>JANPWX010000086.1:1344446-1564945 GCA_024734555.1 Trochalopteron elliotii | reverse complement strand
TTATCATTGCTTTCAATGGCAGCAATACATATAGAAGAGATTTTTACTTCTGTAAATTTTATGAATATCTGAATATGATTTGTGCCACATAAATTCTGTCCAGAGTTTTAGAACCAAGTTCTGTAAGATCTGCCTGTGATACAGGATGAGAAGGTGTTCAAACCTGTAATGGAAACCCAGCAAAGATCAGGGCAGAAGAAACATTCTTCAGGGAAATTTACTAACTTGAAATGATGCAACTGGAACTTAAGGCCCCTACATGTTTTGCAGAGTATGTGATAGCTTTGAAGACCTACATTCTCAGGATTTTTGTGGATCTGGGCCAACATAATTAAGAATTCTAACTGATCCCACACAGCAGTTCCAATGAATTTTAACTCTCATTTTCAGCTCTCTAACCATGTACAAAGTAATGGACCCAAGGGAAAGATATAAATCCTGTATTTCAGGCCAGACTGACCTCTAACTGTCAAGAGTTGGGGGGAAATTCTGTCTGGAAATGTTATGTCTTAATTGTCTCTTGCAGAGATTCTTGAGCTTTACCATGAAGTACTAACCAGCAAAATTATTAGTTTGATTCAGAAAAGCATTGCCTGTGCCAATGTCTGAGTTTTTCAGCTACTAGTCTCAAAACCTAGTAGATAATTCTCAGCTGCCTGAGTACAAACTGTAAGAAATAAAAAAGTTAAACTTAAAATATTTTTTATAATTAAAGAATTGCATTAAGTAAAATGTTTTTCTACTAAGAATACTAGAAATGAGAGCTTTTTATCTTAGTGTTATAATGTTCATTAAACAATCCTCTCACTAAATGCTTATTATTCTACATTTATAAAAGAATGAATGCAGAGTGAGATTTTCAATATATAATTGCTCTGAGGTACTCCAGTGTGATCAGGAAAAAATGACTCCGAACACAAAATTTCCACGTGGACTCAAACAAGAAATGTTTCTTGATTTAAGAAGAATTTCTTTACTAATATAGTTTGCCATGCATAGCATGCAATTTCCAATAACTATTTTTGTACTATCTTTTAAAACTGGAAATTATATATGATTTTTAAGATGTTAATGCAGGATAAATATTGATACCTGAATTTTTTTTACACTTGTTTTTTGAACAGTAACACTTTTGAAAACATGTTTTGAAAAAATGCTAATGTAGAAACTAGAACTGCCTAAGTGCTCTCAGCTAATATACAGTGGAGGGAATCCCAAACTTTTATCCATATAGTTTGCATGTGAACCTTTTTTGGATTCTGTTAGTTGCACGATATCTACAAAGATTACCAAGTCTGATTGTTATTTTAAAATTAAACAGGATAACAAGCTGTATTTCAAATAAGAAAGTATTGGTTCAAGGATTATTACCTTACAATAAGATCAGTAAGGTAATCACTACAGATCAGTACCATACCTTTACAAGTCAGCATTCAGGAAATAGTAACAGATTTATTTAAGATTAATTTTAGTTATTTTAATACTGAAGACTTCATAGTGGTTTATTTCTTTGAAAACATTTATAGGTAAGAAACAACAGCACTTATGGGACTGGTGTGTTTGCTATAACCTGTTGGTTCCTTAGGGCTTAGTTCTAGCAAAATCTCCCTGTACACTTCATTATTGTTGTTATCCTGTGTGCTCATTATTGCTCTTGTCTTGTTGGACTTTTGAGACTCTAGAACACATGAATTGAAGGAATGTGCTTTGCCAGTTAGGGCTGTCATTATCCATCCTTTACACCCCTTAATTCCAATGAGAACATTAGCCTAAAAGACAAGTTGTCTAGGTTGGAGCAGAGAGTTAAAATAGGACTGGCATCTGGATTCAGGTAATCCTGAGCAGATTACATAAATGCTGAAATAATGAAGAGAATTCTATCTTTCAGTTACACGAAAAGTCCAATTTTTTGACAAGGAATGAAGAAGCCAGGGAAACCATGTTTTGGGGAGACTTTTTATTCCTTATTTTTTGCCTTTTTTCCTTTTTAAGAAGAAAGAAATTTTTCTATAAACAGATAGACAGGAAAAAACTTTTCTCTGCCATGATCACTGTGACAAGTTGGACTACAAAAACCCTGTGGGAAATACGGCCTTCTTAATCTTTGCTCTTCCTTCTCCTGAATTACTAGGAAGTGTTAAAAAGCAATCAAAGAAGAAAAACAACAGATCAAAAGAACACAGGTTTGGCTGCAAAACAAAAATGAGATCCAAAGCTTCTCATCTAGTTTTGTTTTTTGAATTTTTTTCCTATGAAAAGTACAATTGCTGGCTTTTAATTCAGATCCTATTCAATATCTTCATGTTGTTAACATAATCAATTCTATCCTTATATAAGAAATGCAATTTTGGGAAGACAATTTAATAAGAACAAGTTTCTTGCTTATAGCTGTCAAATAAAATCTTTCCAGTAAAACCTAATTCCTCAATAGTCATCTGCTTCCTTCCAGGCACATATTCTCTACTGGTACTCATTCAAAACACTGTTGATGTATTGTGGGGGCACTGAATTATTTCTGCTTAAACTTTCTGCAACTCTGGTACTTCTAGATTTCCATCCTATGTTCAATGGATAGCTACCATAACAATGGATAGCTACCACAATATTATCAGGTGCTTGGTTTGTTCGTTTGTTATTGCTTTTCTGAACTGTAGTTCAAAATAGTGGCTCCTTTATTCTCTTTCAATTCAGCAGAGATTTTAAGGAAATCTTTTTATTTATCAAGCTGGCCTTAGAAATGTGTATTCCAAACAAGAACAGATCCCTTAATGTTTGTTGATACAAAGGAAATAAGCTAGTTCTAAGCAGAAGTGAAATTCACAGCTGTTTAATAAAATAAATTGAAGTTTCAGTAACAATGAATCTATCATGGAAAAAATATTTTCAAACGTCTCAATGTAGAAAGCACTGGAAGGAGCAAGATTATTTTAGTTTTTCCATATCCTGCATTAGCAATACGCACACTGTATTATTTAATTACAGTTTAGCCTATTGTTATATTAGACATTTAAAAAATAAAAAAGCCCAACAACAAAAACTAGGGGAAAAAAGTTTAGGGAAAAAAAATCAACATATGTCATTGGATATAAGGAATAGCTCTGATATGGGAATCACTGAAGAGTCCTGGTCTATTTAGCTTTTGAGAAAAAAAGATGGAGATTTTTAAGGACAGAAGTAGCGATCACTGAAAACTTAATAAATGTCTGTGAAATCGGGTGTGGTGCAGAGAATACAAGTAGGAGATAATAATTTAAATATTACATTATTTAAATAAAAAGATTACACCAATAGAAGTCAAAATTGAAAAAAAATGTGCAAGAAGCTAATACTGTTCTTTCCCCATGCACGGGATTTCTGAAACTAATTGCCAAAGGATGTAGTGGGGCCATATGATAGAAATATATTAGAAAGGACATCAGACACATTTTCAAGGATAGGATTTTTGATTCTAAGGCAATCTATAACTTAGAAAGTCTGCAAATGGATGAATGCTGGAACCTGCGAGGTTAATGAGAAACCATTAAATCAATGTTTGCCATGAATTTATTTTTTCTAAAAATATTCAGGGTGATGATGAAGGCTGACATGTTCTAATTCACATGGAAAGTAAATAAAGTTTGATCAGTTACACTGGTAGAAAAAAACAAACTCCCTGGAAATAGTTTTCCATTGTATAATCATTGTATAACAGAGATGGAGTGTGGGATGAGGACAAAGATGGCAGTGGGGTCACAGTGCTGTTTTCCAACACAGTGATTTCTGTGTTTCTTGTGCTAATTGTAACATCTCCCAAACTCCCAGATTGTTCACTTTCTGCCTAATTGGTCTGCAGTAACATATTCTACTTTGTTATGTTTTTGCTAATCATAATTATATAAAGAAATAATGGCATTAACATTCTCTCAATGTATTAGTAACATGTTGATCATCAAAATATATTAATATCTTTGCTGCAAAAATATATTCTATTTTTCCTTTTTTAAGTTTCCTGACTCATTTTTTGTTTCGAGAGCTGTTATTTTAGAATGAAAAAATAAGTTTCTTTACCAAAAGTCAGCATAATTCCTATAGGTGCTGGAAGACCTGGTCACTAATCCTGCACAGTACTTCCACGTGAAAAACATCAAAACAGGAAAACTGTACTCAGTTTCAGGATCCAAAACTGAAATCAGTCTAGGGAATCCAACTAAAAGGTTTGAATTGCTGTCCAGTAGGTCAGACAGTGGCAGAAAAAGGTCGGATTGCAATGGAGTTGCTCAAGTAAATACAGATTATTTGATTGAAAAGGTGATGCAGCTACAGATCCTAAGCTATTAACAGAAACTGGTATACTGAGAATGCTTAAACTGTCATGATGTCAAAAGCATATGCTAATCAAAAATTTATTTATAAAAAAAATCCAAACAAAAGCAAACAAACAAACAAACAAAAACCCACTAAAAAACCATACACATGGGACTAACATTCAAATAACATCACAGACTGTCATTCAGTTAATTGCAAGGGAGCTGCATCAGTCTGTTTTATTATTCCGAAGTATCCAGTCATTAGTAAGTCAAAACATTTGTTTGCAACAGTTTTATAGTGGTAACACATGACAATATTCCTGTCCAAATACGATACAGGTATTATTTTCTTCACCTTTTTCATCAAAATCCTTCACTTTATCCTTTCGATAGTCACACAACAGTAAGTGGGAACCCTTATGCCTTTGCAAACTGCCAGATTTAGAGCATCCATCCTCTTCCACAGCAGTTACATACTGAGACCTCATTACAAAACTCCTGCTTTTTGTAACAACATTACGTAAGAAATGCAGGCGGTGCCAGCGGCTGCAGCGGCCCCAGCGCAGGGCCCGGCTGAGCCCCTCAGCCACGGGCGGGCGGGCGAGAGCCCCGGGGAAAGCCTGGGCAAGGGAGGGCAAAACGCTGCCCGGCAGCCAGGGCTGAGCCCGGGGAACCGAGCCACAAACAGCCCTGCCAGCCCCGAGGGGACAGCGGGAGCAGGGACGGGGGCAGCAGAGACCCGGCAGGGATGGCCCTGCGGCCTGGGAGAGACCCCGGCGGGGCAGGGATTTCCTGCGGGCTGTAGAAAAGACCCACGTTAGAGCAGGGAAAAAAAAAAAAAAAAGAAAAAAAAAGAAGAAAAAAAAAGTGCAAGGAGGAAAAAAATAGCAGAGAGGAGCTGCTATGGACTGATAGGAGCTCCGCATTCCCCATCCCTCTGCACCGCTTGGGCTGATGAGGTGTAGCAGTCAGGAGAGAAGGAGCAAAGCTGAGCCTGAGAAGAGGGAAGGGGTGAGTGTCAGGAGGGTTTTCTCGTATTTCTCTTTGTTTCTCACCATGTTCTGCACTTTTAATTGTCATTAAATGCATTTTTCCCAAATCGAATCTGTTTTGCCCATGGCAGATAAGGGATCTATCTCCCTGGCTTTATCTCAATTTTTTTACTTTATTTTCTCCCCTGGCCAGTTGAGGAGGGGGAGTAATATATCAGCTGCGTGGCATATGGCAGCCAGCCAAAGTCAGCCCTCCACAAAAAGTATGGTTAAACTTGTAACTACCTACTTATGGAAATCAAGCACATATTCCAAAATTTACAGTGCTCACTAATTTAAAATTATACTCTTTATAAGACAAAATGTGCCCAAAATGCTGTCAAAACCACACAAGTACTCTATAGATAGTTCCTATTTATAATTATAATTAATAGCATTTTATAGGGTGACTGTATTTACAATAAAACTTCAAGAGACAGCTGTAAAATAGCCTTTATTATCTATTTGATGCTCTAAAATCTTCACTTTTTAGAAAAGGTTCTGTTTTAAAGGTAATTATTAGCTTCAGCTAATCAGGAAACATACTCTCCTTGTGAATAGAAACATGACTTCTCTTTAATTTATTTTTCTAGTAGTTTAACAAAGAAACAAGATCGTTTCTCTGCCAAAAAAATACATCGGGTAAAGAAATGGAATTCTCTCCAGCAGTGTCACTAGAGTCTGGATCAGCATCTTGTCTTTGATTTGTAAAGATTAATCTATTTGCAAAACTAAATCAAGGTCTTGATTTAATAGTTCCACCAGATACATAAGAAAATGAAAGACCTTCCATTCACTTGTTATGAAATATTTTTACTTTGCCAAGTTTTCTGTTAAGAATGTGAAGACATGTATCAGCAGAATATACTTCTCTCACACATTACTCTGCATCTGGAGAAAAGATTAACCCCTGTCTCAAACGTCCTCAGAGGGTTGGAGGTTGCTTCAAACCTGGAATCCTAAACTTGCCTTTTCTTTTCCTAGTGCCAATCTTGAGCTTTCTCCTCCCGCAGCTCTGCTGGGGGACCTTCTGGGTTTCATAAGTTCTGCTGGTATTTTTTTCTTTTGACAGTTACATTAGTTCTCCACAGTTTCTATACTGAAAGGTGAACAAGGTCTATTCTGAGTTCTTTCTAGAGCTGGGATTCTGAAAGATATCAGAGACAATCCTACAGGATATAAATACAAATCTTGCACTGATCTTTTCAGCTAGTTTCAGTGTTCTCCCCCTCTCTGGCTGTGCTATTCAGAATCTGCTAAGGAAAGCTGTGATCTCTTTCCCTTATATCAGTACCAACTCTCAGTCTTTCTCTACAGCTTGATCATATACCTGTGACTACTTTCTAGTGTTGCAAGACTAGAAGACTCATATTTAGCTTTTGAGTCTTTTTCTATTAAATAAGTATTTTTTGGATGTAAGACAGTTTTCTCCTAAAACATAATGCATGATCAATTTGAAGGAGTTCACCAAGTTCTTATATGGCCAGAAAATGATGGCTGTGAAAGGGTACTTGGCTAGCCATATAAGACAGCTTTAACTCCCTTCACATGTTTTGCTTAATCGTTTTCTTAAGGGCATTCATGTTTTTGTGGTCCCAATCAAGGTTAACAGAGGTCTGCTGTAAAAAGTGTTAGCTCTGTTTAGTTTGTTATCAGGTCAGCCCAAATAGAGGAGAGGAAGTTCTGCAGCATAGTCCCAGATTCCTTATTTCCCTTCTTTTCAATTTTTTTTTTGTTTTTTTCCTTCTAAAAAATACATATATTGCGTTGACTATGATCTTCATGCCCTTTAATAGCTTAGTATATAGTTAAACTAAAATTTAGGCTTAAATGCTTTAATAATTTTACTTTTCCTGACAGAGACACTGAGAAAGCTTTTGCCTGTTATTTATTTCCCTAAAATGTACTACAGCCAGCTTTTGCCAATTGTTATTGCAGTGGTTGACATATATCACCAGCTCTCAGATGCCTTCTCCTGTCCACTGTTACTGGGCAACAGCATGTCTGGTGCTGCATTGCAATGGCAGACATTCTAATCACTGTTTCTATGGAACTGAGTGGCTGACATTTTTCTATATTTCTGTATTTTCTATATTTCTATATTAAAAGCCTTTGGTTAATTCAGGAAAAGAAATTCGGCATAGGTTTGTTTCTTGTACAGTACTGCAACATGGATGCAGTCTGGTCCCAAACTGACATAATGTTGAGAGTTTTACATTTTGAAATTGTTTCCTGTGTTTTCTGCTTTTTATTTTTTTAATATATTTTTTTCTATTTCCAATTAAAACATATAACATTATTCTCTTCTACAGGATTTCTATTTTTTGTTCAGGTGTGCAAAAGCATATTAATTCCAACAGCAGCAGTACAAATTTAAAAAGGAGGTAATATTTGCCTTAGCTCCCAGGTATGAATCAGTAAAAATAGACAGAGATTTAACCCCTTTCTCTAGATAATCGTGAATGGGACACATGCTGGTTTAGACACCTGCTATAATTTACAATAGACTGAAGATACCTCCAGCTGTGCCATGTGTTGAACACCTCAAGGGAGCATTACAGAAGCCGACTGCCATCATGGCACAGGAGAGTTTTTCCCTGCTCTCTGTTCTTGATCTTTATCACCTTCTGGTCATGACTCTGATGCTCACTGCTGACAAGATGAGTGATGTAAGAGTGAATATCACAGCACTATCTCAAAAAATCCTGTCAGGTTGGGTGTTCTGCTAGTTTAGGGTCATTTCATACTGGTATGAAGAAGGGGGGGAGAGTATGGAAAAAAAGGAAAAGAAGCCATGCTGTGATAAAAGAGCTGAACTTTGGTGCTTCTAGGCTCAAGTTCAATCAGTAATGTTGTGTGCACTACTTAAAGACCATTGAATAATATGCAATATGGACTGTCAGGCCGAAGAGAAGCAAGACAACATGTCTTTTCCAGTTACTTTTGGTGCACTAATAAATACAGAACAGTTAAATGCATTGTAAAATACACTGAAAGGTACATAGTAAGGCTGTAATTCCAATGGAAGTGTTCTGACAGACAAGTAGAGGACAGGGAAGACAGAGTTGTTTCCTAATGGAACTTTGGAACTTTGACATAGAATTATGTCGATGAATTACAGTCATATCTTTCTTTCTCATTCATACAATGCAATTTAGTTTAATAATATGTGGAAAATGAAGTATTGATGACAGCAAGTAATTTTTAAAGGTCCTTTTTGGAGGGGCTGCTTTGTAATAACCCATTAATAATTGGGGGAAAAAAATCATTGGGTTTTGAAGTCACTCTTCACTGTCATGTTTCGTGACATTTTGAAATCATTCTTTAAATTGTGCTGTGAAAAGATTGAAAATTACTTTTTGAAATAATCTGCAAACTGAAAATTCCAGAACTGCAAACCTTGTCTTTCAAACAATGCTTTTGGGTTTTTTTTCTGCTTTAACCAGTAGCAGAAACAAAAAGGCTGTTTTGTAATCTTATGCTGTTCTCTCCCTGTCACTCTCTCAGATGATAACTTTCATTTCTTATGTTTTCCATGGAGAGCTAACCATAAAGAAACCTCTCTTCCAACCCATTCAAACAAAACAGAGCAGAGCCATGGTATTCCTAGATGTGTGGAACTATGCTACTCAATGCTAAAAAGCAGCATTTGTTGATGTCTGCCATACTGCAGACCAGCATCCAGGTCTGTGACTTTCTTGCTCTTCTCTATCCATATCTTACACTGGAATGGAGGAGAATATTCTTCAAAAATAATTTCTTGCCCCTCAGCCAAGACAGGGTAAGAAAAATAAGGATAGGATAGGATAGGATAGGATAGGATAGGATAGGATAGGATAGGATACAATACGATACGATACGATACGATACGATACGATACTTCAATTGGAATCAATTGGAATCAATTGGAACAATCATCTAATCCAACTGCCTGACCACTTCAGAGCTGACAAAGAACTAAAGTATATATTTAAGAGCATTGTCCAAATACCTCTTAAACAGTAATGGGACATCAACCACCTGTCTAGGGAACCTGTTTTGGTGTTTGACCACTCTCTTGGTAAATAAGTGTTTCCTAATATGTAAGACCTCCTCTAATGCAGCTGTGACCTATTCATATACACCCTGTCACTGCATTATAGGGAGAAGAAATCAACACATCCCTCTCTCCTGTCCCTCCTCAGATGTCTGTAAAGAGCAAGGAGGTCTCCCTCCATCCTCCTTTTCTCCAAAATAGACAAGCCCAATGTTCTCATCCACTTGTCAGCAGAAATTCCTTCCATCCCTTTCATCAGCTTGGTTGCCCTCCTCTTGACATATTCAAGGACCTTCATTTCACATCCTTCCTAAGTGCTCAATGTGAGA
This sequence comes from Trochalopteron elliotii, assembly GCA_024734555.1. Lineage (NCBI taxonomy): Eukaryota > Metazoa > Chordata > Aves > Passeriformes > Leiothrichidae > Trochalopteron > Trochalopteron elliotii. The sequence continues at coordinate 1,555,263 of JANPWX010000086.1, read as the reverse complement.
CCACCCCAGCACACCAACACTGCAGGACAATCTCCCCTTTTGATGGGCTGGTGATGCGTTTGATCCACGCCAGGACGTGAGTTGCCCTTGGGACTTCCAGGGCACACACTCCTGACTGACACTGAGCTGCTGCCAACCAGCACTCACAGATCCCTTCCAGAGGGCTGCTTACCAACTGCATGTCTTCCAATCTATACTTGTCTGGGGTATCATTCCATCCAGACAGCAAAGTTCTAAAAGATTACAGGCAGTGAAAGTTCTTCAAAATTGTACATATTCTCTTCCTAAATTCCAGTGATCCATATTTAGGTTTCAAAGCAAGCAGCATGACTGATATTTCATCTCCTGCCACCTGTTGTCTTAATGTTGAAACAAGCAATGATTTTCCCTGATATGTTAGACACATGCATTTCTGGTGATTCCAGTGTCCGTATTTTGGGGGTTTTGATCACACGTTGGTTTAGGCAACATCAGGACTGCTGACAACAGGTGGGATACACTGTCTCAAAGGGGAAAAAAGATCTTTACTCAGGACTTGGCAGAGATAATTTTACACTTTTACAGTGATAGCTTTACACTCGGTTTGAAAGGGAAGGGGATAAAAATCAGGACTACACTGTCCCCATGTGCCAAACAATGAGCCACAAGGAAGAAGATTTACCTGGTTGAAGAGAGAGTTGTGTCTGGAATTCAGGAAAAGAGTGAGAGTCTATGAGATTTGGAAGAATGAGCAGCCCACTCAGGAGGACTGCAAGGATGTAATGAAATTATGCAGACAGAAAATTTGCAGAGCAAAAGCCCAACTGGAATTTCATCTAGCTACTGTCATTACAGACAACAAAAATATTTTTAAAAATATCAACAACAGGAGGGTTAAGGAGAATGTTCATGCTTTATTGGATGCAGGGGAAAATAGAGTCACAAAGGATGAAGAAAAGGCTGAGGGACTTAATGCCTTCTTTTGCCTTAGTAGCAAGACTGTGCAGTCCTCAGGGTACCCAGCCCCCATGGCTGGAAGACAGAGATGAGGAGCAGAGTGAAGTCCCCATAATCCAGGAGGAAATAGTGGCCTGCTCTTCTGCATAAACTTGCACAAGTCTATGAGGACAGATGGGATCCACCCAAGAGTACTGAGGGATCTGGAAGAAGAGCTCACCAAGTCCCTCTCAATTTCTCAGCAGTCCTGGTTAGCTGGGAAGATCACAGATGTCTGGAGGTTAGCAAATGTGATACCCATCTACAAGAAGAGCCAGAAGTAGAATCCAGGGAACTACAGGCCATTCAGCCTGACCTCTGTGCTGGCAAAGATCATGGAGCAGATCACCTTGAATACAATCACACATCTTGTGCAGAACAACCAGGATATCAGGCCCAGCCAGCATGTATTTATAAAAAGCAAGTCCTGCTTGACTAACCTGGTCTCCTTCTATGACAAGATGACCTGAGAAGGTTGTGAATGCTGTCTATTTGGATCTTAGTAAAATTTTTGATTGTCTTCCCGAACATTCTCCTGGAGAAACTAGCCATTCACATCTTGGTTGGATATATTTTTCAATGGGTTAAAAAAGGCCTAGATGGTCAACTCCAAAGAGCAGTGATGGGTGGTGCTACCTCCAGGTGGCTGCCAGTCATGAGTGAGCTTCCCCAGGACTCAGCACTGAGGCCAGTTTTCTCTATTATCATTATCTATGATCTGGATGAGGGGACCAAGACCCCCCTTAGTAAGTTTAGAGGTGATGCAATGTTGAATGGGAATGTTGATCTGTTGGAGGGCAGCAAAATTGCAAAGGAATTTGGACAGACTGGACTGATGGGGCGAAGCCAATTGTATGAGGTTTAACAAAACACCTCATCCTGCACTTCGGCTATAAAACCCCATACCGCACTTCTGGCTGGGGGCAGAGTGGCTGGAAAGCTACCTGATGGAAAAGGACCTGGGGATGCTGGTTGACATCCAACTGAACACGAGCCAGCATGTGCCCAGGTGACCAAGAAGACCAATGGCATCCTGGCTTATGACAAAAATAGTGTGCTCAGCAGAACCCAAGGCAGTCATCCCTGTACTCAGACCAAGTGAGGCCACCCCTTCAGCCCTATGTTTGGTTCTGGGCCACTCACTAAAGACAAGAAAGACATTGAGGTGCTGGAGCACATCCACAGAAGGGCAACAAAGCTGGTGAAGGATCTGGAATGCAGGTCTGAGGAGTGGCTGAGGGAGCTGGGGTTGTCTAGCTGAAGAAAAGGAGCCTCATAGGAGACTGTATCACTCAATACAGCTACCTGAAAAGCAGATGTAGTGAGGTGGGAGTTGTGTCTTCTCCCAAGTAAAAAAAAACAGGACAAGAGAAAATGGTTCCAAGTTGTGGCAAGGGAGTTTAGATTGGATGTTAGAAAAAAATTCTTCATGGAAAGAGTGGTCAGGCATTGGAACAGGCTGCCAAAGAAGTGGTAGAATAACCACCCTCTGAAGTGCTCAAAAAATCTGTGGATGTGTCAGCTGAGGATATGGTTTAGTAGTGGATATGACAGTGATGGGTTAACAGATGTATTCTACGATCTTAAAGGTCTTTTCCAACCTTAATGATTCTATGACTCTGTGTAACAGGCCTGTGGGAAAATTCTATGGACTATGGAATAAATCAGTATTTAGTAGACTAGGATGCCTTCATTACTGACCTTGCTTGAAGATCCACCCTTTTATGTAGCAATGCTGTCTGAACTAAGTTCAAATAAATTTCACTGAAACCAAACCACTGAATTTCTCATAATCTTACCAATTAGATCAAAATCACAAAATTTCCAAAGTGACAGAAGGAAAATCATAATTGTGTGTCAGTGAAATTCAGAATTTTTTCACTGTGTTCTATTAAATTTTATAGAAACCTTTCCAATATATTCGACAGATACAAGCCAAAACCGAAATTGGAGATTCTGTTATATTATACAAATGTATGTATTCAGTTTCCCCATAAATATCCAACTACCTATGCTGGCACATTCCTAAATGTCCACTTTATGGTAAAAACAGAATACTAGACTATAAGAACCCAAATGAACAGTTTAGTCCAATTTAACATACTCAAATTTAGAGAGATTCACTCATCACCTTAATTTTACCCTTTCCTTTTCAGTTCTATTTTCATTCTCAAGCTTGTCACTTTCAATTTTCCTACTGAGAACCATCTGTAATTCCCTCCTGAATTTGCTTGTGTTCTCTTAGTTCCTTTCTAGTTTTCTCAGTACCTTCTCAAGACATGAGAATGCAAGAAATGGGTAGAGAGAAGCAGAAACTTTGTTGTGAAAGCAAAAAATGGGAGAAAAAATTAATTTGATCATTTATGTTGAACATAGATTTTAAGAATGACAGCTGGAAAATATTCTTTCAATACAGTCAAAGCAGAGTATCTTTACTTTATTGAAATTCCTTTGTGACTTTATTTTTAAATAAAACTGCATCTATACTGAGAAATTCTAAAAATGTTTCGTGGATTAAAAATTATACTTCATAGTGAAAGGAAATTGTCTTAGAAGTTTTGCACTCATGTTAAAATAACTTGTAAGAAATAAAATATTTTTAGTATTTCCTTATATGTGTTTTATACATAATTCATTAATCTTTATATCTTTCATCTCAAAACTATGTTACACGTGAATTAATGTAGTGCTTATGAATAACAGATAGTAAGGAAAACTATAGAGTTTGACTGTTGATACTAATAGACTGTGTTGCTCTAGCACAATGAAATATTTAGATGTTTCCATAAATCAGTGCAAAAAAAAAATCTTCATTACAGAAAGTAAATTATTTTGCCATATGGATATTCTTGGGTTAAAATCATATTTAAATAAAGTAGATTTTCAAATCCCATGATGTTTTACCCCTGAATAAGGGTACAAAGAACAATTTTATCCCCTAAGACAAATCGTAATCTTGTAGTCACTTTCACAATGATAAACTGCTCAAATTCCCAATTCATCCTGTACCTGTTTTGGTCTGAATTCTAATTCTTTTAAAGTCAGTGGTCAGAATTATGCACAACATTTCAGATGTGTTATTAACCCCTGTTCAATTGTACTAGTATTTCTCTCTATTGAGAAAAGACTGTTATTATCAGCCATAATATATTGGCACTTCACATCATTCAGCATTGAACTGCAAAACTCTATCTTCTTTGGCCATTTCCACTGGTAAACTTCTTAGATTTACACTGGTCTCTGTAATTACATTGATGTATTACATAGTATCTTCTGCTATCAGCCTTGAAATTTATTTTGATTACTCTAGTTTTCAGAAAGCAGACATTCTTGAATGTTATTTTAACATTGTCCCTATTAAGAATACCCATAATTCGCTATTTGTGTCACAACACTTCTGAAAATTGTATTTACTACTTAAATACAAAAAAAGCCCATTATCCACCCAATGCTGAAGTTATGTCAAAGCTGTTCTCCTTTAATTGAATACTTTTTTCACAATCTCTTTACTAATTTCCTCTTGCCTATTTCCACTGATTCACCTTGTGGTGCTGTACTTGCTGTTTTTGACCACATAGGAGAAAGATACATTTGTTTGGTCTACAAAAATCATTATGCTTGTTTAAAAAGAACAAACCAAGCATCACCTTTCCCCACCAAAGGAAACAACAAATTAGAAGTTAGTTTGAATTTATCTGCTTTTCCATTTAATCTCAGCTATTCTTTCCCTCAATATTAGTTCAGAAGTAACAACACTCACTCTTGGCCATGCATCAACTTTTTGTTCTCACTCTTGCCAGTGTAGATTTTCACCTAGCAACAAGTGGTGCTATTTGCAGCCATCATATGAATCATACTTTTGCAATTTCAATATAAAACTCTCACCCATTGTACAAAAAAAAAATCCTATAATTAGAGTTATCTGAAACTTTAAGGTTATACAAAGTTTAACTACCGTTTTAGACAGAACAGATAAAGTGTTGCAAGAACATATATCCTTATTCAGTGACGGAAAGTCTAAACGACTGCTTTTAGCCTGGTATGACCTGCAGTAACTATAAAATTATTGCTTAGTCAAGCAGGGAGATAGCTGCTAGGAATTGAGCCACTGAGACATTTTTGGATAACAGAAGATATAACTGTTGTGAGTGTGGTTCACTAAAATGTCAGGTTTAAGAATAATTCCACCAAAATGTCAAGTTTAAGAATAATTCTAAGTGGTGGGAATTTGTCACAAAATAAACTCTATCTTTAAAGTCTATTTGTCTTGTTATGTTCATGACCTTGCTCTGCATCATGCCAAACATAAAGAATGGCAAGACTGTTAATGTACTCAGCAAAGCCTTAAAGTAAACCAAACCAAAACAACAAGCCCCAAACCAAACACAACCATAAACAGGTTAATTCTTATCCTTACTTTTAACAAATACCAGTATTTGAACAAACAGTCCTTAGAAAAAAACTCTTTCATAATAAGCTCAAGCTGGATCTTTTTTTCTAAGCTCAGTTTTTGAAAACTAAGTCCATATAAAAAGTAAAGCACATGGAAGACACAAATTACTAAAGATGGCAAAAGAGATACAAGACTTGTGATGATGCTAGAGTGGGACCAACAGTGGCATACCTAGTCAAGACTTTTCTCAGCAGTACCTTACAAGCAGGTAACCCATGGGAAGATGCAAAACATTATCACAGTCTTCCCCCAAAATATTTAAATCAGCCTGTCCTTCCTCTGACCTCTCTCCATGGTCTTCTTTTGTCCAGTGATATGAGTGCTCTGTCCTATCCAAAATCTGTGGGATTTACTAATTTTTAATGCCGTGTCATGACTTGATGTTTGTTTCTTTTTCATTCACTCCCCTTTCCAACTTTTTTAAAGCCCCACAATTTATCAACTTGTCTGAAATTTTGTGCAATTATTTTTCAAGGCTCCTTTTGTGTTTCAGGAAAACATATTGTACAGTTCAGGAAAATATCACTCTTTTATTGACTTTAAAGCAGACAGTTTTAAAGTTTATTAAATGTAATTCCATTTTTGTGAGGGAGTCAGAAAGCAGCTGTATGTTACTTAGCTGCCTGTCACAGTCAATTTATATGCAGGGAGGAATAAATGTAATCTCTCTTCTAAGCAAAATATTTTTTTTTAAAAAAGGGAAGTTTTGGTGTATTTAGTTATCTTTATTCACTCTTAGGCAATGATGGGTTTTCTTCTCTCTTTCATTAAATAGAAATGTTCAGAGGCAGTTTTAAACAACCAAGGCCAGTAGCCCATTCACTGAGAGCTAAATTTTTCTAGTTGTAAAAAATTTACTCTGGAACAAAAGAAGGGGCACAGTTAACTGACATTTCTCTCAGTAGAAGTGACAGCTTTGAAAAGAATTTCAATGTTCTTACTTACCTGGGAGCATTCTTGTATCTAATTCAGTACTTTGTGCAGCACATCTGTGAAGGCATGAGGGAGGAAAAGGAAGCAACAAGGGTCATAGATGGCTCTACACTGCCAAGAGCTGTACTTTGTCTCCTGTCTGGCTATGTATTATCCCAGAAATTCAGTCTCTTAGCCTAGGTACAAATAATTGCTGAGGTTGCCAACAAATGAAATAAACTGTATTTGAGATGGAACAAGGCTTGCTGTCCCTTAAATGTATGACAAAGTCAATTGTCATCTCACTAGCAGAACACCTAGTCTTAAAGTAGGGCATGGGCAAGAGAACATTCTTAGCCTCCTCTAGTCAAAAATAACTGATCCTTTAACCTCGATTGATGTAATGGAACTGACATTTGCTCAAATGCAACACTCAAAAGTGCCCATTAAATTTTTTCATATAATAAACTTATTTTACCTGCTCCTCTAAAAGGATGCTGATTTTCCTTTTTCAAATGAGGTTTTGATTTTGCTTATGCGACTTTGATTCTACAGTTGTAAAAAATTCCTGATTTTTTTCCTCAGGTGTGTGGTGTAGTACCAAGTAGCTACAATGTATTTCTATTATATTTACAGTGAATTTTTACAGGATTTTTTGCTTATAAACAAAAAGTTAATTACTCTAATTAATTCTCTGAGGTGAAACTGACAACTGTCATTTAGTATATTATAGTGTTTTGCTTGGTGCACTAAGAAATAATAAACATACTACATGGGAGTAGATTAGAATGTAAAGACTGACCTGATTCATTGTGGGTCTTAAAATAAGCCTCCTCAACAGATGAAAATGACTGCAGCAATTTTGCCCCTTGTTTTGCATAAAAATGTACTTTAATTCCATTTGATCTAATTTTTTTCTCCATTCAATAGATTTTGCTACCTGTTTGATTGAAGAAAATCTCCGTTTCAGAACAAAGTCACAAGGGTTTTATCTCTCATAGAATATTAATGCAAATAATCAACAGTTTTTCTCTTCACAAATAAACACCTCCTTTTGAAATTCCCTTGAATTAGGCTAACCTAAATGTATGCTTTTATAAAGTGTTGACAGTGTAAGATAGAACAGACATAATATGCCAAAACATTAATAATGTGTCACTGTAACTTTTTATTATTATTATAATTTCCTGGTTCCTTAGGTAACTAAAATCTGTTCAAGATGCATAAGACAAGAAAGGATATGATCCTGTGGAGATACCTGGAATGCACACATAATCTTCTAAGATTATTAAGTATTTTCTAAAGCAAATCCTAGAGTGAAGAAAGCTCCTCTAAATGTACACTGGTGGCATTAAGAGTAGGATTTGGTTTCATTGTTATGTAACAGTTCAGGTGGCATCTGGATGCATTGCCTCCACACATCTCGTGTGTTCATGCTCAGTACTTAGCATGTTGTCAGCTGAACAGCAGTCATCTGTATTATTTATAGTTGTCACAGAGGTGAATAATTTGTATATTCACCAATTTTCCTAATCTTACACTCCACATATCCCTCTCTCAAAACAACGATGCTACTATTCTATTGCATTAAAAAGAAGCATAACTTTCTTCTTTTAATACTACCTCATTTTGTTTGATTTTTCCCCCAGTTAATTAATTGAGAAATGATGTAAAATCGTGGAATTGTTTAGGTTGGAAATGACCTTTAAGATCATCAAGTCCAAATGTAAACTAGCACTTCCAAGTCTATTACTAAACCATGTTGCTAAGAGTCACATCTACATGTCTTTTAAAAGACCTCCAGGATGGTGACTCATCCATTTCCTGGGGCAGTGTTTCTTGTAAATCCTTAACAGCCATTTTCTAATGTTGCTTATCATTGCAAATTGAAGCATTGGATGCTTGGGCGTTTGTTTTCAAATAGGCTCAAATTGCAGTACAACATGTAGAGTGATTTCAAATTATTGGAGGACTTCAAATTTTATGGGCACTTCAGTATGGAATTTAAAGCACTCCAATAATTTTAAATCGCTCTGTCTTGCACAAAGCAATCTAAATTTATTGGAAGTGAAATTTGGCAGTGATCAAGGTTCTGGGCATCTCAGCATACACTGGTTTAAAATTAAAAGAGCACTTTAAATTTTTATAAGCACTTCATTTAAAGATCGGGGCTCTGGTCTGGGATGGTGTAATTTAAGGCTGGTAAAGGTTTTTTCACATGCACTCATTAAAAAAAAAAAAAAAAAAGAGGCCTCTTTTCAGAATAATCTTATTTTGCTTAACAGGAGATCTAAAATGCAATTTAGACAGAAAAATAAAAAAAAATTAAAAAGAGCAAACAAGGTACAATCCTGTTAAAGCAATCTCATCCCATTCCTTTCAGAGAAAGCTGTTGCTCAATTGGAGGAACCAAAACCCAAAGAAATCCAGACAAAAAGTATAATCAAAATATACGCAAAATTATGCTATGTAAAAAAACCCCAGCAATCTTTTTTTCTCTCCTTTTTCTATCTGCACCTAACCTAGAATAATCTTGTAAACTTCACAGAACAGGAGCAGGTTTTTAGCTCTGCTGAATGAGGTTTAACACAGTACAGATATTGACAGCTGTGCAACCCTCGATGTACCTACAGCTATCCATGTGAGCACAAACTAACCTATATGCTTTCAGCACAGTGTCTGTCCTGTACGGGCCGAGATGTCCCGGTGGTCCCGGGTCTGCCCGGGCCGGCTCCAGGCGGTGCCAGCGGCTGCAGCGGCCCCAGCGCAGGGCCCGGCTGAGCCCCTCAGCCACGGGCGGGCGGGCGAGAGCCCCGGGGAAAGCCTGGGCAAGGGAGGGCAAAACGCTGCCCGGCAGCCAGGGCTGAGCCCGGCGAACCGAGCCACAAACAGCCCGGCCAGCCCCGAGGGGACAGCGGGAGCAGGGACGGGGGCAGCAGAGACCCGGCAGGGATGGCCCTGCGGCCTGGGAGAGACCCCGGCGGGGCAGGGATTTCCTGCGGCTCCTGAGAAGGCCCCAGGCTGGAGCAGTCAAGGCGTGAGGAGAAGGAAGGAGCCGCAAGGAGGAGCTGTTATGAACTGGCCGCAGTCCCCCATTCTTGATCCCTCTGGCACGGCTCAGGAATGTGAAGGAGTGAAGTTGAAGAAGGAAGAGAGTAGCAGCGAGGGGGCAGCGTGAGTGCGGAGAGGGGAGAGAATTTTTTTTTTTTTCATATTTGCTTTTGCCTCTCGCCATGCCACTTTCTCTTAATTGTCAGTAAATTAATTTTCCAGAAGTCGAATGTTTTGCCTGTGATGATAGCTGGTAAGGCATCTCCCTGTCTTTATCTCAACCCACAAGCTTTCTAAGTCCTGTTCTTTCTTGTTTTCCACCCCATCCCTTGGAGGCTGGATGTGGGGTGGGTAAGCTGAACAGATGGATGAAAGTCTGGCTGTTGGCCAAAGCTAAATCACAAAAGCTCACTGGTGTAAAGCTACTTCAAAGACTTTTCAGTAAAACAAAGACTTTTACAAATCTGAACTCCAAGCATAATCCCAAATTCCCTAGTATAGAGAGTGCTAATTAGTTCAATTACTCTATCTAAACTAGAGAACTACTTCTAAACAGCTAAAAGGGTTTATATTACAGAGAAACCCTCTCTCCATTTCTGAAGGCGAGTAGATTTTTTCTTCCAAGGCTCGACAATGCATGTTTACAGGTTTTAGACCATTTATTAAGACAGCACAGTGAGAATAAAAAACTCTACCCAAATTTTCTCTTTAGTTCTATTACCCTAGATGAAATATGATGGGCAGAATACTTAAAAACTATTCAGGGAAAATCTATGAAGTCAACCTCTTGGCACAAATAAATTATTGCTTCATTATGTGTTTTTTATAGGATGCCACTTCAACAGAGTGAGGTCCATGGATACAGATTTTTTAATTATTTTTTTCACTTTCTCTTCTAATAGAAATCAGCCTCAATGCATATTTTCAATGTATATTGTCAGGAGTCATGAATAAACTGCCTGGAAGGATGCCATGCATATGTTTGATTAGAAGGAAATACGATACTACTAGACATTATTGGGTTCCACAAGACTAACTTCTGGTAACTGAACATTCACAGTCTGGCAGGCACCTTCACAAATGAATCCAGAATGGTTGTTCACAGTAATTTGCTTTCAGTACTATTCTTGGTAATTTAATTGTAAATGAAACAGTTTTACTGTAAACAGATGCAAGATTCCCCTGCCCTGCTGCTCTGGGAGGCTGAAAAGGTAAAATTAATACTTTTTAACATCACCTTTATAGCAATTCTGTATCTACCTACAGATAAACTTTGTATCTTCATATAATGATAGCTTCGGTTGCTTAGAATCCCTTAGTAGTTCAGGTTGAAAGTGGCCTCTGAAGATTGTCTCGTGCAATCTTCTGCCCAGCCAGTCTCAGCTAGAGCAGGTTGACTGGGACTGTGTCCAGCTGAGTTTTGAGTTAAATCAAACCATGCTGACATCCTGTACAAAAGTTGGCAAGGAGCCCTCAGCTGACTTAGGGGTGCATAAACAAACCATTACCATGATGTTAGATTCATCATTCCCATGAATCCCCCCCTCATCTTTGCCACTGCATTGCCATCCATGTCTGATCTGTGCTGATCATTGGTGTCCCCAGTATGAATGACAATTGCTCAGCTTTCCACCGCCTTGGAAGTGAGTGTACAGATGGGTCTCAGTTACCTCAGGACTGAGCTGTTGTGCTAGAAATCCAGCATTATACACAAGATGCTAATTTCTTCTATTTCCATCTAGGATCTCCCAAGCACATGAGCCCCTGGGTTTTGCTGGATTCGTGGGCTCAACACCAATAGAAAGTCACTTCAGCCTGACAGGTCAGCCTATGTGTATCCCTAGTGGAAACTGATCCTTTTCATTCCATATGTAGTCATCAACTTTGGTGGTTTTTCAGAGCAGAATGCTCTGATTTTGGAGCTCCCATAACCTCTACCTCTTATTAATGGTAAGAATTGCTAGTGCAAGCTGTGTGTCCCAATTGGGTGAGGACACATCAGGGCTCCTTTTAATCAGGCCCTTAGTCTGCTCAGTAATCCCATTGTCTTGGGGCTTCTGTGGCAAATGGAACACCCACTCAATGCCCACCTTCCAAGCCCAATCTTCAAACACTGCAGCAGCAAAGGATCTGGGAGTGCCGGTCAACATCTGGCTGAACGTGAGCCAGAATGTGTCCAGGTGGACAAGAAGGCCAGTGATATCCTGGCCTTTATCAGAAATAGTGTGGCCAGAAGGACCAGGACAGTGATCATCCCCCCTGTACTCAGCATTGGTGAGGTCACCAATTGAGTATAGTGTTCTGTTCTGGCCCCTCATGACAAGAGGGACCTTGAGGGGCTGGAGCATGTCCAGCAACGGAGCTGGTGAATAGTTTGGAGCACTCTTATGAGGAGAGGCTGAAGGAACTGGGGTTGTTGAGCCTGGAGAAAAGGAGTCTCTGGAGGGACCTTACCACTCTCTCCAGCTACCTGAAAAGAGGTTGTAGCCAGGTGGGACTCAGTCTCTTCTTCCAGCTAACAGGTGGCAGGACAAAAGGAAATCACTTCAAGTTACACCAGGTAAGGTTTAGATTGGATATTAGGAACAGTTTCTTCACCAGAAGGATTTTCAAGCACTAGAACAGGCTACCTGGGTAAGGGATTGAGTCACTATCCTGGGAGATAGATGTGGCCCCTAGGGACATAGTTTAGTGGTGGACTTGGCTGGTTGACAATTGTGCTTGATGATCCTAGAGGTTTTTTCAAGTTTTAATTATTATATGATTCCAAATCTCTTAAAAATTACTCTCATGAGGCACTAACCACTTCTCTAGGAAGCCTGTTCCAGTGTTTGACTGCCTTTTCTGTAGAGAAATACTTCCTCATGTCAAGTCTGAAGCTCTCCTATTGCATCTTTGAAGAATTCTCTCATAAGATTCCTGTCACAAGATATTGGGGAGAAGATGTCAGCACGTCCCCATCCCCTGCCCCTCCTTAGGAAGCTGTAGAGTGCAATGACATCACCCTTCAGCTTTCTTTTCTCAAAACTGGACCAGCTCAAAGTCCTCAGCCACTCCTCATAGGATAGTCCTTCCACCCTTTTCATTAGTTTTGTTGCCCTCCTCTGGATGCATTCAAGGATCTTAACATTCTTTGTAGATGTGCCCTCTATGACTGAAGAAAAGATTCAGAAACCAACCATTTAAAAGTATGGGAATTTATATTAGGCTGAAGCTGAGCAATTTCTTTTTCCTCTACTGAATAACAATGACAGATTTTTCTTTTAATTACTGAAAAACTGAAAGTATTTTTACTTAATATATATTAATTCTTACCGTTTAGCCATGCCTTCCTGCTCCCACTTTTCCTACCTGAGAAAGTTTCTTACATTCAGCAACAACAACAAAAAAAACACTTACAGAACATCCCATCCAGACTTATGAATGATAACAAGTAAACAAGTGGGTGAGTACTGAAAAATCCAATTTGGTCATGAACTCTAAGTGTTAGAGTAACAAAGAAAAAGAGAAAAGATATTAGCTAATAAACAACTCACAAAATCACAACAAAGTTACCTGATTCTTCACAAGAAAGTTTTCTCCCCGTCTGTTCTCTGGATGACTGAGATAATTTATTCTTCACTTCGCCATTTGTCATTTCTTTCTACAATCTATGAGCTTTACCTTCAGTCAGACGTGAGGAATATCAGGTGCAGATACTTTCTGATCACATGAACATGGGTGTTTAGTCTACTTGGACTGCATTTATGCATTTTTATCAAATTAATCACAGCACATAGTGGAGTGACTATATTTTTTTAATACAGCGGCTAGATTGCTGTCTGTTACGCTCAATTTCATTTCTGCATCCCATAATCCAGTGCAGATGTGTTGATGCACAGCTCCTTTAGGCAGCAAACCAGCCCTCCCAAGGTGTGTTATTACCAAAGTAGAAGAACGAGAGCATGATCAGGATGCCATATCACTAACACACAACTGCCACAGAATGCTACGACATTTCTCCTTTCCCTGGATGGCATCTCTAGACTATGTAATGAAGTAGACTGAATCTTGTTAGCAAGTCTAAGGAAGCTCTTATTTAGTGTGGGCTGGTGACGTAGATTCATGCAAGTTCCCTTCACTAGGAGCGGTATCATTATGGCCTGAGTTCAGAAAGGTAAGGTACAGAGAAGGAACAGTAGGAGGACCTGGTTGCCACCAGTTACTTGATTTGAGTCAGAAGCAGGTGAGTCAGTACAGCACGTCTCTTGGCTCCCATCCTTTGTGATGGCTGAGGCTCTGAAAGGAGGGAATGGCTGGCNTGCACTAAATCACTGTGTAATGGAAGAGGTGACTTTGCACCCTGACCCTTTTTCATCCCCTTCTCCATGTAGATCCAACATAGATGCAACATTAACTCTTTTCAGATTTTCCTATTTATGCTTTATCTATGTAGCAAGCTATAGAGTGAACCTTGCTACAGAACTCTGCTAAAGTCACACTTTCACAAATTCATGTTAAAACCTGTTTTTTGCTGACACCTTTGATGATGATTCCTTAAATGGCTCAAACCACTCAGTTGAAACAAGGATAGGAAGTAGGGGTTGTAGTCAGTTCACAATGCTGTGTTTCTGCTGCTCCCACACTCTTTCCCTGCTCCAGCATGGCATCCCACCCTTGCAAGACACTTCTCCATGAACTTCTCCAGTGTGAGTCCTTCCCACAGTTTTCAGTTTTTCAAGAACTGATACAGTGTGGGTCTTTTTACAGAATACTGTCCTTCAGGAATGGGCTGTCCCAGCATGGGTCCTGCCAGACAACCTGCTCCATTGAGACCAGTCTGTCAGGAATTGCTTTCTTCAGGCCACATCCACCCACTCTGGCATGGGATCCTCCACCAGGCTGCGGGTGAATCTCTGCACCATCACAGACCTCCATGGGCTGAAGGGGCACAGCTGCCTCATCGTGGGTTCACCATGGATTGCGGGAGAATCTCAGCTCTGGTGGCTGCAGAACCTCCTCCCTCTCCTTCTGCACTGGCCTTGGTGTCTGCAGGGCTCTTTCTCTCATGTTTTCACTCTCCCAGCTGCTGTCGAAAACCATTTTTACCCATTCTTGAATATGGTATCAGAAAGGTGCTAACAATGTCCCCACTTGGCTCAACTTTGGCCAGAGACAAGGCTGTCTTGAATCCTGCTAGGAATGGCNCCACTTGGCTCAACTTTGGCCAGAGACAAGGCTGTCTTGAATCCTGCTAGGAATGGCTATTTTGAGGAATCATGAAATATTCTGAGTTGGAAGGGATACACAAAGATCATCAATCAGCTCTGAAGTGAACGTCACATATGGGGAATCTGTCCAACATGAGGGCAGCTTCTGGTGTCTTTGACAGAAGCCACCTCTGCATCCCCTTGCCCTGAAAACTTTGCCAGATAAACCAAATACAGTAAGAAGCAACAAGAACAACAAAGATCTTAAGTAAAATATGGACAGAACAATTGGAAACATCATTAGAAGTACAGAGATAGGCAATAGAAAATCTGGTAGAACAAATGACAAGTTAAAATCATGCTGAACTTTTTTTAAACAAATTTAAAATGACAAGTCAAACATATGTTATATCAGAAATATACATACTGTTGCTCAAGGGGGTTTTTTTGGGTTTTTTGCCTCCAGTACTATGCTCCTTCCCTGTAATTTTGTTGTCACAACTGAATGTGAATTTCTTTTTAAAAATAAAACACAGCCACAAAACCACTTTCTATAATCTTGTACTTTTCTCTGCCTTTTTCTCACGTTCTCCCATCATTTACACCTCTTCTGTCAGGATCTTTTTCTGCTAATATTTTCATACTGAAAATCTTTTTTGGACAAGTTCATACCACCTATTTTGACCTTCTGTTTTTTTGGTAGATTTCACACCACTCGATGAAATTATTTCCATTTGTTCTCTATGTATCTTACTAATTTACCACTCTGTCAGCACTTGCACTGATGGGATGTCTGCAATGTTCCAATCTGTAGCAGTCTTTGGTACTGTTCTGATCTTTAGAGCCATTGTTGATTAACTCAAGCAAGTATTATATGTTTTTGAAATAGTATTGAAGGTGGACATGGAGCTGAAGGTGGAAATACCTCATTCAGTAGTACTGGAAGCTTAATTCTGTTCCTGGATGAATATAAATCAACTGCCTACTTACTTTTCAAGACTCTCTACTTACTTTCCATTGATCTGTTTTACAGCAAAACTACACAATAACATCTTTCACAATTTTAGCTGGTTTTATTTCCACCATGCATACACTGGGAATCTTTTCCAGGACTAATGGCTAAAGATGCTGCTTAAGTATGACCTCCAAAGTTTAAAATTGGCCTTCTCATGCAAGAGTTATTATTATATCAGTGGTTATTAAATGACTCCACAAATCCTTGAAAATATATTTGCAGCAAAATTTATATGTCACTTCTCCTGTGTGACTACTTTATGAATTTTCCACTTTGATTGTACACGCTCATAAAGCACTGACTACATAGATTTTAGGTTATTTAATAGACGTAGGGTTTCTGAGGAACAGGAGAAGATCTGTTCTATAATATATTCTCCCTCTGCCTCAGACAATCTAATTTTGGGTTTGCTTTTTAAACCTTGCTCACCTCCTATGTGATTATTCTGCACATTTATTAAGTTACATGGGAAAAAAAGGAAAAACCACCAAACAACCAAACACAAAAAAACTTGCTTCATTCACTTTGATTTCATTAGATTTTGCTTTTAACAGATGCACTTTAGGAACTTAGGTGAATGTCCTGCTTGTTTGTTTCAATTCCTTTGGGACCATAATTATGTTGTGAAATACTTCCCATCTAGCTTGTATTCCAGCTCTCATCCTGGCAAAATTTAGAACAGTAGAGATACTGCTTAAATACATTCCGTTTTCCAAAATATGGTTCGTAATGAAAATATTGACAGGCACTTAAATATAGTTACATTATAGCCAATAAAATGCTAAAGTGCATTCACTTTAAAACATTCAATGAAACATAACCTACTGCCAGCTAATTCAGGGTGACTGAAAAATCTAATTATGTCAAATAATGATTGTGTAAATTCCAAGTTTAATTGCATACAGCGCATAACACACCCTCCACATACCCTTCCCCCAAACTGGGTAGATAATTACAAAGTACTGGATGACTCAGTTACTTGGAATCAAAATTTTGTGGAAGTTAAGACTGAAAAGAATACATAAATATTAGACACTGAATCTCATGAGATGGATAAATATCAAACACTGAACAGTCCCCCCGCACACTCCCTCCCACTCACCCTAGCATTTTTAGATGCCTTAACACCTTGGAAAATCTGGAAACAAAAGGGATTTAAGAACAGCTGCACTCTGCTTTGTAACACCTATTAGATTTAGATTCCCAAATCTCATTTTTTCAAATATGATTTAAGAGGCCAAGTTGCGATAGTTTGTCTGCAGATTTTCCTTATTTACTGTCACAAAGCCACCTGAAAGGGAGGAAGGTAACAGAGGAGTAATTTAAAAATACACATTTCTTCTGCTTGCAAGAAACTTTTCATGAATCTACTCCCTTCATATATAAAGCAGTCTATTCAGGCACCCCAGGCTCATTCAGAGACAGAAGTGTGTGCTTACAGCCACTACCACCTTCCTAATTAGGTCAGTGGTATTCTACAACTTGTAATGCGTCCCCTTTCCATGATTTGGCCATTTTTAACTTGATCATGCAGGTTAAATCCTGTTTAATTCCTTCCTTGCCAAGAGTGAGGGGTGAAAGGAAAGAGGAGTAAGAGCACCTTTTGTGACAACTTCAAATGTAAAGCTATCTTTTAATACAAAACCTTTGTTCTAGTAATAAATGTAGTCACCTGTAGTAGTACTTTTGGGCAACATAAGACATTCCTCCCCTCCCCACTGTCTGTCACTGAGATCCCCCTAAGCTAGGGACTGAAATGACAAATGGCCCAAAAGCTACTCTTGATAAGCCTTATTTTATTAATATTTTCTGGCATGAATCCCTTCTCAGAAAGATGATAAATTTGGAGCAAAGATAGCTAATACCTGCACTACTGAATGGTATCTTTCATCTGACGAAACCACTTGATCAAACATTATTTTATGACCTAGTCAGAACAAAAATGAAACTTTTGCTTTATAATTGTCTTCAAAATTCCAGAAGTTTTTCCCCTCTGTGATGAACAGGTGCTGAGAAATACCTAAACAAGGCTAGTAGATGTTAGTATTTAGATTGAAATATTTCTAGTAGTTGTTATTAGTTTATCCTTATTATTTATTTATCCTTATTATTAAGTTTATTCTGATCCATTTTGAATTACATTTTAGCCAGTGCAATTGTATCATTTCAGAATACAACAAAATCATTTTTGAAGCTCTGGTTTTACCTGTAACCTGAAATTAAGTTTTCATCATAAAAATACATCATGGAAATCACACAGTACCATGTTGGGGATTATAGAAATTTTAATGGTTAGAACAGACATAAGGAGGACAAGGATTAGATGGTCTTGCCTAATAAATAAGGTCAGGAGCTAGGAGTGGGAAGAAACTCCAGTGTCAAAAGTTAACACCCAGGATCAGGGTAGCAAGCTAGATTCAGAAGAGATTACAAACCTGAAACATTTATCAGACAGAAAATGACTGTTCTCAAGAAGATTTTTGCTCAAATACAATTATAGTCACACCTGCAAAATCTGTGGCTGAGATTCCCTCTATGAGGCTGAGGATATAATGCTGCTGACAACACCTCTATTACCAACATGGCTTCACAAAGAAGAACAAGAAGAACAGCTCTGCCAACTTTGAGTCACATTTTGCTCTTTTCTCACATTGCTTAAATTATGTTTTTGTTATTAAAAGCTCATATATCTAAGATGCACTACATCTAAGATGCAAAATTCACACAGAAATGACATGTGTGTTCTCATAGGTTTTCCTGTTCTGGCCAATGGATAGCTGTACTAGTTACAGAGTTCAAGTACATAGGCTTTCTCCTTCTGCCAAATGATGATAGCGTCTTAGAAGACATAAAACAATGTATTATGCAACATAAAGTTTTCCCTGTTAAGTTGTATTTGATTTCGACCCAGAGCAGTGCCATGTTAAGTTTAAAAATGTGAAACAAATTGCTATTTTTGATGAAACCTCATGACAGATGAGAATTATAACAAACCTCCATCTAAATCGATGGTAAGCAATAATAATTTCTAACAAAAATATTATTGATAATAATAGTTATTGTTGATATCAGTAAAATTTTGTGTCTGAGACTATTTCTCTCTCTATTTAAAAGAAGAAAGAATTCCTATTGATTTTAGAGGGATTATATTCAGATGCAAGATGCAGTTATTTATTATTCCCCAGTGCTCAAAAGTGCTTCATTTACTGTTTGGAATATTCAGTAATTATTTCAATATGTAGTTTCATTTTCGCATCACAGTATTCTTTGCAAGTCCAATTCAACCCTATGTGACTTTGTAGTTTGCATGATTGGTCATATATGTTGCATCATAGCACTGACAAACACATTCACTTTGCAAAAGTGGAACACAAAATATTTCTGTTTCAGCTAATGTATTCTTTCTTGAAGTTCAGTTTCTGTATGAAATAAGACTTAGGTGACTGTGCCCTGTCTTCATCTGTCATGGATGACAGGTACTTTTGAACACATTGCTCGATCTCAACAGGATTTGACAGAAAAATGTGAAGACAGAGAAATGTGAAGCCTCTATCCTACTTATGAAAACTGACAGCTGACTGAAATGTAGAGACCTAAATTAATTTTGCAGGCTGGAGAAGGCAAGTAGAATTCAGTGCCTAAACCTGGTCACTTTGGAAAGCCATACTGTGAATTAGATGTCAACTACCCAGTCAGAAGAGAGGTGCAACCAAACAAGCTACAGCAAATGATTACTTTTACCAAGTAAAACATGTAAAGTGTATAAGAAGAGACATCAAAATATTAGGTAAAGGATAGCTTGGCAAAAATTCCTTGTGGGGAAAAAAAATCACTCATTTTAGCTTAACTATTTCTGGAAATATTTTTCTCTCTCTTCTTCCCCCTACCAGCCTTTTCTTCCCTCATTCAGTGGACAAAATTCTGCAAATAGAATTAGCTCCTTTTTTGTTAATTTCTGTACATCATCTTTATATCTTTGTATTAAGTACATATGATAGATAATGGAAGGAAAAAAATAAATTCTTGACCCTGTCTTCAAATGCTTCTGTAACTTTTCCCAGTGCAGACCTATAGACTAAAAAGACATTACTTCTGTAATCATGTAACACAGTAGAACTGGTGTGAATAAGACAGAAGACATAACCTTTGACAGCAATGATGCCATAGGAAAGGAATTAGTATGATTTCATTATAGAGTACTCTTCCAGTGGAATATTTGACTTGAGTTTCTTAGTGAAGCTTTAATAGGTTTCTGGTTTTAGACTAATAGCTGTGCACTTACAGACACTCAAAAAAAATGATTTATACCTTTTATACTGAAATAATGTCTAGAGGGGATATGGATTTATGCCTACTATGCCTATGATAGAAAGGCATATCTGCTCCTAGGACCCCTAGGAGCAGAGATCTTAATACAAGGATAAGTGAGATATGTGGTTCAGCAAGAAGACATCAATGGAGGTGGTTGGGCTTGGCACTTTGCATGATATGGCCCAACACACTGGCTACAATTTTTAAATACTTTTACCACTAAGAATCTCAGACATTCAACAGAAACAGCCCTGGTACTGTGAAGAAATGCCTTTCATGAACACAAAAATTAATGGAGAAATTCAGAGGCAATCAGGCCTAGTTATGATGAGCACCTCTGTGGGTGTTCTGATGCCTGGTAAGAACCATAGCCCTGCAGAATTTCTGTTGCTGGGATGTTACAGAGTCTCTCTTTGCTCTGCCTATTTTCACAAAGTATCTATTGAGACATGTAGGCTTTAAGTTTGCTTGAAAGTGGTTAGTGGTTAGTGGCTAGTCCAAGTGGTTAGTCTAAAATAAAAAAGGGGGATGAGACATGAGAGACAATGCTATTACATATACCTCAAACCTTTAAGAAACCATATTATTTTGAATTAATAGATTAAGATATATATGTCTTTACTAAACTGCGATACAATATGTCTTACCATGTCCTTTAAGTAACATCAAGAGATGATCTCCCAAGGAGCATCTAGTTCCTTTACTGAATAATCCCTTCAATTCAGTTTTGTGGCAACAGTTATGAAACATCTTTTGACTATTATCCAACAAATGTTCAGCTGAAACTCAAAATAAATGGGAGGAAAGTAATCGCAATTATTTACCTTGACCTTAAAAATCAGTTACGATGACACATCCCCCATCCTTTCTCTGAGTTAGAGAATTTCTTCTTTTTTAGTGAATCTGTCTCTATAGTGCTAGAACTCTTAGGAAGTACAAACTTAGCATCATCTGCTGCTACAGATCTCAGTCCAGTAACACACTGGTTAACTTTAAGTACAGCCTTAAAGGATTTGCTGAATAAGAGTGGACCTACATGAACAATTATATTTAGAACATGATCATATGCTTGGGAGACTTCAGCTTTGAATGCAATGCTGTAAGTGTATGAAAAGAGATTGTCTCCTCACATAGCTAAAAGATTACCCCATCTGAGTACTGAGATTTTTAACCCTGAAAAGCTATTTTACATAAGGACTGAGCTAATAATGTTCTATATGTGTATTTGCTATATATATGTCTACATATATATATACGCACACATATCTATACACACATATATATATATATATAAACATACAATATCATTATACAGTCAGAAATAGAAGACATACCAGAGGCTTTGAAATATAAGAATAGAAAAGGTAGCTTGTTTCAAGTTCTACAGATACACCAAAATAGATATGCAGGATATCATTATGAAACAAAGTGATCAAGCTACCATCTGAAAATGTCACCCACAACAAAAATAAATCTGCTCTGCAATTGACTATATTTAGATGAATTATGTAAAATCATAAGCAAAATGCTAAGTAGTCCTTTATAGTATCTTGAGCTGAGATTATTTATAACTCATTAAGAGATTTATGGTAAATGGGTATGTGTTGGTTTTTTTTTTTTTTCTTCCTTAATCATCCTGGTGAGGCAAAGTACTGTGAAGGTCTTACACGACCTTCAAGGCCAGAAAAGTCAAGCATATCTATTCATCATAGCATACCTGTGTATAGTCTCACACTTCCAGTCTAAAACATTTCATTGCCAAAGGGTTGCAAGTGTAAGTGGAATTTCACAATCTATCTCTTCTGTGCTTACTCAGCTGCCCTTAGTATAAAGTAGTTGGTCAGGAAAAATCAATGGGTTCCAGAAGTATCAGGATAGACATAATTAATGTCATAAATAACTGTTAAAACTATACCTGAAATAGTGGCAAAAAGTATCTGTTGATGAGATTTACTGAGATTGTCAAAGTTACTCAGCTGTGCTTAGAGTTCATTCTTGCAATGGATTTAATCAGTTTTGTGATGTACAAATTACAGCAAGAATGCAAGTATGGTCTAATTATCAGCACCCTTCCTGTGCTCATTACAAAAAAAACCCAAACCAAACCAAAACCAAAACAAAACAAAAAAAAATCCTGATGTCTCCCTATCTTTTAACTAATCAAGTCACTCACTCTTTTTTGAAGCTTGTTGACCCTAAAGTCCACTAAAGCCAGATATCCTGACATCTACATGTCCAGTCATTACATCGGCACTGGATAGAAAACACTTTCTGGTTACTGTTGGTCTTTGGTGAACAATATGCAGAGGCATAAATTGAAGGCTCATGTGTAGCCTTGCCAGTTCTTATTGGTATTCAGTGAAATTCAGAGGCCAACATTTAACCATACTACTAACAGAAGATTTTCTTCTTTGTCTAAAAAATAAATAACAGTGCAAGTGCATCAGTTGTGTTCTTTGTGGATGAAATATAGGCTGTGCAACATTAAACATTATTTAGGCAGCATTTAATATGACTTGTTTAATTTTCTATTTCTCCTCTATTCATCCTACATTTATAACTTACTGTGAAGGTATGGAATATATGGCATATAAATGCATATATTTTATGTATAATTAGCCATTGCAACAAAAAATTAAAAGCAGCAGTATGTTTAAAGTATAGGTAGGACATTTAACATTTGCAACTATGCCTCATAAATCTAGTTTATGGGTGTAAAAACTGGTGGTAATAATTCTGAATAGAAAAAGTCTGTGCCTAGATTCACTGCTGCAAAACAAGGATTACAGACATGATTCTTGCCTGTTTACTGTCTGCCAGTTTTAATATGACCCAGTTTAGGGTGAAAACCCAGGGAACATTTTTGTAAATTTTGTTCAGTCAAATAAATCACACTCTAGGCATTTGAAAGGGTGGAATGTTTATGCTGAAGACAAAACAGAAAGAGGTAGGGATGACAATTTTCTTCTATTTTCCATCAATTCTTTTTGGCTTTTTAGATGCCTGCTATCCGCAAAATATTCTGGCTTCCAGTGGAGTGCTCAGACCTCATCTGCAGGTGTAATATGAGAATAGAAATTCTGGGAAAGAGAAGAATTCAGACAGAAAAGTAGTGACTCCAAAATCTTGCTGTTAATCTTTCAGCCTAGGAGGTCTTTGGAGTATTTTCAGATTCCATTACCTCTCCCCCTTGAAAGACCCCAGGGTGACATGGTGATGTGGTTTATTCTTCTAGAACTAACAGGTACTACTTTCCCTAGGTGTTCAAGGTTAATTTAACTATTTTTATCTAGGTTTTTTTGAGCTGGCACTTGATCTTTGGTC
The DNA here is from genome assembly GCA_024734555.1 of Trochalopteron elliotii. Lineage (NCBI taxonomy): Eukaryota > Metazoa > Chordata > Aves > Passeriformes > Leiothrichidae > Trochalopteron > Trochalopteron elliotii. The sequence goes on along the minus strand of JANPWX010000086.1, from coordinate 1,532,033 downwards.
ACTAAGTTAATCCTTCTAATCCTTCAATGAGAAAACTATTGTTCACATCAGCTTGCCAAGTAAGGAAGCAAAGACTTTCTAGTATCATGACTGTTTCATAGATCCTAGCAGCCAACTACAAAATTTCCAGTTATTAATCAAATATGTAACTCAGAACTTCACTGAGGAAGGAGTTGTAGACTTACTGAAAAAGTTATTAAAATATGCTGCGATGGGAGAAGCAGTATTTTCCTCTCATTTCTTGCCTCCCAGGCTGATTATTGCATTCTAACAGCTCAGAGTCTTGATAGAGAATATTTTAACTCACAAGTTCTTTTCAGAAGTATGAAACTGGATGTCTTTGACAAAATACACATTTCTTCTGGCTCAATATTTTATAGAAAAAGTCGTGTAAGGAGTAGGGAAAAAACAAATCAACTTGTGAATTTTCATAAGAGCTTAAGAACAAAGAACAATGTTTCAGAGTATACATATCTGAGCTAAAAATAAAAAAATTAAATGAAGTCAACTTGCTGAGAAAGTAGAACAAATTTATGTGGACTTCAGAAAATCCTATTTTAGGCTTTTGTAGTGAATGAGACATACCAGGCATGTATGCTGTCCCACCCTTAAGAGGAAAGCAGCAGCCAAGATATGTAGATGCCTGTGGTCAAAAAGGAGAGGCAAAAGTCAGAGGGTCTGCAAAAAGTTACAAAATTTTATTAGAAAATTATACAGTTGGCATGGAAATTGGTATAAGTTAGTCTCTTATCCTGTAGTATAAACTAAATTGCAGGAGATTTGGGATAAAGAATAGGGTGAAAGAGAGACAGATTAAAAAGAGTCAGAGAGGAAGAAATGAAGACCATCACTCCTGGCTCCAGTGTCAATCTAGTGCAAAGTCCTGGGGATTCTGCTCAAGTTTAATGTGAGTACGTGTTTGCTTTCCCCACCCTGGACTTAAGTTTCTCATTTACTATGCAAATTAGCTATCAAGCACAATTCATTCCTCTAAACTTTTCTGTAATGGGTTGAGGACTTCAGGGCGTTTCATGGTCTTGGTCCCCCTCTACTGGGTCAGCCTTTGGTCAACAGTCCATGGCCGCTCCTTGGCCTCATTCCTGCACTTGTGCTGTACTGTGTAATGCTTATCTCCAGGAGCCAGAACAAGGATGTTTATCCCAGAAAAATGCTGCCCTATCTCTGTGTAGCCCCCCTCTTCAGTCACATTCTGTTCTTTCTTGCAGTGTGGTCTCAACAACAAACCTTGGCTGGCTCCATGGCTGTCCATCTATCGGTTTTCCAACCCTTATCTTCTATGCTGTGTCAATCCTCATGTCGCATATCCACATTATTTTCATATGAAATGTATTTCCAGTACCTTGGGGTTATGGAGTGAGACTGTATGTTTTCTGTTGCTTTTGTGGTACTTTGTATACTGCACTTCAGTACAAAGGATAAGACAGGATGCCAGAACTTTTAGTTTAAACCCTCCCCTGCTGAAAGCATAAGAGGACTGCAAATACAATAGTAAACACCTTTACAAGTGTAACAGCTGCCTCAGCTTGGAGAGGGAGGCAAGTGCCATCAGACTCCAAAGCCAGCAATGATTTGCACAAGCTGCAGCTTCCAGCAGTTCATTTAATCAATTAATTTTATTCCGAAATAAAAAAACCCCATTTATTTAACTGTCACTGTAGAGGCAGATTAAAACAAAAATTTAATCTTTCCTCTGTTGGTAGTAGTTTTACTTAAATAAAATATTGTCAGTTAAGATATTTCATTGTGTGGGATTCATGCAAATATTAACTCCCAAGCATTTGAACCTGAAAATTATTCCTAATTTTTCTTTTGTACAACAAGGTCTGTCGTAGCATACCGTTGGAGATGACAACCCTTAAACTTAATTAAGATAATCCTCCCACTCATTTGCACTTTGACTTTTTGATACCAGATGTTCATTTAAAAGAGAAATCACTTGGTAATAAACTCTTGTTTCCAAGCATCTCTAACTTACAACATCTTTCTTTAATAACTCAGATTTAGTCATAAATGAACTTCCATATGGTATTAGCGAAATGTCAATAGTCAAGAAATAAAGAATTCTAATGTAGAAGCATCAAGAACTATTTGAATTGAACATTTCTAAACCCTCTCTCTCTGTAGTCTGTGGTTTTAAGAGCACCATTCTTTTAACACTGGGCTGAGCATACACAGGATAATGAGTGGTTGAGCTCTGGCTCCTTCTAGTAAGGTCAGAACTGAACAGATAATAGACAGAATCTTTTGTGGAGTCAGGGGGAAAGAATGTGGGAAATAAGAAAATATTATTGATGATTCTGCATATTTCGGCTGCAGAACAGCTGTTCTGTTTGGACAAATGAAGAATGATACAGTCCTGGCAGGTGTGTATGCCTGTGTGTGTATAAGAAGGATTCAAAATAAGGTAGAAGGACATTTACGTTATTACATATGCATGTAGATTCTTTCCAATCTCTTTCCAAGCGTGCTGCTCCCATGGGATATTTCACATATTGTTGGTGTCTCAGGGGTGTCTCCCAGGAATCCCATTCAAAACAAATAAAGGAAAGTTATAAAAAATTTATCAAATTTGAGTATATCATATCAGTGTTCAGACTCAAACCCCATAAAATGCTGTTAATTACTACACAAACTGCCTCTGTCTTCCCAAGAATCAGCACTGAATTCCTTGATCTTATTCTAGAATGGTGGCAATATTTGCAGAATCCATGTAGCACCAGATGATACACTGTAATGAGATTTTAACTTTCTGGCACATAAGAACAGATAAAGTGCTGATGACACTGTAGGTTTTCGAATACTGCCAACACTTTAAAAATATTCCCAGGTTAAAAGGTTCATAAAGTGTGAGCCACTGTAGGTGCACTCAGTCAAGCCTTTACCACAGATATAATAACCATTCACACATTTAATCTGAGGCTTGCTAAACATCAGGGATATCTTGTGATGCACCATTGGGAGGCCTCAAATCTTCAGTTTGACTCTTCATCTTGAAGAGTGCCAGACACCTGAGATTCACACTGATTTCACTGATAGAGGGAAGAAAGAAAGTGCTTGACTACTTCACTTGCTGGCTCAGGTTCTGAAAGCTTGTTTTAGCCATTAGAACACTCTGAAAAACAGACCTACAAAGAATTGCTAGAATTGTAATGAAGGACTTGTTTGGCCTGTAGATATTCCTGCTTAGCAGACTTGTACAGTAATCAGCACAAAGTTTAGCATTCAAAAACCCAAAGTACAAGTAAACAGACAACCTGTCTTGTCCGAATAATTTCAAATTATTTCATTTTCCCTTGCCCTTTTGGTAAGGATTAAAGGCAGATGAAAAGCCAGACAGTCAGCATGACTCTTTCAAAATTACATTGGGCAAAATAATCACCTTAAAAGCCTGCCTAGCCCAATGCAAATCAAGACATAGTGTTTAAAATTGACTTAGAAATGAAATTAGAATATGCTGGTGAGAGGAATATTGTTAGTTCTTCAAACAACATTTTAAGTTTTAGGCAGTGGCATAACTTCTATTATACAGAAGTCTAGAAAGTCTGATGGTTATGGTAGACTATATTCCTAAGCCACTATTTGCTGTGAGGTTAGGCAAATAAAGTTGGAATCCAGTGAAAGAGTAACAGGTAATCTTTTCAGGTGGCGTTATTTTTGAGTAAAAATTTCAAATACCAGTAGAGCCTAGGTTTTCAGTTGGTATATCTGATGTAGTTCTCTTTCCTCCATCATTCTTTCCAGGTATAACAAGCATGATCAGGAGTTCATATTTCTTCCTTTACCACTGAGCACTGGGGAGCAGAGGCTAGGTAAAGTTAAAGAGACTGAAAAGAAAGAAACATTAGTGATACTTGTTTACCCTTTCTAGACTCAGCAGATCCTGATTATATTTTTCTGAGGTTCTAGCCTTTTCGTACTGCCAGATAATGTATTTTCTGAAATTTAGGCTTCTCTTGGGGTTTGAATCTGTTCATTCTGCACAATGTAGAGTTTGCTTCAGTTAAAGGTAGTGTACTTCACAGACTTCTAGAGTAAACTGTAATTTAAAATGCATATTTTGCACTGCAATTTCAGCTAGAAGCTCTGAAATGTCAGATACATGCTCCTTTTGGATGCTCTAGGGTTGGCCCTGGGGCACAGGAATGTTAGGTTCACAGTTGCCTAGAGGGCTGTCCACCTCCTCTGGAGGTCCAATGGACCAACTGCCCTGCTCAAGGAGGGCCACACAAAGCTGGTTGCCCAGGGCCATGTCCAAATAGCTTTTGAATATCTCCAAGTATGGAGATGTGACAACCTCTTTGGGAGGCTTGTGCCAGTGCTCAGTCACCCTCACAGGAAACAAGTGTTTCCTGCTGTTCAGAGGGAGCCTCCTGTATTTCGGCTTGTGTTCATTACCTCTGTCACTAGGCACCACTGGGAAGAACCAGCTCCCTTTTCTTCACACCCTCCCTTCAGGTACTTGTATACATTGATGAGATTCCCCTGAACCTCCTCTTCTCCAGGATAAATAGTCTCAGTCTCCCTCTTCTTGCTTCATGAGTTTACACTTCCATTTACACATCCAAATGATTGGATGTAGGAACTGAGCCAGTTTCAGACAAGGCTCCATGCAAACAAAACCTCACCACAAAAAGCAAGACATTTTTATAAATGAAATAAAATTAATACAAGTTTTTGGAGGTCCTTAAAGTTTCACAGTGAACTTGGTGACACTTTAGTTCTTTCTGAAAGGACAGGTGCTGAGGCTGCATTTGAAAAATAAAGAAAAATAATTCATCTTACAAAATAGAGAGCTGAAGAATTGAAAGCTGTTGGCATTTGGAAAAAAATATTTCATATGCTTCAGAATACATTAGAGTCTTAAATTATGCTGGGTTTTTGTATTTAGACAGAAAAACAAGTGTGTTTGAGGTAATAATAAACAGACCTAAAATGACATTTGGATTACATTTGCAAAGATGCAGAAATGTATATTTTCTAAATTTCATTATTCTTCTTTTCTCCTCAGTCCTCAAAGGGAAAGCTATTGTTTTAACTGGAAACCAAAACTTGAGAATACATTGTTATCCAGAGGAGTAAGGGAGTCTTCTGAAGGCTACAAGTCTTCTGAAGCCTTACGTAGAATGTCTGGGTTTATTTTTCTCTCAGAAAAAGATGAATGCAAAGAATATTTGGGATTTTGAGGGGACCTCTTTAACTAAGTTTTCAAGTGAGTTGATTTATACGATGAGAACCAGAAAATCCAATACTTTCTGCTAATCAAAAGATGACCTTTTTTTTTAACTCTATGACATGTACAGACACAAAACCTCAGACTTTCAGTATTTGTTGCTCTGACACTTTTTCAAAATACAAACAGGATAACAAATTCAATACAGACTTCAGACAGCTGGATTGAATATTCAGGGAAAAATCCTGGGGAAACTCCACTGAAATAGGTGGAAATATTCCATGAAAAAGGTGCAGTTATAATTCAACAGGTATTTTCCATGAGGTAGATGTTTGTGTGTGAATTGTTTCATTTCCACAGTAAACAAAAAATGAGTTCATTTCCAGTAGGATAATTTATTTTGGGAAGCCATAAATAACCCATACTGTATTTTGTTATATATACTGAAAGACAATTCAGGAATAGAAAAATGTCCTCAAAGCAGACAAATAACAGCTAATAACTTTCTGCTCACTACGAGCTGCATTTTTTCTTGACTGAACAACATATGGGTTTTTGTAAGTAACAATACATCACAGACATTTGTCTAAGTAACCACTCTTAGCTGGTTGGAATGACATTGATGCTGTGGACATGTGTGACCCTCACAGTTGTCATGAGGCCCAAGGAACACAGATCAATAAGCAACAAACTTTACAAATGTAAGGAAGTGCAACCCCTGTGTAGGAAAACTCAATCAACTTTTACACTTCTGCCACTTCAAAAGGGTCACAGAATAAGCAAACTAAAAAGAGTTCAAAGCCCGCCCCTGCCCAATCCTATAGTGCAACAAAAGAGCAATGACTTGTTTTGCCTTCTGCTAATTAAAATGGCCATTCACACAAAGATATTGTGGGAATATGCACTTAGGATAAAGTCTGTCCTCAGTTTGAGTTAAGCTACGGGATTGTTTTAAAAGGACTTCAAATGGGGGAAAGAAAGGCACTTTTCCATGTCCTCTGTATTTGAAATGCAGTTCATTGGACTTCCTGTAAATTTGTCTTGTTTTGAGATGGGTTTCATGCAGAAACTTTAAGAAAATATTACTAATGATGCCTATTTCACAAAAACAACAGATGTGTCTCCAATGGAGTTCCTGAGGTTTGAGATTTTTATCACAGAATGGTGCTCTGCAGTTCACCTGCTCCCAGCCTCCTCACATTTCAGTTTGGTGGATGTTACCTCAGGGTTTTCAAGCACATTACTTACTGAGAAAAGGCATTCCAAAAACTGAAATACTTGAAACATTAATTTAGAAAATCAAATTTAAATGTATAGTGTATCTGATGTTTTAGTTAATACAATTTCTTTAAGAAGAGGTATGTTTGATTTGTTTCGCTGAAGCATTATTTTAATTAGAGTTAAGGCCAAGTGGTAATTAACAGGGTTTGGAAAAAATCTCATACACCAGATTTATTTACCTTTTTTTTTTTTTTTCTTTAAGAAATAATATTTAGATGTGTGTGAGACACAAAAATTTAAGACTTAGACTCAAAATTGTTTTGACTTTTCAGGAATACTAGGTTCTGGATCCTGTACTTGTTGGTTTTAAATAGTCCTACCAGAAACTTACAGTGCATTTTTGAGTAGCTTTTTTTTTTAATTTTTAAACAGGCATCCTGTTTAGATCCCTGAATAGGGTAGCTTATCATTTTTTCTATCTGATAAAAATAGACTATTATAACTGCACAGGTTCATCTTTTGATATCCTTCTAGATAGATCACTGCTCAGCAATAATTTTTCTCTCTTCTTGGATGGTGACCCAAGATTTTGCCCCATCAATTTTCTCCATATTTAGTTAGTCCCAGGATAGCCATTGTATTTAAGAATCAAAATTTAATAAACAAATTTGGTTATTACACTAAGCTGTGTGGGACAGTTGACAAGCTGGATGGAAGGGATGCCATCCAGACAGACCTTGACAGGCTTGAGAGACAGACACTTGCAAACTTTGTGAAGATCAACAAGACCAAGTGTAAGGTCCTGCACATTGATCAGAGCAATCTCAAGCAGAAATTCAGTCTGGATGGAGATGGGATCAAGAGGAGCCCTGACGAGAAGGACTTGGGGGTGTTGGTAGATGAGAAGCTTGACATGACTTGCTGTTGCACCCTTGCAGAAAGCCAACCATATCCTGGGCTGCATTAAAAGAAGGATGAGCAGCTGGTCTGATTCTACTGCTGTACTACACTTTTGTGAGACCCTGCCTGGGGTACTGAATACAACTCTGGGGCCTCCAAGGCAAGAAATATGTGCACCTATTGGAGTGGATCCCTGAGAGGGGCACTAAGATGATCAGGATGGATCACCTCTCCAGTGAGGGCAGGCTGAGAGAGTTGGGGTTGTTCAGCCTGAAGAAGAGAAGTCCCTAGAGAGACCTTAGAGCACTCCCCAGTACCAAAAGGAGGCTACAAGAACTATGGACAGGGACTTTTCACTAGGGCATGTTGAATTAGGACAAGGCTTTAAACTGAAGAGAGTAGTTTTAGACAAGATAAAAGAAAGAAATTCTTAATTATGAGAGTGGTGATGCATTGGAGCAGATTGCCCAGAAAAGCTGTGGATGCCCAATCCCTGGAAGTGTTCAAGGCCAGATTAGATGGGGGTCTCAGCAACCTGGTCCAGTAGAAAGTGTCTCTCCCCATGGCAGAGGGGTTGGATCTAGATAATCTTTAAGGTCCCTTCCAATCCAAACCTTTCTGTGGTTCTGTGATTCTATGATTATATAAATGCCTACTGCATTGTGTAGATAACATACTCAATACAGCCAGCCACTTGTTCTTTATTTGCAGCTCTTGCCATCAAAATTCATTTCACAATACACTTTGACTCCTAATTTGTATGTCTTAAAGCACCTTTCCTGGAAAACAATGATCACATTATCAGTAAAAAGAATATTTCAACTATGCAATCTTTTGTTGTAGCATTCTATTGGTGGTGCTCTGATTTTTACTTTATCTAAGAAATAATGGTTTGCAAATTTTTCCTGTAAGATGTTTTATTTTAGTGTTGATCACAGAGTTCCCTATGAACATTAGGTACCTGAAAAGTTTTGGCATAATGACTGTTTTCTCTTGGCATTTTTTGACACTTCTATTCTTCCTAGAACATTCATTACATCACTTTGATGTTGGTACATATACACATTTTGTAATGTATTGTATGAAAGTATTAAATGTGAATTGCTTTTAAATAATGTTACTTCTAGCACAGCAAATAAAATATCTTGATTGTGAAAATAATAAAATAGACATCAAAGAGAATTTAGTCTACAACTGGATGCTTGGGCACAGTGATGACAGTTTTGAATCTATTAGATTATGAGTGTCATGGTATTTTACATCTGTGATTACATTCAGAAGTTAAAAAAACAAAAACAAAAACAAAAACAAACAACACGCAGGGAGGAAAACAGTGGGGAAAAAACTGAATTGAAGAACCAGACATCTGCAGAGGGTGAGGAAGGATCTACAGAGAATTGTGTTTCTGTCAGTAAAGAATTATTGCATGACAGCAGACCATAAACTGCAAGGTAAGAACCTTTACATTTTTCGGTAACTAGAAACACAGTTGTGTCTGCTTCTGATACTCAGAGCCAGACTTTCCTGTCACCAAGTGTTTTCTCTGAACATATGTCAAGTGCTGCTGAAGGTATCAGCATAGCAGACTGAAAAATTCTGCTTTGGAACAAAAGCATCAAGTGCCTTATTCTTTGTAAACAAAATCACAATGAGGTTCCTGCTTTTAACTCACAAAAAAGGTATGGCAACTTTTATAAGACAGAATAGGAAATGCATCATTTATGAAAGGTACAGAATTAAAAGGAGGTTGTATTTTGAACCTCTTTTTGTGTCTTTACAGAATATATACAATTCTGATTTTTGTGCACTCAATTATTTCTAATTTCTGGTAACTCAAAATTTTGAACTTGACCAAAGTTTTGGTTTATGTGTTAACTGTTTATATTTATGCAAAGGTGTTACAAAAATCACAAATGTCAATAATTTTCATTATTTTGTCTTTACTTTTACTGATGAACTGCAACGTAGTGGTAGAATAGTAGTAGTAATATTAACAACAATAATAAATAATGATAAATAAAATATGTCCAAGCCCTAGATGCCATGTGTGTGAACTGTTGCGGCCTTCTGTGTTTTAACGTGCTCCAATCAAAATAAGTTCACGTGATCTGTGAAAAATTTATCTGATAAACTCTAGTTCACATAACAACAAAGATATTCAGGATCCTGGGCACAAGCAACTCTAGACAATATATTTTAGCTCTGCGTGGTCAACCTTGTTCCCAGTGCCATATTTCCTATTCAGCCTTAGGCAAAATAACTCATACACCTAAATTTACAAGATAGTCTCCAAACCTTTGCAGGCATTCAGTGAAGAGGAATTGCCAAAAGGCAATTCACAGCAAGGAACAAAATTAGATGCTCTAAATCATTTCTTGGGAAACTGTTTTTTTCCCTGATTAAGTATATAAAGAGACACTCAGGAATGTTTCTTGGGATAGGATCCCTGAACTTGTCCTGGTTTCATGATGGGATATAACACAGCACACATCTCTTCCTTTCCTAGTTATCCCAATGTATATGCTAAGTAATTTTGTAGAATAAATATGTCATTCAGGATATCCCCCAAAATAAAGGGTTCAGAAGTTCGACTCATTAATTCTACAAATAAAGTTATATTACAAATATGTGAATCAAGATACCATGAAATTCGAAAGAGCATTTTTATATCCCTTTTCCACAAAATGTGAATAATCCTTAAGAAAATCAAGACTAGAAAAAGACTCCAGGGGAACAGAGCAATGACATTAATTTGCTTAGTGTGTTTTGTTTTGTTACATGAATACTATTGATTACTTTAATAAATAGACATACATTCTTAGGTGACTCAGTCTACTTCTGCACATCAAAAATTAATACTAACCTGCTCTTACAAAAGTTATGCACTAATTTAGCTTCTGAATAACCTTTCCATTGAAGTTAAACCTTTTTTTAAGTTACCAAATTTCAATTTAACTCAATTTTATGTCTCATTTTCTTTTTGATACTTACTTCTGATTACCTGAAAATAAACTCCAAAGTAAGTTGCAAATTTTGAACATTTTGCAAGACCTAATAGGCTGATTTTATAAAACCCATTTGTCTCCACTGAAAAACAACAAAACCTGCAAGAAAAACCCACAATCTCACTCATCTCAGAAAACAAATCCAGCATTTACTTCACAGTCACTATGTGGAGCATGATCATCTTCATCAAATGTCTGGAATTCAAAATGCACTTCATAAAGATTCAGACAGGTCCTTGTAGTTACATTCCTGTCTGAACTATGTCTCAGGGAAGGACATCACTGCTCATTCAGTGAGATTGCTACATTTGTATTTTATTGCTTTGAGCCTTGGAGAACAAGATGACAGATATCTAAACAATACCAAAAATGGACAAATGGATTAGTTGGTCTGAATTTGGGCTAGAAAAGCTCCAAAAGTAAATTCACTTAAATTTTCTTTATGGGTATTTTCCCCATAATTTCACTGAATTTTTTCAACCTGGATATTGACCAAAGAGTTTTATTTTGACTGTTGCAATATGAAGAATCTCATGGCTTAATGATGATCTCAAAAATCTAAAATGGTTTTATTGAATGTTATATATGTAAAAACATGAATTCTTTAAAGCAGTTAATTTCTAATGGAAATAATTCTCTTAGTTCAAGGGCTATGATACATTTCCCCTAGATGTGTAACACATCCATGCCAACAGAAAGGTAAATCTTGAGTAAATTTTTAGGGTAAAAGACATCTGCTAATGCTGAAATATTACCCCTATAAAAAATCTTCAGCTACAACTTCCAAGTACCTCTCTAACACATCAGGTAGAAATAAAGACAATCCGTCATCATAATGGTCATGAGCAAAAAGTTACTTCTTTCGTAATGCTCAAAATCCAATTCTAAACAGATCTTATACATCTGTAGAGACCCACCAGTTTAACCATTATTTCACAACTCTATTGTAAAAATCTTATGAATTGTGTACATAATATCAAAACCCAGGACTCTGATTTGGTATAATTCAGGTTTACTGGAAATTAATAGGCTTTGGGTTCAAGCCTATGACCACAGCACAAACTGTTCTAAAGCTAAGGTCTGACCTCCCCAGTTAACAAGTCATACAGTCCCAAAACTATCCACAGGGATAATATGCTTGCTAACAGGAAAATTAGTCTTTCCTCATCATCATTGGCTGTCAGGAACTACCTGTTTGTGAACAGAAAGCATCTGTACATAAATCTGTGATGTAACCATTGGAATTGAAGTCAGTATAAGTAAAATAAAGTGATTGTGTCAGCAAAACACCCTATTTGTTTAAGGAATAACTTATGTATTCCAGACTTAGAATGAAGTGTATGACATATTTCATTTTCTTCTTTCACAATAATAAATGAAATATATTTAGTAAAATGGTAGACTTGGCTGAACAAATAACAAATAATAATGATGATGCCTGCAGAAAAATCCATAAAACTTAATTATTCTGGCTTTTTTCCAGCACATATAAAAAGCTGGAAACATATTTCTTTGCTGAAGCAAGATGTTTCGGACAAAAAATATCGATAACTTTATTGAGATATTTTTACTTCACATGTGAAATGGTAATTCCTTGGAAATTTATTTAGCAATGCATTTTGTTCTCTTGATAGAACTACTTTTAAACTCCAAACTTTTTAATGGAAATACTGTACATCAGAGGGCAGTAATAAAAACAGAGGATGGGGTACAGTAAGAGCCAAGAAATAACACCACAGAGTCAATATAGTATATATGAATACTGTATGATAAACCTTGATTTTATTAGACATAACTTAATTGCAGATTGCTAGAAGTTTAAAAAGAGGGAAGGAAGAAAAAGGTAAAAAAACCCAACAACTTGGTTTTTGAAAGAGTCCAACCAATCAGGAAAATGTGTAATTTTTAGTATTTATAAACTAGAAGTTGACAGTAATTTTCTCAAGCACTCAGACACATTGCCCCTTTATATTACTATGCTTTATGAATTATGAATTTTGGCTGGTGAGGAAGCCTAAGGGAGACAATGGAGCTTCAGTGTCAGTAATGCATTGTCATTTCACACTGTGTGAGTTCCTACTATACCTAGATGGATTTTTCAAGCTTAAATAATGTTACTGACTGCCAAAGATTTTATTAAGAGGTCTGATGATATTATATGCTCTGCTGGTAAGATACTAATCCCTATTAACTAGAAAAGGGTCAAATACTTTGAGAGATTGCCAGGGCTTTTTTTGTCTTCCTGGGGTGTTCACATGTAGCTAAACTCCCCCACCATAATTCACCTATTTTGAGTCAGATAGCGAAATAGAAAACCATTTTTCCAGCATCAAGAAGAATGAAATTTGAGTAGAAAAGACAGTTGTTCTGTGAGATTTTACATGGCTCCTGTTACCAAGGAAACAATTTCTTTTGGCTTTGAAAGATTTGGTAATGGTTGCTCTGGCTACAATTTGGGCAGTATAGAACATGAGGGGCTATATATCTCATGTAGTTACATATATACACGCATAAACACACTTGGCCTCTCATTAGGGAGGGTCAGATTTAGTAAAATAGAATTATGGATGTACTGAAGTTAAGAAAACATTCTGAACAACATTCGAGGAATATGTTGATAGAAGAGACACTTGCAGTGGCTTAAGTCAATCCCACCCCACATCTGAAAATACGATGTTCAAAAATTAAAAAGAAAAAATAAGAAAAAGATAAAGTGCAAATTAGAGAGCTCATACAATAACTTATCAGGTACTTAATATTTAAAGTGTAATCCCAAAAATTATGAAGACTACAGGATACTTATAATTTTGAACTTGTGGAAATGAATTTTTTTACCTTGGAGCCTCTGACTAAAGTTGAATTGGAAAATCAGATCCATTGTTTTAAATATAATGTTAATATTTTACTGATGTATCACAGTAAAACGTTCTTTGAGTTAAACTGGAAAGGACAATTCTTAAGGACAGACATTCAGACATAGGAGGTGAGTAAAGCAATGATGAAAGACACCAAGTAGAAATTCATTAGCTGATTGGAAAATTGATTGACTGTACCGTATCACAAAAGGAGAAAGTTTTGCAGGTGCTGATGGGGATGAAAAATTCTCCAGGAATGTCAAAATAACATATTTTTTCTATGTAGAAGGTACAAATCCATTCTTAATGAAGTCACATGCAAAATTAGTGCAAGGTAGGAATAATGATTGGCATAAAAAAGCTTACATAAATATTGGGTTCAAAAGATGTAATGACAAATCAAGAACAGTAAGAAATGAAGGCAAGAAAAAGGAGAAGACTGGGTATAATATGAAAGGAAGAAATGTCTGTCTTATAAATTATAGTTCCTCCAGCTAATATCAGGATGACTATCACAGACTCTACCTCCTTTAGAACAAAAGCATATTATATGATCACCAGATTTGTGGAGGAAAAGGAAACTGATTTATTTGTTTTCTTCTTATGAAGACCATGATGGTCACTCCAGAGAATAAAAAAAAATAAATAAAATAAAATTTAAAAAAAATTAAAAAAAAAAAAATAAAAAAATCTGTGTATTGTGGAATAGTGTATTTTCTGATTTTCATTTATCCCACTTTGATTTAAAATTACCAAGATGAAATATTTGCATCTAGAGAGTTTTATTTTCATTGAAAAAATCCCAAAATATACAAAATATCCACAATTTTCTCCTATACTTGGACTTAAAATCTAATCTATACTTTTAAAGAAGTCTTTATGAAAAGAAATGACATATAGTAGATGCTTAAGGAACATTGTTTTCTTCTTTTGTGAGACCTCAGTGTGTATAGGAAACAATATTGATTCTAAAATGAGATTTTTTTTTCTGATTTTTAATTTTATTTCAAAACACTTAAAGTATCTTCAAAAAATGTGAAAAAATATGACTCATACAGTAATTTCAGCTAAAAAATGGATGAGTGCCAGTAAGTCAGAGAAATTTCAACTGGTTTTAATTCTATATTAAATAAAAACCCCTGTTATTATTATGAAGAGTCACAATATGTAGCCTTGAAAGATTTTTTTTTTTTTGCCAAAAATGAGACTTTTTACAAGGCTATGCAGTGATAGGACAAGGGAGAATGGCTTTAAACAGGGAGAGGGTAGTTTTAAATTAGGTATTAGGAAGAAATTATTTACTGTGAGGGTGAAGAGGCACTGGAACAGGTTGCCCAGAGAAGTAGTGGATGGCCCATTCCTGGAATTGTTCAAGGTCAGGTTAGATGGGGCTCTGAGAAACCTTATTTTCCATTTTTTCCTGTGTATTTGCATACCAGGTGAATTTATTTATTTATTATGCCTAGTGGAAGGTCTAGTGGAAGGTGTCCCTGCCCATGACAGAGGAGCTGGAACTAAATGATACTTAAGATCTCTTCCAAGCGAAATTAGTGTATGATTTTTTGTTCAAGAAAAGTATTCTTTTTTTTCCATAGCCAAAAGTAATATCTGTGTTGTTGTTGTTGTTTGTTTGTTTGTTTAACTTCTGCTCTTGAGTTTGCTTTCTACCATCTCATCACTGGAATAACATGGGTAAAAAGTCTGTGTTTCCTCTGTGATCAAACATGATACTAATGAGCAAATAAAGAACTACCTATTCATCTATTTTCATTATGTTTTGTCAAAAAGAAGTAAAATGGTAACTGAAATAATGCTGTTCAATATCAATACAATTCATCATGGAAATAAGACATAAAAAACAAAACAAAACAAAAAAACCCAAAAAAAACCCCCAACCAACCAACCAAGTTGAAACATTAATTTGGATACTAAATCTTTGGAAATACCTTAACACAGAGTTACAGTAAAAGGTTTACAGTGTTCAGGGAAAAACAGTTGAGTCTCTTAGGATAAGTCAGTTTTAGAAGACCAGCTGCCTGTTCTGAGTCTTAATCAAGTACTTAAAAGTGCTCATATAGAATGAACACACTGTGTCTGTATTATTATCCTAAAATAATTCATGCTGAGCTTCTTTAAAACTCAGACACAAAGAGAAAACAGGGAATATTTACACTGCCCTAAAATTCTAATGAAGTATTAAATAATCTACATAGGATTTTAAGAGGTAGTTAAGGAAAACAAACTTCTAAAGTTACAAATATTGTGATCATTATCTTGTTTCTCTGCAGTATAAGACAATATTAGCAAAACACTTCAAATATTATATAGTTCTCAATGATATTGTGGTTCTTAATAAATATAAAATATAAACTAATAATATAAATATAAATATAAACTAATAAATATGTTTTATTATGCTTTTTCCATGTATCTACTAATTATTTTGGCCATTAAACCAACAGTAAGACCAACATAATAAACCAATTAGACTTCCAGAATAGCGTCTCCCTAAAAAATATAAGCTGCTTGTCCCTACTGCTCATCTAAGTCAGCTTGCATGCAAATATTTGAAACATTGCTTTGCTTTGGTTTTCTTCTTACTTTATTATCTATGGCAAACCATCACTACAATTGAAGGACCTTATATACTTTTAGCTTTTAGAATGAAGTACATACTGGGAAAAAAGTCAAGCTCTAAACTTCAACAGTCTCAAGTGACTATTTCTTTCTGAGGACATTTGTCAAGCCAACACATTTCCCCATTTGTTGAGTCAAATGATACTTTTCCTTTCATCTTAAGTGGAAGGAAATGGTCTCCCTCAGACAGGAACAATGTTACTTCTTTATGGTTGCACATTATTGATTACTGCATGGGGAAATATTACGCCTGCTGTTTTGAAGAGCTTCTCTCAAATGAATAGGACTCTTCTGCTACACTGAAGTATGAACTGAAGAAAAAGGCTGGGGCACATAAACACATTTTCCAATTCTGGATTAAAAAATTCATCTGAATGTTTTTATCTTTATTGTAGGCATAATTGATATCAATAAACTGTAATGTAACACATAATTCAGTATTCTGACTCAAACAGGTGTCCATTCATTTAAAATAAAATAAGAAAGGAAAAATAAATACATAAAATTCAAACCACTGCTTCCAAGAAGTGAACAGGATTTGAAGTAATACATCACTGCCTGTGTACAAACAACATTTGATTTAAAGCCACTAGGTGTCAGCATATAAGTATTCCTAAAGAGATTTATCTGCCAGAAAAAGTAGTTGTCAATAAACAAATATGCAAGATTGTAGGTGGTTGATGATTCCTTACAAAGCCATGGTAGAAATCTATAAACTTGTCAGGTTCACTGAAAAATATTAGGATGATTGAGGAATATTTTTCCACATGATAAATGAGTCTAGAATGGCACCTTTTGGTTTTTGATAAGACACTCTGGATATTTTAACTTATACAGACCTTTAGTGTTTTGACTTCAAAATAAATGTCTTTCCAACCAAAACCATCTGATAAGAGCAGGTGGTCTTGTTGTTGTGAGACAGATTCTTCATGCCGGCATGTTTGTGAGCTGCTTAGTTCTTGTACTGGAATTCCTCAGTAAAAATTGAGTTATTGTCTCAAAGTATTCTGTTGTCACTTAGACCCTAATGGAGCCCTCCAGTGAAGATGACAAGAGCACAAAAATGAGGGACAAATTTAAGTCATTTATCTTACTAATGATCTGTTATCAAAGTAGAGCTAATAACTCAAAAAAGCAGGATGCTTAAGGCAGGTAATACTGCTTTAACAAGAACACTGAAATGACAGTGTACTTCAGTCACTGTGGACTGCTACTTTTGTGCTTCTTCTTATGTGCAAGGGGGAGTCCAGGAGTCTGACAGGGCATAGAGTATGTGATCAAAACTGATTAGCACTCTGGATTCATCCCTAGATTTTCAGCTATTGAAAGACTCCTGGAATGTCTCTTCATATAATTCACTCAAGGTTCTTTGTTAAGTTTTTGTTTTAATAAGTAGTGGCATTCCTTGAATTTACATGATACTGTTTATTGGATGTACTGTAACTACCTCATGAAAACCATACATACACCTCAGAGAATTCAGAAAGGATCTGAAGGGTTTTAATAGCTATTTAAGTACTATTAATTAAACACCTAAATGATGCACTATTTTGAGAGTGATCTAGATTTCATGCAGCCATAAAGGTTGTACACTGATATTAGAAGTGTTGGGTGTGTATTTTACACCTACCATTTTCTGCATAACTGTCCAGACTGTGTGACTAATCATAGTGAAGACATTCTAGATATAAACAGGGTGGCTCACGCTGAAACCTAGCATAAATGTCTCCATTTTTATTAAAGTATGGGGGATGCTTTTAGGTGAGGAGCAATATGGTGATTGATGAGAAAATAGATAAAATAGATCTGACATAAAGTGTAGCTGATTTATTTAATCTTCTAACACATATGGTATAAATGTAAACTAGACTGTGTCCAAAAACTGGTAAAAAATTAACACATAAAGAGGGGTATAGAAGGAGAGCATGAGAGTACATACAGCTCTGACAGATGAGGAATAAAGTCAGAAGATAGCTAGCATCTTTGACAGCTTGAAATGAAAATCAGACAGAAAGCCAGTGCAGCTTGTTTTTTCCCCCTCATGTTGACCAGAACTACTTGTCTGTCAGAATGTGCCCCTTAAGTGATTTACTGTATATCTATATAGTAAATTCAGCAGTATGAGACAGAAGTATTTGGCCCTCTGTCCTCAATAGATCAGATTGTCCTACTGTCCCTTGCCCCAAGAAATAATTCAGAAAAGTTGCCTTACACAATGAAGCCATGTAGCACAGACTGATAATACAGATCTACAGAGAAAATTTTAAAGAGGATTGTGGTTTTCAGGCAATAATTTAGCTTTTCTTTTCCAGAATTTTCTTGAAAATTCCCCACTCTTAAACACAAGGCTACAGGCAACATTTTTTTCTCCCACTGGAGAAACAGTAAGAAATAACAACATTCTCCTAGAAAAGGCTTTTGCGCTTCATTCTACTTCAAAAATATAATGCTGTGCACTTGTCCTTATGTAAATTTATTTACAGAAGCCCAAGTATTGTTCTAAAAAAGTTCGAGTATCAACAAATTAAGCCTTCAAAAATATAATGGTTCTGAAGAAGTTTGTTGAGAGGTCTCCTGTCCCAGGGACTGCTGACTCCTGAAGGCAGGTGTTGCCACAGTGTATTATACATTTCAATGAAGTATCATGCAAGAGAGAGGTAGTTTTCCTGTCTTGCATCTCTCTGCACAGAACCAAAATGGATGAGAGGATTCACAAGATTTTGCAGTTCTTTTGCGGTAACAGTAAAAACCTCATTTTACATGTGTCTTCAGAATGATGGCACCTGAATGAAGCGCTGAGAGGCTTGTAGAGTGCTGCTCTGCAAGTGAGAGGGGCAAGGAGCCTCCCGCCATCCTTGGAAAGTGCCTCACAGCCCAAACCCCACTTCTGGCCACCAGCCTTACTGCCCTAGTTTGCTTTGTTTGGGGCACAGTGGGACAGTGCCAGCAGGGAAAGGGAGTAGAGGAAAAGAGAAATGAAGAAAAGGGGTAGGAGTGGAGCAGCGAGGGGAGGAGTGTGGACGTACAAGGGAGTTGCCAACCTGAGCTGACCTCCAGCAAGAAGTAATAAGATATAAATGTCAAAAAATTAATCAGAGATGCTGAGGTTAGTTATATTTTGCAGGCTACATGAAAGACAAAATGGTGCCATGGCTAATGTGTTCATTCATTCATTGAATGTCTTGGTTCTATCAGAAAAACACAGGTTGCCGTATCTGCCTTTTCTTAACAATTTCCCAGTATCCATGGAAGATGAACTCATTTAAATAAACCTGGGTTAATGAGTACATTACAAATGTAGGGCAACGTGGACCCTCCAGAAGCCTAGTAGATCTGGAGATAATTGCCTTGGAAGTTCTGGATGCATCTGTCTCTCCTCTGTCCCTGCCCTGTGTTTCTGTCTACTCTCACCACTGCTCAGCTCCTGAACCAGGAAGAAGGAGTGCAAGTGGTGATGACTAAAGAAGGCAATTTTTTCCTACTAGGGGAAGAGGGCTACTGCTGTCCACTCTGTTCCATCTGAAAAAAATCAGGAGAAGGAGATAGATGACAGCAGCTTGAAGGAAATGCACTCTGAGCATGGCAGGGACATTATGAGCACATTATTCAAATGATCATGTGTGCCTGGCAGAGATATTTTTAACATGCCTTAACTCTTGATTTCAGAGTTCTGAAGTGACTTGGTTTCTTAAAGCCCAAGTAGTTTCATAGTGATAAAGGTACATATCTTAGTTGGTTTTTAATTTTTTTAAAATGTGTCAGCATCTGCAATACATACATACATACACACATACATACATACAATCTTGCATTGGTAATTACATTTCCTTAGCATGGTGACAAAATCCTTTACCAAAGGCTACACTTCAACATTATTTAAGGGTTGCCATGGATTCACAGAGCTATTACCTCTTTACACAGGAATAATTGAAGTGTTCTGGTCTAACTGTTCAATAGGTGCCCTTTTGTTGCTGAGTAGTGAGAACTTTGTTTTTTCTGGACTGGTTTGGACTGAGAAATTCCCAGCCTGCCAGTCTCTCCAGTTCCATCACAGCAGCAGTGACAGAAGAGGCACTTGCCATGAAAATCCCTAGTATCTAAGATGTTGTGAGCAGGTGTCCTGTGTGAGGAATTTGCCTGAATTCTCCCACCAATAATTAGAGGTAATGCTGATCTTTAGGTGCAGCACAAGCCATATTCCTTTCCTTATGTATTGCTCCAGAAGGAGTAAGAAGAATTCTGCTTGCTGTAGGTAATTGTTGTTTGTTTTTGGTTTTGTTTTTTTTTTCTTTCTGACAAATGTGAATGACAAAGGATATCTGAGTTGCTTTGGGTACCATTTAATGTCATCATTATTTTGGTGCCTAGCAAAAGCTACTGGGGCATCCATAAACATGCTACAGCCCTTGGGAGGCCAAGAGGAATGGGGAACCAATTGTGTGAATTGGTTCACTCTGAGAGTTATACTCAATGGGTCCTCCTGATTTAAAAAAAAAATAAAAAAAATTAAAAATAAAAAGTTCCTGATGCTGTTGGCAAAGGAGCACTGGCCCTGTCTTCTGACACATTCAGAAGCTACCTGGAGGGAAATCTAAAATTGGCTGCCTTTTATCTGCTAATGCCCTAACCCAAGAGAACACTGGATCTGACCCAAGCTGTGAGAACTGGCTTTTTCATTCAGAAGGTCTCTTCAGGAGACGTGTGAGGTTAATAAATCTGCCTCTTGCTGGGATGCCATGTGGTGGCTTCAGCTCTTCCTCTAGCACACTTTATAAAATCAGTGCCCTTTTGTATTGTGAAGCCTCACAACAGCAGCACAAGCCCTTTGGATCAAATGCACGATCATTGTAATTTTCTCTTAGCAGGGTTGCAAGCAAACTGTCTGTCACAAGCAGCTGCTCTAGAATGCATAATTACACCTGCCTGTCCTAGCCAACAATGTCTGTGTAAGACATGATGGATGACTTTAAACTTAATATTAATATTAATATTATTAATATTACTACTACTACTATTTTACAAAGCTGAATTGCGAAACATATTTAAAGTGTCTTTCTCGAGGCTTGTCATGAGGTAGCTGAGACAGCCTACACTCACCATTTCAAACTTTTTTACTCAAAAAAATTCTGCTGTCATTTAAGAAGCTTATTTGTATTTCTATCCTGAAAACATATTTCTAAGTATAATACTGTTAAATTAATACGAATTTCTTCCATGTCACTTACTAACTCTTGGTTTGGATCTGTGTGCCTCCTTATCTGTTCTGTTTTGCATGAATTTCAAGGTTCTCTATACAGTGTTTATACTTTACATTTACTATTTTTATATGATATAAAATGTAACTACCTCATAAATATAATGATAAATTATATATACAGCTTCTTGAAGAGGAATAAGGTAATTTTCTAAAGGGAACTCAAAACAATAGGAATTCAGTAGCAAGGAAATAAATTAAAAATTCTTCATCTGTAATTTCATCTCAGGGAAATATTGCTATGACTGAATTTTTAAAGCTCTATTCCAAATCTGACTTAAAAAGATGAGCAAGCAGTGCATAATCAATAAGATGTAGTGAGACAGGGTGATCCTTTCCTTCATAGTGGTCACCAGAAAGGAGAAATACTGTGATATCAAAGCCCTCCCGGAGACGTGCTTAATTTCTTTTCTTAACATTGCAAGTTCATACACTACAACAAAGACATCTGGTAAAAAGTGCTTCTCCAAAGCTCAAGATTCATAGCAGGTTATGACAAGAAACACAAAATAATTTTTTTCTTTTTCAAGAAACAATGACTCAGGCAACTTTTTGTATATGTAATCACAATTGCTTTCTTCTAATAACGTTTCCAAGGAAATAAAGAAAAAAACACATAATTGTCAAAAAAGTCACTATTAACATAAAGTGACAATAGAGGAAAACTTGTAATAATACAGCATAGAGGAGAAATGCGGTAAAAATTACTTCATAATTAGAGACGATTGAGGAGATTAATACATTTTTTCCCAAGAAAATAATTCAAAATTTGAAGGCAAATTCCCTGTCTCATTTGTAAGATTTTTGTGTTTGTTTCCAAGAAATTTAAGCTTGTATATTATTTCTAAATCCTGTCTTCTGTTCCAGTAATTTGTTTCTCAGGTATTTTTATCTCCATTTGCTCAGAATCCAGTGCAATATCATCTTCAAACCCACATGGAATTTCTTGGACTTAATGTGGTATAAATGTTTTTTTTGTAATCAAGGAAGCCCTTTTAAAGAAATCACGGAACAAATGATATTTCATTTCTGATTATCTGCCATGAAGTATTCACAGGACAATCTAAAAGGGGAAATATTTCCTAATTAAAATTAAGAAAAGAGGTTTGTGCTTTCACTCTAGGCAATTAAATGTAACATTTGCATGCATATTATTCCATGGGAAACAAAACCCAGGAAGTGGCTGTTTGAGTGTCTATTAATTAAAAAGTCTAGCACTTCACTAGTTGTACTAACTGGCCTTTTATACACTCTCTGTAGGTTAATAATTGAATTAAAATGTGCACAAAATAACACCAATGAAGGGCTTCTTAAAAAGAGCCAATCTCTGTTAATAGTAAGCATATAATTATTTTTATTTCAATTAATAAAGATGTATAATTCATAGGAGTATATTATTCCGTAATAAAAGATACCATGTATCAGATCAATCAAGTCCCCGTCACGTGTGCACAGTGACAGAAGAATTTGGTAGCCTGCTCTTGGTGATGTGCTTTTCTTTTTTGGTGATTGCTAGCCTGAAAAATGAAGCAAAGCCAGAAATCATTATCAATATAGAGAAAGCATTTACTTTGGAGAAATTCTCCTGTAACAGAAAATGGAAAATTGTTGAGGAAAATACTGTCATTTGCTACTCAACCTGCAGTTATCTGTAGATAGAAAGCAAGTTCAACTAAACCCTGTGAAACTACAAAGTACAGAGCCAACAGTCCATTAGTGTATCTAGATCAATATAAAGGAAAAAAACATGGCCTTCATTTTTGCTTCAACACTTTTGAAGATGACCTGTTGAAGATTTATCAGTTTTATATAGAAGGATTTGCCATCCTCCTCCTCTTTATTTGCTGAAAAAATACTTTTTGTACAAAGTAAAATACAAGAACTTATCTGGGCAAGAAAATACAGTTTGAAGACATGAGAACATTCTTGCTTTTAGATTCTGTCAATAAAAGAAAACTAATTAAGGACTGATTTGTAAGGTTAAGTGTTTATTTTCACATTATGACAAACCTTTATGCATTTTAGTTCTCCTCTGCTGTTCCAGAGGAAGATTTTAAACAGGATGTTTTCTAGAAGTTTGCTTACTGATTAAATTTAACAGCTATTATTTTACATTCATTTTACACTGGTGCTATAGAACTATGCCTCATTTGACACAAAAAAAAAAAAAAAAAAAGTCTTATTCATTGTGGAAAATGAGAGAGGAGTAATGATGGAATTAATGTGTAATGTACAAATAGAAAGCATGGAGAGAAAAATGAAAGGCAGAAAGGAGAGATAAGATTAGAATGTTGGGATAAGAAGAGGATGAGGTGAGTGCACTGAAACCATCTGGAGGCAAGACAAATGGAATGTCTAGGGAAAAAAGCAAGCTAAGACCAAGAAGGTTTTTGATTGATTTACATTTGGAACTGGTCAGTATGTTTTTAGTCTACCAAAATTTCAATGATTCAATAAACTCTATACCTCTCTTAGGGAACTCAAATCTACTTTATATTTTCTCTCAACATGTATTTATCACTAGATATATTATCCAAATATGTAGGAGAATGACATTTAGGATGAACTCCAGACTTGTTTTCTGCGAGCATCTTCTTTGTACTCTACCTTGTTTTTGGGGATGAAAAAATCCAGACAAATAGCTAAGTATAGGTAAAAAACACAAAGCATTAGCAATTCTAGCACTCTTAAACATTTGGTATTGTTTCTATGTCTGATTAAATCCTGGGTTAGATTTGACAGAGACAGGGTCTTCATCTCCCTTTCTCTTTTGTTTAATACACTAAAGCATGATTGAAGCTGACATTCAAGTGTTTACCCTGCCTTCTCATGTACATGAAAAAAATCTGCTTTCTTAGAGCAATGTGCCACTTAAATAATACCCATATCATCAAAAGAGTGCAGAATTACTCTTCTTAAGTAGCTTTATTGTCCAGCTAGTGTTTAGAGAATAATAATTACGAGAGAGAATTATTTAATTTATAACTACTATTACCGTATATGCTTCAAGTACTTTTCTGACAGTTCTTTGAGGGTTTTTTTTGTTGTTTCTTTTTTTAATTGTTCTCTTGTAAGCAACATTTGTTAAGGCTCTTCAGGTTTTTAAACTTTTTAAAATTTTTTTGGTTTGAGATTGGTTTGGTTTTGGTTTTGGTTTTGTTTGGTTGATTGGTTTGTTTGTCTTTGGGTTTTTCCGCTGGTTCACAATGTTAAGTGGCACCTTGTCCTACTGGAAAATTTTTGAAAGGAATTTTAAGAGTTGTAGAAAAACTAAGGTTATTTAAGACATCAAACAAGGAACATGTTAATTTAATTCAATCATCCTGGCAAGGATAAAAAAACACTATGACTCTTATGCTACCATAAATGGAGCAAAGATTTAAGTCAGATCAGACTACAGAGCTCAGAAGTTTTACTAATTAACATCTACAGGGACAGCAAACCATGGCTGTAAAAGAGAAACTTGCCTTTTTTTGATCAGGGGAAAAAACATTTCAGCATGTTCCTAGGTATTATTGAACAGCACATGACATCTTGCTAAGCCTGCAGCAAAGAAAGCAACAACAATATGTTTGAAATAGTTGTCTCTGATTTCTGCAGCTTTTCGACATCAAAGAACTGCACAAAATTAAAAATGATAATGTGAAAGAAAGAGCATGTTAGTATTTAATTACATTAAATTGATTAGGAAGAAGCAAACTGTTGATTGGGAGCACATTAACTTCTGTCTGTGCAGCATACAAGCTAGTTTGTGAGTGAATATACCTTTTAAAAACGTGAGAAAAGGTAATGATATGAAAACTAACTCAAAAGTGTGTAAGCCAAGGACTACGCAACTATTTCACTACCTTATTCAGTTTGGCAAAGAAAGGCATTTCTCAGGTCTTTGAGAAGTAAAAAAAAATGCATCCAGTCACAGTAAGGAGAAATAAAGTATTCCTTGCTATCACAGACATGAGCTGGAGCTGTTTTCCATTCTTTCCATCTGCTCATGAAAATTGCTTCTCAAAAAAAAATCTTCTTTTGACTAAAATAGATACCTAAGTTGTGACTTCAACATATGCACAAATCATTTCATTAAACATACAAATTCATGTGCAGAATACATATTATATGGAAACCAATTTTTCACATATTAGCATTTCACAGATTCAGTCAGAAATATAGCACCGTTCAATATTTAAAATACAACACTTCAGCTAAAAGTATATGCAGGCCTGGTAGTAGAGATGTGGTACACTTAATGAACCTGGGCAAAAGATGTATGCTTTGCTAGCCACAGTTTTTCAAACTCTTAAATAGCAGAGTAAATACTCTGTAAAGTAAATATATGCCTTGGGGGGACATTGTGAGGTTGCACTTTCTTTTATGACTGCACAGCATACCATGCTTGGGAAGAAGCAAAACAATGTAAGGTACATGACTGATTATTTCAGTCTTTTCTTGTGAACATAGCTTGGTCATTGCATTACTTGATATTAATTATTCTAGTTGTGATTTCTGT
The DNA here is from genome assembly GCA_024734555.1 of Trochalopteron elliotii. Taxonomy (NCBI): domain Eukaryota; kingdom Metazoa; phylum Chordata; class Aves; order Passeriformes; family Leiothrichidae; genus Trochalopteron; species Trochalopteron elliotii. The sequence continues at coordinate 1,506,466 of JANPWX010000086.1, read as the reverse complement.
GAACAACTGATATTTTTCAGATTTACTATTACTCACGAATAATGTGCCCAATGTTCAAGACAAAATATGGAATGTATAACACTTTCTGAAATAGATTTTACAGAAGAAGCCTCAGTTTGACTAGTGAAGAAAAAATGTCACCATGTTCCATTGAATCTGTGAGACTAGTAAATGCAGACATTTATGTATTGGTGTCTCTCTAAACAGTTGTCTTGGTTTGGGAAGACAGGTATCTGCCAGGGAAAACTGGACTTTCCCTTGGAATGGAGAATGCAATTCCCCCCCTTCCAAATTATTATAATTTTGCAATTAAAGGCTTTTCAGGCAAAGATTTGGGAACAGGAATAACAGTTCTTTATTAAAAATATTAAGAATACAAATGCAATAGTACAAAAAGCAAGCAAACAAAACAAGCAAATAAAAAAATCCTAGAAATCCTGACAGAGTCAAAAATATGACCTGACACCCTGTTAGTCAGGGTGTAGGAAGCAGTACAAAGTAAGCTCTCATGGAGTGGCAGATGTGGTTCTGTTGGCATAGAGGTGGTTCTGTAGAAAAAGGGTCCAGTAATGGGTAAGTAATGGCTCCAGTAATCCAGTGAGATGGGTCCAGTCTTCCTTTGGGAATCTAGTGGAAAACCAGAGTGCCTGGTATCCCTACCTCTCAGTTTTTTATCTAGGTAGGAGTGGTTTGGTTCCCTCCACTGGGTGGAGCATCTCACAATGGGATGATGTAATGTGTCATGTCATTGGTGAGCCTTAATGGCCCATTAACAGAATATACCCCCTGGAGGGGAGGATGGGTTATGGAAAGAGATAAGGAACGGTGCCCCACCCAGTTTTAACAGCTGGCCCATTATCAGAAGGCACCTGCCCCCTCCCCCCTGGAGTTACAAGAGATAAAGAGAACATCTCCCCAACCAGTTTCACAGATGGAATAGAATAAACTTTTTTTTTGATTGCATAACACAAGACAACAGTCCAGTAAAGGAACTTTAGGCCCAGTCTTTAAGGCCCAGTCTTTAGGCCCAGTCTCAAAGTGGAAGCAACTCATCTTATTATTTTTATATATATATATTTTTTTTTAATATAATGACAAGAATAATCTTTATCACTCAGTTCCTTACTTGGCATAAAATTACTTTTTGGACTGATCAAACACCTCAGGCTTCCCCTTAGTGTTTAATCACTTTCAGCAGCTGTTCATAGCTTCAAATACTACAAAGCAATAAAATTTAATTGCTTAATTAAACTCAAACCACAGTTGTCTTTTTAACAGGCAGGGGCCTGCCTAGCTTTTGGACGCTCAAAGACAATCAGAGAGCAAAAATGACACTGCTCTTCTCTCATGGATGGTTGATCTAGGAGTATTATTTAGATGCAAGAAAAAGCCAACGGCCTCATTTTGGAAAAAAAATTAGGAATCTTCTTTCCTTTTTTTTTTTTTTTTTTTTTTTTTTTTTTTTACCTATTTTATATGAACACAGCTGCTGTACAGACAAGGGCACATAAATTAATTGGTCAGTATGCATAAATTAATAGAAAACTGACCAGTGCACGTAAGTTAACTGCAAAACTTGGGGGCAGATCTTTGAACAGGGTACACTGACTTTAGTTTGATTTATCCTAGTTAAAGTTCTGACTCAGTGGGGTTTTTTAATTTCTTTTTCTGTCTCTGGTATTCAATGTCAGCAGTTCTAATAAGCAGGCGCAAATATGCACTGAAGCGGGATGACCACTTTAGCTATCAAATTGGAAAAAATAAGCAATTTTTGTCTAATTTTGTACTAATGTAAATGAACCATGTTGAGACCTGCTTCCTTGACTTTGAAAACTTCTCTATTATTTCTGGCTTTTACTTAAGAACACTTTAAAAAAATGTATATTTGCAGGAATCCTGCCTTTTATTTAATATCAAAACCTAGTAATGCTATTAGTATAATATGTCTGATCTTGTTTGCAATTTTAATATTCAAAATTATTTTGTCCTCTATATATTACAATTACATCATTATAGTTTGTAGTACAACTGATTAGAGCATGGAGAAAGTATCAGAAGGGAAAGAAATTGTACTTAAGGAGCATGACATTAACCTAGATAATATTGTATAGAAAATTTATATAGTGAATTTGTTAGCCAACTTCCCAATTACCATAAATCAGCATGATTTGGTTTGTTTCAGTGGAGCATTGCCAATGTTTTGCAATCAGATGAGGTTCTATGTATCTGAGGAAAAACACTTGAATTTTATCTATTATCATAGCACCTCACAATGTGTTGTATATTATTCTATTGAATACATTAAGTGCCAAAGCTTTTCTGTCTTTTTCATCAAGACAGTTATGATTCTGGAAGTTCAGGTAGTCACTTAATAGCATTATCTAAAGTATGTGAATACCTTAATTTCTTTAAAGATATGTGCTGAAATTATTGAGCATGTCTTTACACAGAGAGAAAACTGGAAATACCTGCAGAATTATTAAGGTGCGAAAAGTCAGCACTAGATTTTGAATATGTTTTGGTTTTGTTTTAGTATATTAAAATTTGTAGGGTTTGTGGAAAATATTAACCTTTTTTTTTTAATTCCCTGTTAAATATCTGTGGACATAAATAGCACTTAAACAGGCATGCACAGGTAAATAATTCCAAATAATTCATCACATATCAATAGATTTTGATATTTGATCTTTATATCTTACAAATATATTTCATGCTTTTTAAAAGACATCTGAAAATAATAAAACATTAATTTTTGATAATGACGCTACCATCTATTGACAACTCCCCTTCACAGAGTGTTCTTCATCGTGATGGTGTTCCAATTTGGTAACAAAGGTAATCAGAATACACCTTTAGTTGAAGAGGCCAGTAATTTGATACTAAAATATGAAAACCCCTCCCTGAAAAGACAAAAACCTAGATGAAGAACAGTCTTGTGTGGTCATCAGTGGTCCATGTCAGTGTCTTGTGGGGCTCACCAGGAACTTCTAAATCCATAACTTCATAACACAAAGCTTCAGATAGAATTTTCAGAAATATACTTATCTTTTATTAATGTTATCACTGTCTTTTCCATATGTTATTCTTCAACCTCGTTTTGTACAAATTGTTTAATTCCTTTCAGATGATCTCTGATATTTTAACTTCAGGATGTTCTCTGATATTTTTCTAGCCTTAAAGGCATTAGCAATTTTAAATTACTGCTTGTAAGTTCCATTTCTTCTGAAAAGTAGCAATAGATTTGACAAATATTTCACTAATATTGAATTGTTAGTGTCTACAGCTTTATTTTGACTGCCTTACATTTCCCAGAGTAGCTGCAATCAAAGGCATCCATGAGTACCAAACTGCATATATATTTATACACACTGGAATTACTATGTTCCACCCCCCCCAATATAACAATCTGGAGCAATCTCTTCTATAGAGACAGAAAATGACTGAGTTATGTTGGATATGTTCGGGCACCAAGTGAGACAAATGTATGTTCATAGACTTATATAATCTCCTGAAATATACCTCAGTGGTACTCAGGAGCCCCTGCAGGAGTAAGAAGAAAGCAGCAATTCAAACTACAAACCATGCAGTACAGGGAGGGTGTCATGGTTGCTCCCCATTTTAAAAACTGGAAATTCTCTGAAAAGGCTGTTGCAGGGAAACACAGAGGCTTTTACGGCTGCCAAAGTCTCACAATATAGGAGTTTTGAGGAAGAAAGGAAACCGCATTTCTTATGTATTTCTTACAGGGTTGGTAAGAATATTACTTCCATCCTGCAAGAATGTGGACATTCTACCATCTATTTTCAGCATGAATTGAAATGGGCATAAAATTCATAAGTGAAATGTGAGAAGAATCCACTCAGAAACTATAAATACACTACAGGACTACAGACTACAGTAAGGTAACTAGTAGTATCGAAAAGTTACGGTAACATAGAATGGGTGATATATCGTCTCCTGTTTCAGTGTGGGCAATACACAAAAAAGCCAAAATCAAGCTAAAAACATATTTTTTTCTTCAAAAAGGAGTTTTGCTATCAGCTTTTGACCAGGCTTATTGATTATTCTTTGTCATTGTGAGGCTAAGATTGAGGATCTTATATGGAGCCAGACTGTATTATGTTTTGGCAGACCTATTAGAGCTATGATGACAAGGAAAACAGATGGACTGCTGACAACTGGTGTTACAATGAGTTGTAGGACTTACATAAATACTTCTGTTCAATACTCAAAGCCATTTTTACCTCTCCTTGCAGATAATGGAGACTTCCTTCTTTCTAAGTGTTCCAAAATGAGACATTATCAGAATTTACAAAAAATTTCATATAAAGAGTACCTCTTGTCCTGATTGTGTGTCTGTGATAACCTGGCTCTACTCAATGAGCAAGTCTTGATTTTGTTCAATTTGTCTAGTGAACAGGAAAGGTAGTCAGAAAATTGGTCTGGATTAACAGTAGCCTATTATGCACCACTCACATGGAAGTGGCATGAAGATCAGCTGCAGTTCCTATTGAAATTATTGGCATTTTGGGAGCCGTAACCATCTTCAAAATTATTGTGAGTTTTATAGATATCTTAACTACAGACCTCTGTGGCTAACTTTAAACAGTCCTTTTTGGAAATTTTTACAGAACCTGCTCCTTATTTCTTTAAATAAACATTCAGGACCTCTTCAAGCATTTGAAGTTGTTCATAAATAGAAGTATGATATTAGGCAGGAGACCTTGTGAAGAATATGTTCAAAGTGATGAACTCCTACTGAATTTTGACAGACTGTACACACTGTTAAAATCTTGCAGGATGGTTGACTCCCAGAGAAGTATGGCAAATTTCTTTCCAGAGTTAAATTCACACACACTCTTACTAGCAGAATTAGTTATTCTGTCTTCCTATCATACCTTTTGTTACACTAGTAATACCAACAAATACAACATCAAAAGAATTATTACAACTGATTAAAAGTTTGATAGGGAAATGTATTTGAAGAGGTGGACAGGATCTGTAATTGTCAAACTTTCCTTTAAAGGAGCCTCTTTTCCCTTTAATTTCACGGTTGACTGGAATTTTCAGCCTGAAAATATATCCAATGCTGCATGAAATTTACTTGTCTATAAAATGTCTACTCCTGTTAGCATGTACAAATAGATTTTCACAATAGTTGGATACATAAAATTAAACAAGAAATAATTCTGGTCTATTCAGAATCTCATCCTTTGACCTGAAAAGAAGAAAACACCTAATGCTCCTTTTTAGCACAGAAAGATACAAATTTTTATGCAGTGGCCTTTCTTCGTCACTTTAGAAAATTTTCTTTTTTCTTTCTCCTGATGTGCTTTAGCAATAACCCAGAAAAGTAGAATCCCTGTAGATGTCTAATATTGAGCCAGAAGTTGGAATCTAATCTTTATTAATATCACTGTACAAATTTAACCAATAACGTTAGTTAATGATGGCAATGAATCCCATAATCTTTTTATGACAGAGAATGAAACATCCTATCTAGAAATCTACTAATTAAAGTGTCAAAACATCTTTAAAACTTCTTTTGTTAAGCAAGTGAGTCTCATCCTGTCTTTTTGTGAGGCTATCGCAACTGCACAGGTAAGTACAGAGTTTTCATCAAACCAGTCAATCAGAGAAATAGGATCTCACATAAATGCACTTCACCTATGCTTTGGAGATTAGAAAAGTGAAAAGTCAGAAGAAGAATTCTGTTCCTGTAAGAGGGAAATCTAGGCAGTCTTCCACTCTGGCAATGCCACCCCCTTGATTTTGAGCTCAGATGGTTTATCTGTATTTTATTGACCTCTGCAGGGTAAAAGAGTTAGGATTACCATAAAAAAAAGAAAGATTTTTTTTTTCCATTTATTGCATTGCCTGCTGCCCTTCTTCAGATGAAATCTTTGAACTTTTAAGTTCCATGAATAAGAACACATTTGCTTGGATTAAGATATTTTAGGGTTATAATCACTCCATATTAGCATTTCTAGATTAAATATCCATGGGGGTACTATTGTCACGTACTGACAAAATTAGTATGTTATCTCTTTTGCACTGAAAATCTAAAAATATATCTACTACAAAATTGCATGTTGAGTACCGAATAGTGTCCAAATAGAGGTACTGTTGGGTGAAGAATAGAGAGAAGACAGGCCCTTCCTGGCATAAAATCTTTAAGATTATCTATATACCTAGTTTTAGGTAGAACTTGTCCTAAGTAAAATCAATACTGGTATGTAGAGGTTTAAACGTGTGTAGGGCAGAAGCCTAAGATTGCGTTATTCTTGGGTCACCAGATGTCCCTTTTTAGTGCTTATGTGCAAAACACCTAGCAAAGTCCAACTGCAGCTTTTCACAAAAAAAATCACATCACATAGTATTGTTCAAGCGTTGTGAAGGATGACCTGAAGAAGGTAGACAGTCAATGAATGGTGATTAAACCAGAGATGATATTGTAGTTAGGGATGGGGACCACATGAACAGATTTCCATGTGGACCAGTGAAAAATTTTGGAGTGTACTTTGCCATGCTGTAGCCATGAAAACACATTCCTAACTTGAAAAGCATGAGCTTTTCTCTTTTTTCCTTTTTTTTTCATGGAGAATGGAGAATATTGTTGCTTGCGATATTTTTCTTACTTTGAAGAGTTTAATTAGAAACAAATAAACTTTGAGAAAAAAAAATATTGGTTACTCAGACAAGAACACCTTTGTCCTCATTAAATCATATTCTCCATTTGCAAAGAACATTGTCTGTGCTCTGTTTTTCATTCCAGCTCATGCACTGGTGGCACTCTATTCCTTATGGTATACATTCTTTCATGTACTTTGGTAGAAGTGTAGTGAAAGCAAAAGACTGAGCAGCAGCCACATAGAACAAGGAGTTATAATCAGACTCACAAAACTCAATAGGAAATATAATGGTTTATATATTAGTATATATAGGTAGAGAACAAAATTCTAATGCCTCTTGCCAAGAGAGCTTTAAATCTATATAAAATATTTGAAAAGCCAATCTTTTCCTGCTATGAAAATTCCTAATTACTGATCTGAATAAAATACCTGCCATACTATAAAAATTTCAGCACAGCTGTTTTACTTCAGGAGTTAGTAACAACAAGTTAATCGATATAAAAATCACTGTGCATGTATTTTGCCCATATAATCCTGGTTTATTTCTTTTTTCAGCACTTAATATATTGGCAGTATTGCCTGATTTGACAGAAACAGGGCAGAGAGCACCAGACATAAAGCTGTACAGCAAATATTCACTGACACATGCACATTACAGTATGTTCATTACTATATGCTCTTCGCAAAATAAACAGTGCGAATTGTTCCATGCTTTTTTCCCCCTCATTTTTTTTTGCAAGTACTGAAGACATTTGGCCACAAAAATTACTGAATACACCATTATTGACATTATAATCAACTTTCTGTTCACTGGCCCATGCTTTAATCTTGCTGTGCTCTACTGCTCTTTTTCATTTGCTTGATACTCTAGAAGGAAAAATTTCAGAAGAGTGGCCCTTTTATGTACATGAACTCTGAACGAGTAATTTTCTGGCCCCAGAAAAAAAAATCTTGTTATCAACATACATTTTTCTTAAAACTACATTTGAATTACATGGTGTTTCCTCTTCCAGCCCATCTCTTGTCTCTTATTTTACAGTTGGGGTAGAAAGGTTAAATCCAGGATAATACCAAGCTAACAATTCTAAAAATATCAGGAAAAAAATGGAACCAAATTTCAACCAATTGATAACAATAACAATCCACTCTTGAAACTGCTTTGAAGGAAATTTATGCTTCTCAAAAATTTCAATTGGAATTTAACTGCTAGTAAATATCATTAGAAACTTGATCTTAGATAAAACTCCATCCCTTGCTTGCAAAATGGAAACAAGAGCACATTCCTTCTTTGGGTTCAGCCAGATGACAGTAGTGCCACAAGAGACAGCAGCTTCCTGGGGTGAGGCACCTGGGGCTCCCTGCATAGGGCAGGGCAGGCCTGGTATCCAGGGCTCATCCCATTTATCCATTTTATCTTGAGAACATTGAATTCCGGGGGAAGAGCTCAGCTACTTCTTTTCACCTATCTCAAAAGTATAGAGCTATTAAATGACAACAACAATTATGAACTTTAATATCAAGCCTTTGTATTTCATTTCAGGGAAGTCCCTACGGTCTTTGCAGTGACATATCAGAGGTAAAGGTAACAGTCTGCAGTTTATTTATAAATTACATAGAGATAAAGAATGGATAGAAGAGTGTGTGTAAGAAATAGAGAGGCGGTGGAAGAGTAGTAAACATGAAAATAAATCAGGAAAAAATGGAGCTTAGTGAAACTGTTGGCAGCAAGAGCAAAAGAGAGGAAATAAAGTAAAAAGTAGAATTTTCCCACGAAAATAAGCTATCTTAAATTTACATTTATTCTTGTTTTCTATTCTGCAAGTAGCTCTGTACTAAATATGGACAGTATTAAACTCAGTCATCCAAAATGCTAAAACATATATATAGAAAACACATTGCAGATAACTAAATAAAGTTTGTCAGAGTAGCTAAATATGAGCTTAGGCAGATGCACTCTCTTACCTTACCTACAGCGTTATCTAGAAATATCATTAAAGCTCATGTATGTCCACTGATACTACTGGAACTGTTGTGTTTTTTTTACCAATTGACATATTTTGGGGAATAAAGAACTGGGCAAAAGCCACTTTAGTGCAATTCTACAGCCCAGTGCTAGTAATGAAAAACATCTCAACACTTGCATGGCCTGGCTGAACGCTGCTGCAATGTCTGTGCTTTGTATCTATGGAAACGTTTTCAAGTTTCCCAACACCTCCTACACAGGAATCCTGGTAGATTCAGACTGAAGTAGATTTTCCCTGAAACATGACCTAAGGATAGTTCCAAAAAAAAAAGCAATCTTATATTGCAACACGTTAAAGTTTTACACTTCATTGGTGAAACACACGATAAATTGCAGTCAATGCTATTCTTAAGCAATAGAAACCTGTCTAACTCAAGACCAAGGTTTCAGCTGCTGTTTTCATTAAATGTCCAACTGCAGGAAAAACAGAAATTCTGCTGACTCTTTGGACCTTGCTTAGATTCGTGGAGACATTAGTGGAGGAGGAAATTCATTTAACTTTTATAGACAATGATGTTTTCACTGATTGCCTGTTTAATAACACCTCCATCCATAATTGATGGAAAATTCCAGAAGTGTAGTTATAATGGCAAGTCAGACCTAACATAGCACTTTAAAAATAAAATTATCCACCAACTCATGCAGATGTAACCTTTCTCATAATAACATCAACACTAAAATAGCCAACATTCTCTAAATTTTTACTCATCTGGTAATCAAAACCAGATCAAATAGAATCTTACTTGAGAAAATTGTTTTGATATTGGTAGAGACTACTTTTGCAAAACAAGAAAAAATATCCACCACTGAGTGATGTGGTGACTGATCTGATGCCTAATAGAAGGAAGGTGTCATCTTCACTTCCAAAGGTGACAAGGATTATCTAGTGAATTGTGAAATGCCTGTTTCACAGACAGACCTTAAAAAGTGCAGAAGTCACTTCATATTAACCATTTGGAGACATTTCTCTCTCTCAGTAAAACTGAGAATGTTAATAACTTTTGTCAACTTATAAAATTATATTTTGATGGCTAAAATTAAATAAAATTATGTATATCTTCTAAATTTCCAGTGAAGTCCAGGTTATATTTCCAGTAACCTATGTGAGCAAATTCCTGTGTGCTAAGACTAATGAAATACACAAAATATGTGTATCTATAGATGTTTGAGCTAAGAAGTGATTCCCATAATTTGATTAAAATTAAAAACTAATTCAAAAAAATGTTTTTATCAAAACCATCATTGCTAGTAATTTCACTGCGTCCTTGGTTCTATCAGTTCCAATAAAAAATAAGCTTCCTGGAGGGAGAAGTTAAAAGATTATTCTTTTCAGTTTAACTCTGGCAAATTCATTCTTTCTCCTGTGTTCATGAAAGCAATAATTACCACAATAATAGCCACAATTCCGAGAACAGCATCAGAAAACTTGGCTGGCAAAAGCAGGAAAAATAAAGAAAATGCTATAATAAAGAACTTAAATTATTTTTAAGTTCTTGTTGCTGCTTCCTGTTTACTTAGCTCTAGGGCAGGCTCTGTTTCATGGCATTATTTAGGTCATCTGAAATGCTCTTTTAATGTTCTTAGACATGAATGGATCTCACCAGTGAACAAGTACATTAATTCTGTAGGTATTTAGATTGGATTTGGTCTGAGGAACTTGGAGAAAATTGAAGTGATAGGAGGGAATGACTACTGAGAAATAAGGCAGTACTTTAGAGCAAGTAAATATTTGCTGATACTCATCAACAAAAAGACCTTAATGCAAAATACTTTTATCTAAAAATGTCTTATTTTGCTGACTACTTGTGTTTTGATCTATGAAGTCCTGGAGAAGTTAAGAGACATAGGCCAGAGACAGCTTATGATATTTTTTTTTCTGTAGAAGCCTTCACCAAATATTTCAAGAAACAAAATTTGATTTTTTACATAAACTTACAAGAACTGAGAAACTTGATTTCTTTTTGATTGTGAGGTTTAAACAGAAATTAACATACTCACTATGCACAAAATAATTTTCTGTGTATAGAATACTGCACATAGTTATAGATTCTCTAAGCTCTTTATATATGTGAGTACAAACGAAATATCATGCAGTGTACAAATGAAATATATTACTTTATTGAATGAGATTTGAGATTACTCTTTCTTCCCTGAAATCAATCCTAAAAGAATTCAAATAAATAGTGACCTCCTGGGGTTTACAATTTAAATTCACTGGAAACAAAACACCATTCCTACAGAATCTGCTAGGATAAACAGAGGATGTTCTATTTAAAACATTCTCTTGGGATTTTGTTTCAAATCAGGACAAGTGCAAAGAGAATTCTACAAACTGCTGTTCCACTGGAAGTCAAAACTGAGAACTGAAAACTGAAGTGTGTATAGATGGTAATGGGATTAAACCTTAAAGTGAATAGTTGAGTTAAGGATTTTGAAAACAGAGGTAGTGGAGGTGCCATTAAAACCAACTCTCCTCAGGTATTTTGAAGCATTGAACATTAATTCAGATCACTAATAAATTGATAATAGGGAATAAACCTCATTGAGAGGAAAGCATACTTTGCTTTTTTGTTCTGTAATTTCTCCTAATCTAGATCCACAGTGGAGCTGCTTCACAATTCTTCCACTACAAAATGTAGCTGATTGAGAAGTGTGTGAGTTTATATCACTCCCTCCCCAAATGGTTGCACATTAGCCAGGTTTCTTTTCATGTGCATCTGAACCATAGTGAGGAAGGTCACAGGTGAGGAAAAAAGGCAGAGGAAAGAAAGAACTTGCCTATATAATTTCAATTAACTCCATTCTTTTCTGCCATCTTGCATGAAGAGACCAACAGTCTTTTTCATGTTATCTTGCAAGAACTTTATGAGATATGTATGCTTTCTGTCCAAAGCCCCCCAATGAACAGGCAGGAAACACAATATGGATCTCCTAATTCAACATTTTGAGACAGACCAAAATATCTTATAATTATATAATAACATAATGATAATATTGATAATAATAATAATAATAATTCAGTAATAATGTAGTATAATAATAATTATACTAGCAAGCAGAAAAATGAACATTAGGTAAGAAAGTAAATTTTGCTTAGATATTGTCAGAAGTTTAAATGAAATGTGAAATATTTTCTGTGAGTCACATCCTTTCTTGAACCTTTGAGAGAGACAAAATTATTCTCTTGTTTTCATGCATTCAATACAGAGCTGTTACTACAGTGCAAGTCCTATTTCTTGCTACAAAATAAGAAGGAAATAAAAGATTCTGTTGTTTCTTTTCCAGTTTCTGTCGTTTCTTTTCCAGTTTCTGTCCATTCCTCTTCTTTACCCTGGGGCTGAATTTGGCCTGTACCTCATCAAATGATCCTCATCAAATATAATGATCTTTTCAACAGTATCATATTGTCATTTCAATTTTGTGCATGTTTTATTCTGATTACTTTTGCCTTCCTCATGCAGCTTTATATACTGATAGTGCAGGCTCATCTTGTCAATGTAATTTTCAGTTTCTAGTACGTCTGATTGAGTAACAGTAATTGAAAAACTATTCAAATAACATCTTCAAATATTCTTTTCATCTTCTCTCTCTCTTAGATATGTGATTGTTTTTAATATTCACAGCCAGCGAGCCTCTGGAAAACATATGGCTAGTGTAAAAGTCAAAATTACTCATGAATATTTTGTTCCATTGGCAGGTCAGGGGAAACAATAGGCCCAAACCTAAGAAGGGGAAATTATGGGGAGAAGTGCCTGAAGAACACATCTCAGAAACAGGAAGTTCTGACTGTACTTTCTACTGTCCCATCCTATCCTGTACAGAGTAAGGAATTGCCAGCTGGCTTGCCTGCTTTTGAGTGCTGTGAGAGACTGAAATGTTAATGGTTAATGACTCAAACTATTATCCATCCGCAAAAGCAGTAAGTATTTTGCTGAGGATGGGCAAGGGAACAGCTCAGGGGCAGAGGACGTGAACATCCACCACTGGAGGCTACGAACTGGGGCTTGAGCCAGATAAGCAAGGAGGCCTATAAGAAGCAGATTCTATGAGGAGGGATAATGCTTTTTATCATGCCAATGCCCTCCTTGACACAACTGGCTGAGTCTTAAACTTCACCCCCTGGGGAAGTACCAGGACATTCACATGTAAGCCTGAAAATATTAATCCCTTCAAAAATGATAATTGTGTCAACTAAGCTGACATGAGAGGCAACTGTCATGTCTTAGAAGGGTTCATAAACCATCAAAGACCTCTGAAGCGGCCCCAGACTTATTTCTAGGGCCTTCCACCAGAGAACTGCAAATGAGCCACAGTGTCACATCAGGCAGTGTAAAACTCCTCCTTCAGGGGAAGTACCTGGGCATCCCCACCTGAATCTAAACATAAATTAACCCATTGAACTCAATGTTTCATGGGCTTCCCCCACATCAGACAGATCAAGACTGCGACCATCACTTCGATCAATGGATAACTAATTAGCTAATCAAGTCTTGTCCCTTGATCCATGGGTGATGCTATCTTTCCTCCCCATTATCTACTCTTATCCTTACATATTTTTTAAGCGATATCTTTATGCTTTTATACTGCTGTATTACTATAAATAATAATCAAAATGATGTCTACATTGCAGCCAAATTGTTCTAGAATAAATCCTATATATCCATCTATCATCTATCTATCTATCTATCTATCTATCTATCTATCTATCTATCTATCTATCTATCTATCTATCTATCTATCTATCTATCTATCTATCTCTGTATGAACAATGATCATTCACTGTTGTCTCACGCTAACCTGCTCCAATCGATCTATAAACAAGAACCTGAGTTACTTTCCCCTTCAGGGGCCATTTTTAATAAGCACCATCTCCATTATTGTGTGTTAGATATTTATAGTAGAATTTACTGATGGATTTAGCTTGGGATGTTCATGCCAGTAAGGTTTCTACATCCAATCTCTTTGTTATTGTATCAGTGTCTTTGAACCATTAAAAAGAGAGAGATTTTTTATGTAAGAATGGCTTTTTCATTAAACTCAAATTTGGAGTAAATGGATTCATTCCAAAAATTGGAAGCATGGATTTCTATAATCATATGCATTATGATATTGCACAGCATGGCTCCCATGACAACAGTGACTCATTTTCTCTCAGGACACCAATATTCTGTGCTTGTAGAGATTTCAAATTCAACTTTCCACCTGAACAGGAAAATATCTGCTTCATCACTCTTGCAGTATAGTGGTAGAGTAGGAATTCAAATTAATTAGAAACATCCCTCTTCAAAACTTTGAAAGGAATCTATTATTAATTGTCAGTAATCAATATCTTACATTCAACATTTGCTTTTAGGTCTGATAAGAGACCTGAACTTCACCCATTCATAAAACTGGCCTGTCTGGTTTTAATACATACACCAGTTTTGAGACAGGGTCACCACATACAAATTTCATTCATTAATTTCAGATCAGTGTATTTTTCAATAAAAAAAGTTCAGGTATATGCTTAATCAAGACCCTAGAAAAGAAAACTAAGTCCTTGAGAAGTAAAGACTGAAAACAGAAAATGAAAATGGAAAAGAGGAAAAATTTGTTGCTGAAGATATCCACCTAAGCAGAGATGGTTGTCTAAACCTATGCTTTAAAGGACAGCTTAAAGAGGTAGGAGCTGAAAGAAACCTGAAGAAATAAATCACAGTTACAAACATAAATGCAAGCTTTTCTTATTTTCTCCTGATTTGTCTTACTGAAGCTCAGCCTCTTCCTAATGTACACAATTTTCCTGGTTTTAGTCTTCCTTAAATCTTGCTGCTTCACAGGTGGTATGCACCAGGGTGGAGGGAGGAAGGTGGGTGGTGTAGGCTTCTCTTTAGATCTCAATGAAGAATGGCATGACAGAAAAAAGTGTAATAAAATAGCTATTTCAGTAATGAGATAGAAATAGGAAGTAGGATAGTAAATTCTGCATTCTTTCAGATATAAATGCTATAAAGAGCATAAATATTTTCAGGAGAGTTACAGAAGAGAATCACATGCACGAATGTGTGGTATAGCTGCAGTACTGATGGCTGTTTCACCACCCCCTTTGTCAAATCCTGGGATGTTTGGAAATCATGGTCTTGGAAGGAGCTCTAGGGATTTTCAATGATCAGAGCTACTGAGCATGGAAAAATGGTCTGATGATATAGAGGCATAGGAAAAAGACTTTGTTAGAAGTATAAAAAGAAATCCTGTTTCTGTGTGAGTCAGATTGTCTTACCTGATAGTAAGAAACATCCCTTTTGTCAAACACATTGCAATAAATGGTAGAATTGTATCATTCTACTGCACTGTCAGTTCACAATTTTTAGAGTATGGCTGAGCCTCAAGGGAAAAGAATTATATGAGTGTGGGATGCAGCCCCATGGGTTAGATTTAGAAGAGCTGAGGGAAGAGGGAATTTGTGGAGAGTTACTGGAGGAGAATGGAGCATCCTCAGATGAAGTACACCCCTAGAAAGGCTTGTAGAAATGAAGTGGGACAGACATTCTGGAGAAGGAGCTATAAGCTCATCCATCACACGTGGCAGATCACATTGCCGAGGATAGAGATGGTGGAAAATTTCCTTAGCAACACAGAATAGGCCGCAGACTCAGTAGTAACTCAGGAAGCCAAATAAAGTTTCTGCAGTAAATATCAAAACTGAAGAAAAGGAAAACTATCTTGAGAAATTTCTGTCATACATACAGGGTGAAAGGGCACTGCATTTTTGATCAGTTTATCAGTTCTGATGATTGATTCTTTGTGAACATACCATGCCCAATTTTCCCACATATCTAATAGTGATCTTCTGCTTTTAAGACTGTGATATATAAATCAGTGATACTTGTATTTTCATTTGTCAGGGCACCACGAAGGCAGGTGGCTCCCCTGGGTGTGTGATTGCAGGGTTGGAGGTAGCTGTAGGCACTGAAAAGGAGCAGTCAGAGCTGCTGATGGATTCAGAGCCCTGGACATCTATTTCTTTTACTTATTCATGATGAGGTTTAACATTTCTCAGTTCAAAGAATTATCTTGTTTGAGATAATTCTTTTTGCACTCTAATAAAACATATTTAATAATGCCCCCCCATGCTGTGAAGTTCTGTGGCCTCCTGGAATGTATGAAAACTAAAGCTTTTCTCATTTCAAAGCTCTGCTAAACAAAGTCTCAATGCTACTGCTAACAATTTTGAATAGCATAATGACACAGATTTATTGTCTAAAGGAGAGTACATTTTTTCAAAGATTGTGCATAGCTGAGGACACTTTCACAGCTTATTTGGGATAATAACACCCACTAGGGCTTCTGGATAAATCAACCAATCATTCGTTGTAAAAAATCTTCAGCGGAAGCAAAAGCAGCAAATTTGTTCCCATGAAAGCTGAGGATCTGGAAAGATATCATAACAGCATCAGAGCTAAAGTGCATCTCTGAGATCTTGAGATGCTTTCTAAGGAGCTGTCTATAAGTCCTTGTTACCTGTATGGTAAAAAGAGGGTAAGTTTTAGAAGCTATAGAAACTGAACAGTAATTCCCAATGCTACACATCCACACATTGACACTTCAGACCTCTGTAAAACAGTTTCAGAGAGAACACTTTCACTTCTCCATTGGAAGATAAATACCACAGTGCTTGCTGTCTCTCCCTCCCTTTCCTAATATCTTTTCTCTTTGAAAGCTTTTGCACACTTCTTTTATCTTCTAGCCATCAGGTGTAACATTCAGATACAGTTTAATTACTGTATTGCACTTCACACATTATCCCAGCTCAACAAGTATATATTTCTGGAAAAGAGGGATTTCAGGTTTTCATGCCTTCAAAAATTCCCACTTGCACAGACGGACTTTTCATTCATCTGTTGTTGAAATATTGTGTCAGCTTTAATTTGGATCGATACTTTTGTGCTTAATATACAAATGGACAATTACTTAAATATATGTACAAGGGAAAAAGTTACTATAGTAACTAAGTACTAGGAAACAGCAGGAGAAAATTGGAAAGACAGCAGGTGTGTTTGAAATCTATCTTTGTGGAAGGGATGCAAGTGTTTGGGGATCCTTAGAAATCTAAACAAAAACAACTAACCAAAAATACAAAAAACACAAACCTAAATAATTTCTATGGTGGATGAGCTTTGTATTCAGGAGGAGAGCTACATCTGGGAAATGAAAATCAAAACACATAAAATCAGCTAGGATAATTATATTGTAATATAAAAAATAGATTAGAATGGCAGTAAGAAATTACTTCTATTTAATAGATACAATCCATATAATAAGATTACTCATCATGCTGGCCTGTATCTCAGATTTTACATGGAAGACTCACATGGAAGAAAACTAAAAAGGGCAATTTGATCTGTGGGTTCATTCTTCTCAGTTTCTCTGTTAAAACTCTCAGGAAAGGAGAGCATTTAGTGTTAATGACTGATACAGAGATATAATTTCTTTTTCTTTCCTTTTTTTTGTTTTTTTTTTTTTTAGATGCATCTTGATAATAGCATTAATTATCTTATTTCGTAGAACTTCAAGACGTTTTCTTTGACTCTATCAACAACTTAAAAGTATAGATCCAATAAAATAAATGTAATATAACATGAAACAAAAGGTTATCCAAAATGTTTAATATCACAAATATTGTTTTGAACAATAGTTTACACTGAGGGATTTGTCCATTTTAAACCAAATGAATACTGAAGAAAAAATTTTCTGAACTGTATTTACAATAGTATCAGGCAAACATGGAATAGGTTCTCCCTAATATATCTAAAACAAATAGCAAAAACACTAGCAATAAAAAGTTTACACTTAATGAAAATTGATTAGAAATCCAACTACTGTCTGTTTTACACTCAGTGAGCAAATAAGCACTTGAGCCAAAAACCACTGGTATTACCTGTCCTCACATAATTGCCAATACAGCATTTTAAGATAGTACTCCACTTGGGTTACTTATTTTTCTTCCTTAGTGAAAGTTGAGAGAGGAAGCAAAATTTTCCTTAGGAGTAAAAAATACATACAGTGGTAGTTTCTGCTGACACAATACTGCATTAGATGTTCATAAACTGATATACTTTTCACTAATTTACTTATACACTCTTAAGTTGTGCTTTTTAAGTGTTGAACTATTTCTTACTTAAAATGGAGTCTAGGGCTTTTACACATAATTTTAAATATGGCATAAGAGATGAAGGATTAATGAAGCTTTTCAGAATGTCAGGAAACAAACTGGAATCGCTTCAGTTTAAATTTTGACTGGAGATTAGTTTGGCATATTAGGATTTGGAAATTTCCGCCTTTCTTGGCTCACCAGATGCTAACTGACTCCATCTGACAGACTGCATGTACCTTGGATAGCAAATGACATCATGATGTGGCATATCCAAGGTGAATGTCACCACTCACTAGCAATAATTTGTGCTAATGTAATACCTCATGCAAAACAGCAGACACTCCTTCACCTATAAATAGTGATGCCAGACTATGGTAGACAATTTGACTGACAAGCAAGGGCTTGTGACAGCAGCAAGACACATCAGCTCAGCAAGGGCACTGAAGAAAACTTCAGCAGAGTACTACTGTTATTACAAATCTGCTGAATTATACTGGCAAGAAACTCTTCCAAACTTTGCAAGCAAGTGTAAAGATTGCAGTTCAACGATCTTTTTTCTATATTCTTGCAAGTAAGAATATAGAAATTTTCATGTGAAATTCAAAAAACTTAGAAAAGGGATAAAAACCTATCTTTGAATGCTTTATCGCTCAAGATCCATGTGTCTGTTCCTCTTAGTAACTCTACACAGAGTTAGATGCCAAAACCTTTACACAAGCCAGGGGAAGAGTCTTCATAATGTCACAATACTGAAAGGGAAATGGTGTAAATAGTAGGTGATATGAAATGAAGCATCTCAAGTTCTGCTCTTCTCAGAAGTTTAGTGAACTTATTGTGGCACAAGGAGGACCTCTAAGTTTTCAACAATGTGAATGCTGTTGATTAAACCTTTTCTTTCCCCCTAAGAAATAAGAGAGAAATCATTCACTTCTTTCAAAATATATTTACTGTTCTATTTACCTCTGGAAATCTGAACCTTCTATTTTTGTCCCATGTATGAAATTATAATAGCTATTGATTCTGACTTCAACGTGTAGCAAAAAAGAATCAGTGAAGTGCTCAGAAACACGGTGAATTTCATGTACTAATCAATTTGAAGTGTCATTCTTATTCCAGTATTCCCTCCCAAAATAAACAAACACTTTCCTATACACATTTTCTTTATTCAATCCTGAACTGTTAGAAATAAAAAGCCTATTTAACACAGAAGTTAAAGATTCCATAGTATCAACAAAAAATTTCAATATGCAACATGCTTCAATTCTGCAAGCTTCATTCAAAACCTGAAATTCAGAAAGATCTGTATAGATAATCTAAACCTTATAAGGTTAACCTGTCTGCCCTGTTCATTTCAGAAAGAAATAAACAAAGGAATCACTAGAATGAAAGTTAATCTTTCTAAATTTAACCTAACAGTCTTACCACTGCCTTAATATAGACATTTTACTAATGGAAGAATAAGAAAAGTGGTAATGTGCAAAATGTGGAAGCAATACTGGGTTTTGTGACATCCCTGAGTCAGCCAGAGCTTTGAGGTGTATATGGCTTCTTCTGTTCCTTAAAAAGAGCTACACAAGGGACATAGGTAAGTAAAAATCAGAGTAACAAGAGTAGACTAGAGACAAAGAAAGTCCAATTCTGTGACTCATTACAATCTTACCTTTTACAGGTGGGACTCTGAAATCAGTTTAATGGGCTGTCAGCAGCTTTTTGAGCTGCAAGAAATTTTGCACGGGTCTCAGCCAAATTTCTCTTTTCCCCTCCAGTGAAGCCTGCCTTTTTCTGCTCTCTATTCCTCCATGCAGCTGCTCTCTGCTCGTCTGCAGAATTTCAGCCCCTTGATCCCTCTTGCTGACTCTTGTTTGTTCTCTCTTTCCCACTGCCTCTCTGCTTGAAGTACCTGAACACTCTTCTCTCCAAGGATGACTTGATGACTGCCCAGGGAAGAAGTTCTCCATAGAATCTTCCACTATTCTTGCACTTCTTCCAAAATGGACTTTCACACACATGCTGGAAACAAGCCATAGATACCAGCAGTCACCACCTGTAATGGCAGTAGTTAAAAATCCAGTGTCAAGTGAAGTGAAGTGTGTAAGTGAATGGATGAAAAATCTTTATCCATGTGAGTAATATTATCTTACCAGAAGGAGCTTTCTGCTTACTTTGACAAAGAGACACCGGATGGCATTGCATCTCTGAAAAAAAAAATACTGTTTAAATGAAAGGCTGCATTTAACACTATATTGTAGAATACATAAGTTGACTCCAATAAATTATTTTAAATGGATGGTACATAACCTCATTGTTAAAATTGCTCTAAATTGCAGTGCTGACTGTCTCTCATATGCCCATTGTGTCAAAAAATGTCTCTGTCAAAACACTTTTTGGTTTTTCTAAGAAACTTACGTCCCTGCTGTCTGATTGTTCCTCTGGATATGACAACCTTCAGAAAAGAAACTCAAAACAGAATCTCCCCTCCCCACTCTGTTCTGCTGAAATGGGCCCTTTAATGAAAGCTCTGGCTGATTTAACAATTCTGACCTCTTATGCTGAGCACTGCCAGTCATGCTGTGTTATATAACAGATGTAATGCTACATTACATGTCAAATCTAATGCAAGGTTGTGCTATGTTTCAGGGATGAACATTGCAGATGAACGCAATGAAGGTTTTTATTTTTTTTAGCAAGAAAACCTATAAACAGTAAATTTGAGATTTACTGACTTATTGAGACTTTTCATAAGAATTTTTTTGGGAAATAAAAGTGTCTTATAGTGTACAAAAATATATTTTTCAAGATTTACTACTGTGTAATGATTTTTTTTTAAAATTTTCTAATTAAATATGTAGTCTGATATAAAAAAAACACATGTAGAAGAAAAGGACAATTTTGGCTTCAACAAAATGTATCCAATCTTGGAAGAAGCTAGTGCAAATTCTGTGATTTGAGAAGGGTTGTATCTCTCTATTTCAGTCTGGCATCCAAAATAATGAGAATAAAATAAGGTATTATCCTCATATATTGTGAGCATAGCCCTAAATAAATAAAATGGAGTGATCACTGAGATCGGCTTATATTAGAATTAATTCCATGCCAGTGCATCTGGCCATGGAGAAAACTTCCTACTTGCACAAATTCCTGGAAGATTCATTCAGGATATGCATTGTAACTGTGAGCAAGTCAACAAGCATGTCAGAAAAAAAAAAAAAAGTTAGGAAACTTTAAAATACATAAAATAAAATAAAAAAAATCAGTTCCATTAATATTGGGAACATTAAAAAAAAATAATTAAGGTTCCAAATAAAGAGTTGGCTCCTGATGGCTGATTAAATAGAGAAATTTAGTTTTTCTGTTACCCTTGTTGGTCTAGATTACATTTATTGCGGCTTCAAGCTCCCATAGGTATTCTGCCTTGTGGCTGTCTACCAAGAACCTTGGAAACCTGTCAAATATCAGAGCTAAGTAATTTCACACAATTTACTCCACACACTCATCTCCCTGCCTCTTCCTCACTCTCTTGTCCAACCCGTATCTAAGCTATTTACAAATATAACCCATTTACAGTCTCATGTCATAGTTTCTTTCCCTCTCCAGGACTCCATTTACCCAAACACATTTATATTCTGGCAATCAGCTACTGACTGGAAATTAAGGCGACAAGAACATAACTTCACCCTAAATAGCAAACTCATGGACTCCTTTGAAAATACCTATGACATGGTATTTTTCTCCTAAACCTCTTTTACTACCATTGTGCATTACTTCTAATGCCAAAAAAATAAACATACCACAAGGTTTGGAGACTGCTGATGAGGATGGACTCCACAGCTCCCAGTGTAGGAGCCTTGCTCTTCATACTTACAAGTGTCCGGATGCTTATGTGCTCCAAAACTGTGGTCTAATGTTGCAGCCCTGTCCCTCATTATGTGACAATCATAGCTTGCAGGTCCAGGGATAGGTGTATTCCATGGTCAGCTCTCCTGAGCCATGCCTGAAGTACTGAGCCCAGTTCAACTGGAGGACCACAAGTGTGGTAGGGGTCTGGAACACCTGGAACGCCTTTCAACACTCCTGCTTGAAAGGAGAGGCTGAGGCAAGTGAGTTTGCTTAGTGTGGAGAAAAGAAGACTGTGAGGGATGAAGTGGCTGCCTTCAGCTACCTACGAAGGTGTACTGAGAGGACAGAGTCTCAGAGGTACACTGTGAAAATAGAAGATTTAACTGCTGCAAGTTGCAGAAGGGAAATTCTGATTAAACTGAATGAAAATATTTTGTAAAAAATGTAAAGCAGTGAAACAGCTTTGCTAGAGACATTTTTTGAATCTCTGCCCTTGGATATGTTTAAAAGTTGTTCAAGGGCTTGAATAACCCCATTTAAATTTGAGGTTGCCCCTGCACTCAGCAGGTGACACCCAGGCTTCTTTCCAAAGCTCCTCTTCTCCATGACTGTGTGTTTCCTTCTCCTGTTCCACTCCATGGGAGTAGGGAACAGTCTAAAAGATTTTACTTTAGTGCATTTAATTCTGTAAATGTCTTAACAGAATTCTCCTAGATGAAATATTACAAAGGCTGTCAGATACTGGACTCTCCATCTCCTACTGAAGAGACTGTCTAGAGCTTATTACATGGTAGGAGGCTGTGGAAAAATGAGCCAAAGTATGCTAAAACAGCCTTTGAATTTGTTACTGAGAGGCTATACTGACAGTTCAGGAACCCAATCCTGCTACCATGTCCATTTCATAGAGGTGCTTGAACTTGGTGTGAATTTCCCTTGCACCAAGTAAATCTTCCAAGTCATTTTAAATTTAGCACTGCAGAAAGAATATTGTAGTAATACATCTGGAAATGACAGGCACATAAATAATTGTGGTGATAGTTATATCAGTAAGGATATAGATTGTAGATTTTTTTTTAAATAAGGGTTTAAAGTAAAAAACCAAAAACAAACAAACAAAAAGCTGAGCTAAAAAATATACTAAATTTTATTTTTCAAAATTGAAAGAGGATCACAGTATCCCACTACTAGGTTTTAGCTGAAAATCAATGTAGCTGAACATTATTTAAAATAAATAATAATACCAAGTCTGAACACAAAAAAAAAAAATCTTAGTAAGTCAGTGATATTTGGAGCATTGACATGTATACAGCTGTATTTGAATGAAATAATGTATCACTGGCAAAAATGGTCATTGGGTAACTTTCTGCCTTTTTTGATTTTTGTCCTCCTACTAAGCATGAGCCAGCTCTACAATCAAAGCAATAGCTAGCAAATAAATAAATTTTAAAAAATCTCCAAACACATAAGTGAAAACAAGTATAACCTTTATTTCATGCTATTGAATTCATCTGAGAATCATAAACTATGAGTTTGGAAAGTGGAAATTAATTTAAGCTTGCATTTCAAGAATGGATCTACAAAAATCTCACGTTATTAAAAGATGCGTTAATAGCACAAAATACTTTTCCATATGTGGATAAAGTAAGCAAACCATATCATATAATAAAAAAGAAACAAAAAAGTGCTGCTGTAGTAGATGACTGAAACTATACACTTTAAAGAAAGGAACTGTAAGTGAGGATATGACATGTTCTGACAATGGAACAGCAGTGATTGATATTAAACTGTGTGCTCACTTAAATGCATGTTTCAAGTAACCTCCATTAATATACTCAGTAAGAACAAGAGTCACTCCAATTTATTTCAGCTAAAAAATGTTTCCACTCACTGTCAGTAATGTCATTCCCAACACACTGCTAAAAAATAAGTCAGTAGCTACTCCTACAATACCCTTGCCTCAGGTTAGAATAACTATGAAATTATCAGTCTCTCTGTACTGCAGGATGGAAGATAACTTGGGTTGGAAATGAATGCAACTGAGAACACACTAGCAAGAATTTTAAGCCAGCATTTATGCATTTCCTGTTCAGCAAAATCAGGGAATTATGCACTTACCCCTTGGCTCTGTTTGCTCCTGTGGCTGTTCATTGTTATGATGTCCCTTTTTACCTTAGTAGAATGACTGTAATTCTAAAAACGTTTTACCTTAAGGACTCTGGGCAATGTTCTGGCTTGGATGGGGCCCCCTGCAACATGGGTAAATGTGCCACTAATGCTAAGCCGTTCTTCCTAATTGCACTTTGTCTGATGAACCATGAGAGCCTCTGTAATTTTCACATTTTTTCTTATTCCATTAGGTTTGACTGAACCTTGCTACTTACAGTATATTAATTCATACCAGTTGAGTATTTAGATCACACTAAGGTGTTTAGTCCAACAAAATTTTCAATTTTCAATTTAATGCAAATCAATGTTTTAAAAATACTACAAATTACAAATTTCAGATTAATTTGGTGTTTAAATTAACCTAGTAGGTTTTTTTTCCTACATTCAGTAAAATAATGGATTAGTGGCAGAGGCAATACTAGTGACAGTGTTGAAATTTTAGCATCCAGACACCACTGAATTTCAGGAATTAGGGCATTAATGTACACATGCAAAGAAAGGCATGCACACATAAAGTGAAATTGGCTCTAATGAAGTCAGTATCAATAAGGTGAAGTGCCAGAATTTCAGCAAATAGCGTAATACCTTTCCAAGATAAGAGCAATTCAAATGGTCAATATTGTATTTGAACTGAAGCTGTATGGAGTAGTTGTTGACACAGTAGAAGGTAAATAATGCAGAAAAATCTCTGAAATTGTTACCTGTCAGTCAGTACATGACAGCCAGGTATAAAAGTTTTTGCCATGTTTGATCTTCATAATTTTTGTCCTGTCATGGCAGAACAACTATCTTGATACAGGGTTAAATTTCTTACATCTGGTGAAGTCTTAAAAAACACTGGTAGAAAGAAAACATTTGTTTTTTTACAGCATACTCTTTGTAGTACGGAGTTTGAAAACAGGTCCTTGTCATGCTGATCGCTGCACAAACATAGAAGAGAGTGATTCCTTCTGTATAAACTAAAAACTAAGGAGAAAATACAGTCTTACTCAGAAGGAGAGGACAATAAACCAGAAGTGCTTTGGAATGGAATAATGAAAAAATATTCTGCTCACTCCAAAAATTTACTTATTTGCAGATGGAACATATTTAATATCTACTTTCCCATATGTTCTTTCAAGCTGAAATATTAAAATAAATTTAAGAACAACAAGACTATTATTTTACCTCTATTTTTTTTGCCATGTTCACTGTCAAATTCTTAACCACCATTTTTTTCAATTGGATATTCATCCACAACTTTTAGCCAAATGGGAGAAAATCTCAGCATAACTAGGTGAAACAGAGCCAAGACAATTAAAGAAAGAGATAAAATTATTATACTTTCAGTTGAAAATATTCCAAAGTCACAAAAAAGAAAAAAAAATCCCAACCAAGAAGAAGAAACCATAAAATTTATATGAATTAAAAACACAGTGACCATGGTAAATTTTTCAATGGAGAGTCCATTTTTTTTAAGACTGAATAATGACTTTTCCTTTTTGCATAAACATATTTAACATAGATCTTGAGATCTTGCCTCTTGGAGACCTATTAGTTTCAGATAAACTTTGCAGAAGTTCTGTTTATACAGGCATTGTTGACTGCTTTGAAGTAAAACGTATTTAACATTTTTCTGGTTTAAATATCATTCTCACTAAATGGCTTTATGTTATGCACCCTCCCAGTTAATACCAAAAGATTAATTTGGCTTTCATCTTGACACACTAACAGCACTACTGACACAGAAACAAGCCTGAACTCTTTTAGTGAGCTGGATGAGAGTCGTTGGTATCTTTTGTCAAAGGCAAACCACTGGAGCTTCTAAATCCATGGAAATAAATAGATTCTCACCATGGTACTATTAATCTAATCAGGAGAGCCATCAGAGGTCCTGGGAAGTACATCTAAAAAGCAGAATGGAAATCTGTCAGGCATTTCAGCAACAATATGCTTGTGACAGCACTACTAAAACCTGTCCTGTGTTCTGGGTACAATGTTTGTCACCTCATGTGTTTATAAGTGAGGGATGTTACAGTTACCTCACATCCATCTTTCCCATCATAATTTCAAAGGTTTTTAGTCAGCCCTAGCAAATCATGTAGACAGTTGATATTTTTATTAAAAGATTCACATGCAGTTCTTTGCTTTCTAGTACAGAAAGGATCACTCTTCAAGGAGCAATCAGTTTTAAGCCTCTCAGTCAAAAAAATTATTAAAATCGTGGCTGCTGACCTTGAAAGACTGAAGAATACTACTCTCTCTTTGTCTTGCTGTACCCCAAAATTCCCATTATGACATAAACCTCTGAAATCCCAGAGGATTTTCTATGGAACAAAATCAGAAAATTAAAGCAGTAAAAAATATTTTTGTGAGATTAATAAATTTCAGATACGCTTCAGGAATAGCTTTTTATCTGAAAATTGAAGTAAGAGTTTTAAAACCGCTTCTAGCCAAAAATGAGAAACAAAAGTATATAAAATAAATAGCTAAAAACACCCATTTAAGAAAAACTAAACAAAACAACAAAAAACCAAATACAAAACAAACAAAGATCTTCCCTTGAAAACACTCAATGGCCACTTTGAGCCTGAATACCACTAGTTCTTCAGTTATTTGAGCAAAAAACATTGAATTCAAAGGTTGAAAAGTTACATAAGGTTACATGACGTTACATAAACTGCATAGTTTTAAATGAAAGTGAGACATAGATTTGAAAAATCCCAGCTGATCCTTTATAGTAGATTTAAGAACTTATACTGTATGTTAGAATGTATTCCAAGTAGTACTTTAGAATATATGAGATCTCATTTTAGAAGACATTTAGTGAACACTGAATGCTGTGACTGTTACCCTTATGTATATTTTTAAGCACTACAAGTACTGGGAGCCTTGGTGATAGTCAGAAGAAGAACTAGCCTAAACAGCAAAATAACATGGCTAAGGGTGCAGATAAAGAAAAGAACACAGACTCTAAGATGGTATGTCCCCTTGAAAATGTGCCAAAAGGGCCAAAGCACACACGGGAGAGATAAAGGTGAAGAGGTGAATGTCAGGAAACCACCATCACCAAGGACTGCAGATGCCCAGAAGGGCGTGGAGTTAATTACCACACCGAGAGAGGATGGGCGGGGTCAGAGAATGAATATGTATGAAGGGGGACATTAGAATGTCATGCATATGTAAGACCTCAGGGAATAATAAGGGGGGCAAGTTCCCTGGTGGGTATGTGTGTCTTTGGTCAAATTATTCCCCACGCATCTCAATGTCAATAAATACATACCCCTCTAACAACTATTATTACTTGTGGAGTTCTTTCCACGGCATTTCAGAAAGAATTATAAGACTATAGCATGGTAGTAGCAGCACTGGTTTCTGAGAAGGGTGATGTGAAGAAATTAATTAATCTTTGTTATCCTTGGAGTATAGCCTGGCTACACAGGGTTGTTGTAGGTGTTTGACAGGTATTTTCTTTTAGATGGCCTAGAAGGGTGACATAAACAAGTGACTTCAGAGTAGGAAAATTAAAATGTGAGCATCTGCACCAAAATAAGGCTACATGTCTGAAAAATACCACGTATTGTCAGGTTTCTGCTTTAGGTATATGAAGTTGAAGAACATGGGCTGTGAAACAGTGCAGCAGATAAAGCAGGTAAGGATTGCCATCTGTGGAGTTGTTGGAAGATTCTGATACTGCTTAGAAAACATGAGCTTTTTTCTAGCTCAGCTGTTCTAGTTGTCAATTTACAGAACTTCAGTTCAGGTGATGAAACAGAACAACAAGACTGTGTAATGACAAATACATTAATGCATTTCTTCTGGAATTTGTGATTGGAAGTATCCTTGATAGAGGCTTACTTAAATATCTGGTTTTAGATAGACCACAAACAGGAGGATGAGACAAAAAAAGTAAAATAAATGAAGCCAAAGTAGCACTCTTATGTTTGTCAGACAGAAATAATTCTGAAGTTTTGCAAATTTTTTTTAAGCTGAATGTCTGCTGCATACAATTTTACAGGCAATTTTTTTGTTGTTTGGTTTGGTTGGGTTTTTTGTTTGTTTGTTTGTTTGCTTGTGGTTTTATTTTTGGTTTTGTTTTTGGTTTGGTTTGGTTTGGTTTTTTTTGGTTTTTTTGAGAAATGTTAAAGTAACAAAAGGAAACAATTCAGCTGTGACTAAACGTTATGAATAGCTCTTCAGTCAATTCACAGGAACATATACTTAATAAAAAGCTAGAAGCCCAAAACATGATTTGTGACATAGCATTCCAGAAAAGAGGAATAACCATTTTCAGCCTGAGACCACCATTTTGTTTTTGTTGTTAGCAACAAAATGAAATTCAGCTGAAAATATATTTTATTTATGCAAACCTTGACAGTAACTCTAGGGTACAATTTTCCAGGTGTTCAAAAGTGATCAAGTGGAAGTGAAGTGCACTACAAGAGAAAAAATGGTTTCATCTTTTCTCTCATATACAGTGAATGTTTTTATCTAAGTGTTTAGAATATATATTCTTTCATAGGATCATTCTCTTTGGGTATCTAATCTGTAATTGTTAGTGTCAGACTAAGGAATGGATAACAACATGCATATATACTGGTCCTGGAGTTATGTTTGACGATTTCAAACTTTTCTTCACTATCTGCTTTCATAATCAGTATTTTCCAAGTGTATTTCTCTTTTTGGAATACTTTTTAACTGTTAATGTTCTTATTCAACTCTCAACCATAAGTCAATGAAAAAAGTCTTAGAATAGAATAAATTCTGTCATGCCCAATTCATACATTCCCTCATGCTTGAATTATTTCTGACGTTATTCTAATACAATTAACTGCTTGTCTGACATTATTTCATAATAACTTTATGATATTTTTGTTTCACAAAAGGTTCAAATAAATTAATTTGAAGCCTACTCTCAAAAAAACAATAGTTAAGACCACCTCTGTTCTGAGATATGCACTGGTGATTTACATCTCTTTCCCTCACAAAACAGAGTTCTCTTCTTTGCCTACTTCTTCCCTTGTTTTTGGGGGTGGGAATTTCTGAGATAGAAATTATCTTCAACTTTTACAACTGATAAAACTAGAAAAAGTAATTTAAAAGTTCTCTACAGAAGAGGCATACACTTCCTCTATAATTTTCTAATACTATTAAGTCTCCAGGATAAGGAATCACTTACATCACTTAACTAGCAATATTTTTTTGACTATATCGGCCTCTCCAGTTTCCATATCCATTGACCTTCAAAGAAAGGTAAATTGTAGTGCTCTATTTACCAAGCTATTAATAAATCATCTTCACAGTGGAGAAATCTCTTCTGTCTTTACAGATTAGTTTTCTCTAAGAGAGCAGAATGAGGAGAGTCAGTGAGGAACCCCCACCTCTCAGTTCCTTCTCATCCTGGGAATTTGATTTAATACACTTCTGGTTTCTGTATCTCTACTTCCATCTTTAAATGGTGAGAAGCTGAACTTCTCGTTTTGCTTCTTCTTCCCTAACCTTGGAAGTGTTTTTCTGCTAGTATTTAATCACTATCTGTGGCAAAAATCTGTCTTTCCTTTCCCCACAGACATTTTGCTTTCCTGAAACACTGTTGGTTTTTTTGACAAAACGATAGATATGGTAAAGTCATATTAGGAAAAGGAAAAAATACAAGACATATTTTCAACAATACAATAATGTACAATTGCCTTCCTTGCTAATTCAAGGCAAAAAATCAAAGTAAGTTTATCGTGGCTAGGATTATTAATTTTTTTAACTTCTTATTTTGTTTTCACCTATTCTCTCCTTTGAGAGATAATTTGATATTGAAAGCATGGTGCTAAAAATGGCAAGGTCATGGGTTCAATCCCTGTATAGGCCATTTACTTTAGTTGAACTCAGTGATCCTTGTGGATCCCTTCAAACTCAGAATATTCCATGACTGTGTGACTTATACACACTTATGTAAAATCATGTTTACACTGTTCAGTCAAGGATGAGGAAAAGAGAAAAAAACACCAAAAAAACTGGCATAGGGTTTTGTTGTCTACATACCAGGTAAATTAAAACATCCAAACAAGAAGAATAGTCTCATACTTCCTTTCATAAAATGAAGACTATACTTTAATTATCAGTTATTTATATTTCCAGTTAGTCTTAACAGACACTGTATTCATTAGGCAACATTTTGCTTCTCTGAGTAATTAAAAAGGCTGATCTCATGTAGTAGAAATAGTTAGCAACTTCCTTTCAAAATCCTTCAGAATTCCTCAGTATAAGTGTTTCTCTATCAAAATTTCTTGCCACCAGGCTGTAGTGAAAAACTGTGCAATCCACAGCAGAAGCAATTTGCTTCATAAATCACAGAAGTTACATGTACTTCCAAGAAAGAATAAGCCTCCAGAGCCTATATAACAATCTCATTTAAGAAGCTGATATCTAGGAGTTTGCTCCAGTTCAGCCTAAGGGGAGTCTGATCTTCTTTCTTGATCATTGTTCAGAATACTCTAATAACTCAGCAAAAATAGTGAGAGGACTGGAGGCTTTCTCCTGCCCAGTATTTTGTACCGTGAGGAATTGGAATTCTTGAAAACAATGAAAGAAAAGAAAAATTTGGAACAAAATCATTTTGTCCAGTTGTTACTTTACTCTCTCAGAGGAAGAAGAATGATATTTTTACTTGTGATCTCAGGACTTGTTCTGAATTTTTAAATTATAAAGCTATTGGCTAAAAAAATATAAATACATATAGGGACCCAAACACAGGTGATTTCCTCAGAAGTAAAGAATATATTTACATTCTGCTACAGAAATATGTTTTTGCCAATTCTTTTTGCCTTTCCTACCTACCATTTCTCCATTACCAAAAGGAACAAGTTGAATACTTATCTTCAGGAAAAAATTCCAGTTAATGTCATTCTGTCTGAAAGTCCAGTCTTACCGGTTGTGTCAGTCCTACATTAGTTATGGTTGATAGGATTTCTAGGTAAGTCAGCAACAAGAAACTTGAGCTCTGGATAGGTTTACAAAAATGCCATGTTTCCCATTTCTAACAGGGAACTTGGAAATACGGAGGGTACAGCATAGTTTCTGTGTGTGACCAAATGTGCTATGCAGATCTTAATCTGAGACAGACTAAGATTCAGCTGAGATAGACTAAAACCTGAGACAGAGTTGTTGAGTCCAAAAGCTGCGCAGTGAGCAGGAAGAAAAAAAGGCAGTGTCTCACAAGAACCACAATAGCAGCCATAACTTTTTCCTATGGTAACAGGAATAACACCACACACACAATACTTTTTTTTTTTGAGATTTCCCCTTTGCCTCTTGACATAGTAAATGCCAATAAAGGGTGATAAATTCTACATACACATAATACATTAAATATAAGGAATGCCAACTTCGTCTAAGAAATCCAGAAAGGATTATAATATATACAAGCAAAGTAAATATACTGTGAAAAAAGTGTCCAGTATTCAGTTTCTGCCAAACACTATTAACCCTTTTCCCACCTAGCTTTTAGAGCACACAGTTGTAACAAAATCAATTATATTAAGCAAATGGTAAATGGTCTGTTTCTCTCAAAACTAAATCAAATGCATAATAGTTCTGCATATTTGACAGAGAGAACTGAGAATGCCTTTTTTCTTGTGAATGAATATAGTTTGTAGGTTAGAAAATATTACATGAATTGTTAATAAAACAATTAAAGTAAGTAAATCAATACACCAAAATATTTTTTAAAAACACCCACCCCAGCACTGAAATTGTTTCACATTTATGCACTATTTCTCTACTATGAGATGTGACAGACTTGTAGCTGTCTTCAGTTCATTGATTGTGTCTCCCTAGCAGTCACTCCTTATTAAGTATTGAAGCCTTCCCCGCATTCAAATTCACACTGTATTAATTTCTATTTGAGTAATATTCTTATCTTCCTGAGAACCAAATATTTGCAGTCTCCATTAAAGAATTTCCAAAGAATATACTGAACAGGTTATGTCTTCATGGAATTGTACCTCCTTCAATCTTTAATGTGGTCTGATCTTGCAACACATTCTGTGTGTAATAAGGCCTGAAAACTCAGGTCTTTGCACATTAAACAATCAGACAAAGTGACCCTAGTACTTTTTAATTTAATCTCTCTTTATGTAGGGATCAAATGTAAATCCAATTTTAATTTCCAGCTCCTAATTATCAATAAAATATTGAGTTTGCATAATAATTCAAAGATTAGTAGAAGCAGAAGAGAGAAAATGCATGTTAAAATAGTTAACCCATCTTCATTCTCTGTGAACTATATCATTCCAGTCCACTGAGTGCAAGATGTCCCAAGTTATTATATGTGGCAGTGATTATAGAAGGCTGTTACAGGTAGAAGCACCAATGAAGGAAGTAATACCTGTGATAAGGCAACCCAATGGAAAAAAAAAATTAGCTTGAATATTTCTGGAGAACTGTGAGGTTACACACCTTTCAAGTGCAAAAATACCTTGTCAGAGATATTACTGTAAAATAAAACATAAGATACGCAATTCAGAATCAACTGCCTGTCTTTGTACTGGTACTGTACATACTAAAGGTTTGTAGAGCTTCTCCTAATTGTATTCATTTGAATTCAATGCTCCAGCTGGATAGATTACATAGTCTGTGTAAACAACCCTGTGAACATTTCCTCTTCCAAAGTATTAATCAGTTCATTGTCAAAGTGATATTCTCAGATCTGAATTGTACAAGAGTAATGCAGAAAAACTTCAAGCTGTTTGCCCAGACTTGGGCTCCATGGGAGCTGAGTGATGGTTGTTCACAAAGACCCAATGTGTGACTGATGAATAGACCCCTTTAGCTTCAAGGGAGTAATGCTCAGCAGGAACAAAACTCTTCCCATGCTCAAAGTGTTTCCAATCTGTCTCTTTTTCTCCACAGCGTGTTCTGTCACTCTTTCACTCTGTCAATCCAGATGGGAAGACAAACATAGACAAAGCAAGTAGACGTGCAGAATTTGGCTCCTGTTTAACCAGTGGAAATATCCACTGGAGCCAAATGGAAACTATACATGTTGGTTCCTTTTGGTGTGTAGTTTCATACATTTTCAGACTACATAAGATGTACAGTTCCAATCAAAAATTCCAACACATGGATAATTCTTTTAGCATTTTCTGTTTTCTTTCAATCTTGCTTTTGTTTGTTGACTGTTTTCAGAAATAGACATTCGAAGCCTGTAGGCACATATTTTATCCATAGAAGAAAGATGTAAAACAGCAAGTATTTTGTTCTGCAAATTACTGAAAACACGTAGGCTAAAGAAACAACAAATCTTAATGAGGGTTTAATTTTTTTCTTTTTTTGACAACAAGAGAGACCTCATGAAGGAAGAAATAAGGCAAAATGTGATCAGTTTCAAGTGTATGTACACGAATGTCTGTACATGAGGAAGTATCAGAGGAAATAGATATTTGAATGTAGTTAAAAAAATCTATGAGATAATTAGAAGAACTGAGACAGTTAGGTTGCTCATACAGCCTAAGTAAAGTTAGAGACAGGTGCAAGATATTCAGGGCAGACAAGATTAGCGGATTTTGCTATGTGTGAAGAAACCTAAAATGTGTGATGTCTTTCCACATGGTAGACAGGGATCTAGCTGAGAACTCATGGATCAGGATAAAAGAA
The DNA here is from genome assembly GCA_024734555.1 of Trochalopteron elliotii. Taxonomy (NCBI): domain Eukaryota; kingdom Metazoa; phylum Chordata; class Aves; order Passeriformes; family Leiothrichidae; genus Trochalopteron; species Trochalopteron elliotii. Next base: position 1,473,048 of record JANPWX010000086.1, on the reverse strand, counting down.
GAGGCCAGTGAGTGTGACAGCATGGTGAGGATATGTTACAGACCACAGTTTAGGCCAAAACAGGCTTTTAATTACCTGAAAATATCTTGGGATGACCAGCTCATGTTCATGAGGATCTTGAACCTCCATGACAACTGCTAGAATTGAACATGGTGGGATGGGAGTAGTCAAGGATATTTCTAGAATTTGTGAGAAACAGCTTCTTGATCCAGACACTTGAGCCAGCTGTGGGTAACACACAGGAGACTGCGCTAGTCACTAGAAACTAGTTGGGTGGGGATGTGGTAATCAATGACAACCTTGGCTGTACTTAACAAGGAAGAATGAAGATGAAGATTTGTACACAGAGATTTTTTTTTTGCAAAAGAAGTAAAAAAAAAAATAAATAAAAAGACTTTCTATTGTTCATTAGTATTAGAAGGCTGAACTAAGAAAATGTATGTCTGTTGTTAAATTGGCTTGATAATTCAGGCACCATAGACAAAGCAAAACCTGATGTTTTGTATCCAGTATCTTCCCTATCTCAGACTTCACCAACAAAGTTTCTCAGGCCTTGTGCTCAGACAGTTGTCCTCGAATGGCTGTCCTCTGTCTTCTTTGAAGCTCTTTGGAGATCAGGGGAGGTCCACAGCAACAGGAAGAAGTCAAGTGGTGCACTCATCTTCAAAGAAGATCGAAGTTCAAGCAGGCTAACTATAGGTCTGTCAGATTTACTTCAGTCCCTTGGGAAATCTTTGAGTCAGACCTCCGGAAACACATTTGTTGGCACAGAAAGTGCAGTAGGTGTCTGGGAACAATCAGCACAGAAGTACCAGGATTGAGTCATCCCTGTCCAGTCTTGATTGCCTTCAGTGATGAAATTACTTGTTTTATAGATATGTAAATATAATTTACCTCAGCTTTAGCAAGGATTTTTTCACCAACTCCCATGCTATTATTCTGTCTCCGAAGGAACTTTATGGTCTAGAGAGGTGGATAATTAAATGCATGGAGAAAAAGTCACAGAGGTGGGCAAGAGGGTCATATACTGGAAGCTAGGAAACTGGAGTATTGCATGAATCTGGAGGAAGTGATGGAGTTCTCCCTGATCAAGTTTGGAACTTACATCAAACTGTGTGGGAGTGTGGATGTGCAACCAACACACTCAACAGCAGTGCTGCCATTCAGAAGGACCTAAACATGTTAGAGGAATGGGCAGACAGAAAGCCAAATTTCTGCCAACATGCAAAAATTGTAAAGCTGTGTGCTGTCTGTAGCACTGGTGCAGTGTCCTGCCTGTATGGGAGCAGTTCTTCAGAAAGGGGTCAGGGGATTTTTCAGCCTGGAGGAGACTACCTCAGGGAGACCAAATGACCCACCCAGCCTTCAGTGCCTGGGGGGATCACAAAATGGTGGACCCCCAGCTGTCAGTTCTGCATGCTGTGAAAACAAGAAAAAACTGACTTAAAATGAACCAAGGTAGTTTCAAAGAGTGTTTTAGGAAAAACATTTTCACCTCAAGTCAGCCAAGTTGTAACGCAAGTTGCCCAAAAAGTATGTGTAGTTTCCATCTACAGACTATAAATCCCTGAGCAACATAGTCTGACCCCACAGCTGACCCTGTTTTGGGTTACACTAGGGACCTCCTGAGTTTCCTCCCAGCCTGTATTATGCTGAGATTTTTAAACTATTCCCTAAAGCCTTTTTTTCCTTATGAGACTTGAACATTTGCCCCAAGAACTGTAATGTCTACCTGCACAACTACATTTTTTCTCCTCTTTTTGATGTGATGCTGTTTTAAGAGACAATATAATAAATCAATATGTGGACAATAGAAGCCAGCAGGTCTTTCCATCGCTACTTTTCACTCTTCTGCAATAGTTGTACTACATATTTGAGAGAGTGATCTTCCTTTTTAAGCACCCTTGTGGCAGATATTCTTGGAAAGGTAGACATGAAGCTTCTGGAAACTTTGCTTTTGCTTTTTGTTGTTAAGCTCACCTCTGTAATAGGCAAAAAATAATGCATAATGTATAAAAAATAAAAATAATTTATAAACCTAATACTCTATCTTTCATTTGAATAAAGGCAAGGATCAAACTTGCATTAGTTTGTGAAATACCTGAGTAAAATACTAGAATCATAAAATATCATTAGTTGGAAGGGGCCCACTAGGCTCATCAACGTTCAGTTCCTGCAGTAATGTTTCTGAGAATAACAAACACATCAATCTTTAAACTATCCTTTACATTTAATTTCAAACCTTGTCCAGGCCTTTTTAACTCTGACCACAGTAATGTGTGATCTATATTTATCTGCAAATAATAAACTTTCCAATGAGAACCAAGAAGAATGTATCTAGTTTGGTCTTTTAGAACAAAAAGGCCACCTTTCCTCAGGGGAAGATTTTCAAAATGTAGCTTTATTAAAGTAATATTTTTGCATCCTGATTAATTCTTGAATGTGTGTAATTTGACATTTTTAGGATGAAGAATAAGTGTTAGGACCCACAATAAAAACAACAGGAGCTGAGCAGTCCATAGAAGACCATGAAATTAGAAGTCACCTTAGTAAGACCCTACACAGGGTCTATTGTTCATACTTTGTATTTGTACTTAAATGTTTATGAAACACTATTTTTTGGCAAAGATTGGCAAAAGAATGATCTTTCATGATTGGCAAAGAACTATCTGCAATAACAAATACACTAGAGAACCAGGTGGAGGATTTGTTATATGTTACCTTGGTCTAAGACTTCCAAAACTTCTAAGGAACTTGAATGTTCAGTTGTGATTAAATCTAGGAAATGTGACCAGATTCCTCAGGCAGCTTTAAAAAAAACTCAGTTAAATATCTGATATTATTATTATTATTATTATTATTATTATTATTATTATTATTATTATTTAATTGTTCTAATAGAAAAGCAATACAGTTGTAACTGTCTGGCAGAATATTTGGCTGAGTTATTTTCTCAAGGTAGTCAATCATATATGATAGAAAGAAACCTTTTTTGTTTTTCAGTGAGCCATTTTTATCACTAATAAGAATTAAGTTTCATTTTGTAGATTTTTTTTTGTTTTTTCTGACATATTGACAATAAAACTAATAAAGATATCAGTGGTGATGGAAGGCAAAGGATGAGACTGTGAAATTCTACAAAATGAAAAGAAAGTAATTACATGACAAAATGTATTTTTTCAGCACACAGTACATATTTGAACATTCAGTTTGCAAAACACAGTCTTTATACTTTATTTATCCAAATTACTGGGATTTATACCAAGTACTTTAAATACTAAAATTCTGTGTCAACCATGAAGTCAGTGAGTTTCTCCATTATGTCCAGGAATCTGATAGGAAGCAGTGCAGATCACATACAAAAGTTATTGATTCAGTGTGATTGAAGAGGATTAATCATATTTGTGTGTGTGTGTGGTGCTGCTGAATCCAAGTTACTGTTTGTCAGAGACTGCTTAGAGCCATGATGTTAGGTAAGGCAATGGAGATTGAGGTGAAAACAGTGTTTCTCCTTCATCGGTTTTCTTCCTTCATATTCCTGTTCTGTAGTCTCATTCTTCCTGATCACCTGTCATAAACCTCCTGTGTGGTGGTGACCTGTCATGTTGTTGAGACTTCAGCATCTATTTCCAATTATATTTGACAAGTTGTTTTCTGTAAAGTGATTTTTTGTGTGTGTTGTTGTTCTTTGTTCCTTTTTGGGTTTACATTCATGTCATAAATGAAGTAAAGGAGATTAATTCATCCAGTATATAGGAAGATCACAGGAAATCTAGTGCTAAATTATTTGCAGGCAATCTGTTTTGGGTGTCTGTGACAGATAGCAGCTAAGCCTGTCCTGGAATTCTGTTGTTCAATTTAGATGCTTAGTATAAATTTTAATATACATTGTAGGTTGTAAACAGGAAATTTCTCCTACTCATTTCACAAGTCATGGTCAAATAAATTTACAATGCAACAAAAAAGCAACACACTGTAAGGAGTTGGAGTTTTTTGTGTAATCAGTAAAAAAATATGAAAATGAAACATGTTCTGAGGCATGCTGAAGAAGAATTGCAGCATATTCATTTATGGGAAGTCAGCTATAAAACACATTGAATTTTTTCATTCAGATTACATAGTTTCATAGCACATAGTTTGTTTGTCTTAAAAAAACCCTTTTCCACGCATCTGATTATTCAGGTTGTACATTCCCAAACTAGTGTGATTTATATTTGAATGAAGTTTCCAATTTTACTGAGTGACATGGAATCTAATTAGATTCTGTAGGAGAGGAGTATCAATTATAAAAAGTAAAGCTCTGGAAAATTAGCCTAAATAAAATTTTACTGAACAGAACATGCAATTACAATATACATCAGAGTGCTTCTGTTATTACTTGTAGATTTTTATTATTTTATTTTCTCAGGAAGAAATGAAGAGTCAACATCTGGACTATTAGCAGTGTGTTATTGATGACATTAGAACAACTTCTTACATGGTGCAATATGGTGCCCAGTTTTAGTGGTATCAAATCTGAACCATCCTTCTTCAAGGTCTTATTATTAATGGAACCTGAAATATACAGGATTTGATCAATAAAGTCAATATGCAATATGTATGTTCAATACTGTTGTGGGTGTCTGCTACAGACTGCCTGAGTGGGAAGAAGTAAATGAGACCTTCTTTATGCAATTGGAAGAAGTCTCACAGTTTCAGGTCCCAGCCCTCATGAAGGACTTGAACCTCCCCAGTATATGGTGGAAGGACAACACAACAAGGCAGCAGTAACACAGGAGGTTTCTGATGTATACTGATGACACCCTCCTAACACAGGTGATAAAGATGAAGAGAGGAAATGCTCTACTGAATAGGATACTCAGAAACAAAGAAAAATGTTCAGAATGTACAGGCTGAGAGCAGCCTTGGCTGCAGTGACCACAGTCTAGTGGAGTCAGGATCCAGAGAGGAAAGAACGAGGCAAAATGCAGTATCACAACTGTGGATTTATTTAGAGATTTTGGGCTTTTCGGAGATCTGCTTGGAAGAGTCCCATGGGATATGATTCTGGAGAGAAAAGGAGGACAGAAGAGTTGGTTTATTTTTAAGGGTCATCTCCTCCAAGCTCAAGAATGGCCCATCTTGAAATCTACACATTTGAACAAGGAGCTGCTGACATCTCAAATACAAAGTGTATGAGATATGTTAATGTGGTCAGGGTAATCTACAAGGGGTATAGAGATACTGTCCTATGTGAGAACTGGAAAAAAGAACATGTCACTTCTATCTTCAAAGAGGGATAAGACAGAAAATCCTGGGAGTTACAGGCTGATAATTTCAATCCCTGGGAAGATGAGGGAGGAAATATTCCTGATAACCATTTCCAGATATATGAAGGACAGGAAGTTGATTGGGGAAGTCAGCAAAAATTTATGAAGGGTAAATCATGCTTAACCAACCTAAGAGCCTTCTGTAATTAGGTAACTGACTTGATATGCAACAAAAGAAGAGGATTTTTTTTTTTTATTTTAGTATGGCTTTCAACCATCTCCCATAACATCTTCATTGACAAATTGATGAGGTATGGAACAGATAATTGAACAGGAAAGTGAATTGAAAATTAGCTAAACTGCGAGGCTCAAAGCTTTGTAATCAGTACAAAAAAGTCCTTGACCAGCTGAAGTAATGGGACAACTGGAACCTGACAAACTTCTGCTAGGCAAAATGCCAAGACCTGCACTTGGGAAAGAATAATCTTATGTGGCAGTAAACACTGGGGATGGACCAGCTGGAGAGTGGCTTTTCGGAAAAGGACCCAGAAGCCCTAATGAACAGTAAGTCAATCATATGCTCATGGTATCTTTTTCCTTCCTGGACAAAAAAGCAAAGCAAAACAAAACAAAAGGAAAAAAAAACAAAACCAAAATCCAAACCAACCAGCGTGTGTCTTCATAGTAAAGAAGGCCAACAGAATTATGCATTATTATTAGGTTGCATTTGGAAGTGGATTCCCATCAGGTTATTAATGTGCAAAAGTGTATTAATGCCTCTAAGCACCTCCTTGGGTAACCTGTTCCAGTGTTTTACTATCATCATTGTAAAAAAATTCATTACATAAAAATTTCTTCCTTATATCTAATCTAAATCAACCCTTCTTCAGTTTAAAACCATTACCTCTTGTCCTAACTCAACAGGCCTTGCTACAAGGTTTGCCTTCATCTTTCTTGTAAGTCCCCTTTAAATATTGAAAGGCCCTCTGGAAGGTCTCCCTGGAGCCCTCTCTTGTCCAGGCTGAACAAACTCAAGTGTCTCAGCTTTTTCTTACGTGACAGGTGCTCCATCCCATCTAAACATCTGCCCTCCTCTGGATTTGCTCCAACAGCCTCATGTGCTGGGGACCCCAGTGCTGGGTGCAGCACTCCATGGATTGTTATCAGAGCGGGATGGAGGGGCAAAACCACCTCCCTCCTCCTGCTGGCCACACTGCTTTTGCTGCAGCCAGGGATACAATTGGCTTTCTGGGCTGCAAGCATGCATTTTTGGCTCAAGTCCAACCTCATATCTATCAGTATCCTCAAGTCTTTCTTTGAAGGGCTACCTTCAATCTGTTTGTTTCTACTTACAAAAGAAGTCCAAAATGTTAGTATTTTCTCTGTTCCTTATTTGAATGATGCCACCATGAGATTGCTGTCAGCTTTTAAAGGCCATGGTGACTGGGGAAGGTTTCTGGTGACCAGAAAAAAAAAGTCACATCCATCTTGAAGGAGAGGAGAAGGACCAAGGAAATGTAGTCTTGTTGGCCTCACATCAGTCCCTGTGAAGTCTGTCCATCAAAATCCTCTTTGAATTTATTTCTTAGTATATGAAGAGCAAAATGTGCCTGGGAACCAGACAGAAGGGATTTATCAAGGGCTATCTCACATGGCCAACCTGATTGTTTCCTGTTATAAAATGAGATATGTACATAATTAGGTATTGAAAAATTGACTACATTTTCAGGCTCCAGGGATTATGATCAACAATACAATGTCCAAGTTTCAGCCATTTACTAGTATCTGTCCTCAAGAACCAATAATAGGTCAATATAGAGATACATCAGTATCTTTATATTACATTGATTTATGAAGACATCTGCAAATACACTGATTGATATCATCCATTTCTCTCACTATTTCTCGCTATAAGTGGTTTCTCCATGAAATTGCTGAAAGCACACTCTTTTGTCCATGTAGTAGACACAAATATATGTCCACAGATATAGATACATCTTTATAAATATCTCTAGACACAGATACAGAGTCAGCAAAGTGCCCTCACTGCAAAGGAAACTGACTGTGTACTGTGAGGTATGTGCATTTATGTGGTCTCACCTCCATCTGACACTTGGGAGACCACATCTAAAGTTTTGTGCCCAGGTCTGGGCTCACCTGTACAAAAAAGACATCAACATGCTGGAGTAAGCCTAACAAATGACCAATGAGGTTGTTTGGTTCTGGAGTACTTGACATGTGAGCAAAGCCTGAGAGAGGTGGTTTGTTTGTCCTGGAGATGAGACAAGACTAGAGTGACTCTAATGTGAGATATCTATGGGAACAGTGTAGAAAAGTTGAAACAGAGCCCTCCTAAAGATGTATAGAAATATGATGAGCAAAAGAAAACTTGTTTCAGGAAAAACTCCATCTGTATGTAAGAGTAAAAACTTTTAACTCGAAGGACAATTGAACAGTGGGATAGGCTGCCCAGAGAAGTGAAGGAATTTTTCTTGTTGAAAATATTAGTGACTCATCAAGGCTAACCTAGCCTATGGTCCTCCTCTCTGCAGAGAGGTGAAACTGGTGTTATCCAGAAGTTTTCTTCCAAAGTAAACTCATATGAATCTAGGATTCTAAGGTGAAATATGAGAAATTCCTCTTAAACATAAAAAAGATCTTTTTTTCCTCTGTGAGGCTGATTAAATGCTGGCAACGATGTCTATAAAGTCTGTGAGATGTTTACAAAACTCAACTGGACAACAATCTGAGAAACAGCTCTAACAAGACCTAGTTCAGTTGGGAGGTTGGACTAAATTACTTCCAGAGCCCTCCTAACTTAAATTGCCTTGTGATTCTGATATTCCTCATATGATGACCACCTATTGTGATAGTTCCTCTCTGACTTTCCATAAATATTCCATTTGAAGCCAGGCCTATTGAATTTTCTGGACTTTTACAGTGTAACTATAGCTCTTCATTTCAAGGATATGTGAATAGAAAGGTGATCTACTTCAGAGGCAAACACAAATTAATTTCCTATTTCATCTCCACTGCATACAAACATTAATGTGAAATGATACAATAATTTGTAATTATACAGATTATTAAATTAAGAAGTTGAAGACACTTTCCATCCCTATCAGTAGAATGCGCCATTAAACCTGACACGTCTTGCATTTCAAACATAAATTGCCAAACAAAACAGAATTAATTGCACAATTCCTTAATAAAGTATACAAGTCCAAGGTCAATATGCTGCTATGTTTATTCATATTTTTAAAAATTACATATTCATTGTTGCCTAATGTAAAATATTCATCATCTTACAATGAAATAGAGAAGGAGAAAATCAGGTTAAAGTTGAAGGCATTAATTTAGAAATTTCTAATAAAACTTGTCATCACTTTCAGTTGCTTCCTTTGTAGTCCTAGCAAATTTTCAGGAACTGCCTCTGTGCTTATACACCACACAGAGTCAAATCAAAGGCAGCAGGATTTTTACACATCTTGTTTACAAACTAGTCCCAAACATAAAGATGATGTTGCAAAATCACACTTATAACTAATAATCTGAGTGTTAAATTAGTGCAAAAACAAACTATTTAACTGGGTTAATATCAGCCTGTCCAAATGCACAAACTCAGAATTGTTTTTGTGGGCTTTTTTTCCCATTTTTTCCCCATTCACAATGCTATATTACAACACCCTGCAGAGAGTAAACTCTTTCTTGCTGTGACAAGTTATTGATCATGTTTTCCTCTGAAAACCCTAACAAGTCAAACTGCAGCTTCCTGAAAGATATAGCTGGAGCTGTATTTGCAAGGATTTTGAGAAGAAATTTTCTCTCCAGTGTGTAGCAGAAAAATGAAATTACATTAGTATAAAAGTGTGCAGTTCTCCCTGGGAAGAGTAAGGATTGTTTAAATCTCAGCAAGCCTATCTAGTCCATCAGTGGTGATAGCAGCTACTCTTCTCCCAGGGGTAATCCTGACCTTTTATCCTAAATTCTGAGAAAGAAGGGGAAGGTAAGGAAACAATGGGAAATTACTCAATTTTCACAAGGTGAGGACAGAGGAAGAAGGTCTCTCCTGGTCTAATAGAGAGTTAAAATTATTCTGAATGCTGCTATGGTCCATCTTTATTCCCTCAGATCACCAGCAACTGTAATCTGCAGAGACAATGTGATAATATGGTGTAAATGTGATATTAAGAGTGAAAGGGAAATTTTCTTTGAGCTTCAAGTTGCCTTTTTGGCTGTTAAAACCTTATAATCCTGCTAGGTAAATTATCTTAAGCAACAGTCAAAATGTATTGGTTTTTAAAACAGATAGTAGATTACAATTTTCAGTCTACATGTAATATCTTAAAATTTAGCATAACTTGTTGCGGTGCATGATTGAGGTTTTCAAATTTGTATCTGTATTTTGTTTATTTGTCTGTACTTGGTTTGCTCCTTCCAAAATACCCCCACCCCTGTATCCCTGATAACACCTGGTATCACCCTGTCCTGGACCCACGCCTTACCTTCCCTGATTGGCCCAGAGTGTGCTCTGCCCAGGTGCGACCTGGTAAGAGGAGGGCACAGGGCCCAAATCGCTGTTCTGGCACATGTTCTGGCAAGCGCACTACTGGCACATGGCCTGGAGCTGCACTGAATAAACACCTTTTCCAACCCAAGCTGGAGCCCACTCTGTTCTTCCAGCCTTAACCACGCTCAGGCAGCAGAATTGGGGGACCCACAAGCTGTTCAGGTTGGTCTGGGGAACTGCTTTAGCTGGTAAGCAGCCCCCACGGGAGAAACCAACCCACAATAACTGACTTATGTCTATTTAATCATTACAGTAGCAAATAACTGTATTGTCTTTTCGAATGCAGTACCAGTAATCAGATAAACATACATGTGCTTTGCACAGCTTTTGTCAGATTTTCATTCATGAGACTAAAGTTCTAATGTTCTGTTGTTATGATTACTATTAGTACAGAGTTACATATTGTCGCTACAATGTACTGAAACTTATTTGTAGGTCTTGAAACATTGTCATGTGAGAAAAGGTCCAAATATGAAGCGAAAAGACCCCAAATATTACAAATATCTCGCAGTTCCCTTTGTGACAAGATGGCAGAGATCGATGATAAAAAAACACTCAGAAAGCTTGATGGATAGAGAACGCAGAAAAGGCTATGAAACAAATATTCTTCACACAATCAACAAAACAATGTCCCCAGCTTGCCTCTGCCTGGCCATACTAAATGATTTTGAAGGCATTGCCACAGAGGAGAATCTCAAAGAAGGATCTGAGGCAGGATAACATACTTGCATTTTGCATCTGTAAGAGTCATTGGGGGTGAAAGTGTTTAGGGTTCTTTGACAGAGTAACCCTCTGATGTGTTTTAAGGCTGGAGAGGACGTTTTTACAAGGGCTTGTAGTAATAGGATGAGGGGGGATGGTGGCTGTAAGTGAAGGAAGGTAGGTTTAGATTAAATATTAGGAAAACATTTTTTACTGCAAGGGTGTTGAGGCACTGGAGCAGGATGCCCAGAGATGTGGATGCCCCAACCCTGGAAGTGTTCCAGGTCAGGTTGAACAGGGCTTTGAGCAACCTAGTCTCACACATGGTGTCTCTGCCCATGGTGAGAGGTTGGGAACTAGATGATCTCTAAGGCCCCATCCAATAAAATCCATTCTAGGATTCTGTGTTTCTATAGGCACTGTAAGTTTGAGTTTTGGACAGCATTTAACTCTGTTAATCCACAATATGATTCATATTTTCCTGCTAGAAACAGATTCTTTCACTTTCTTTGATAATTAAATTACTAGTTAGCTTGTCTTATTTTTTTCTCTGTATACTTGTCATAATCCTCCCAAAATACATTTCAACAAAACATTGTGTTCTAAAGACTAGTTATGTAGATTTTCTCTGCTATTGATACAAAAAACCTGAAATATGATTTTGTTCACTCAGGTTTCTGGGTTTTTTGTTCTTATAATCAAATGACTATTTCCAGAATTATTCTTTTGCTAAAATATGAGAAGCCTAAGGAAAAGAAATAGGGGAATAAAAATATGTTTTTAAAAGAAGAGAAATTTCCTGTTCCTATCTAAATTGGTGGAAAAGTACTCCAGAAATTGTATTTTTGAATATATTTTAAATGTTTTGTTGTTTTCTAGGAAGCTGACACATAAATCTGAGTGAGATTAGAGGAGACGAGAGCAATTTCTCTACACACCTACGTCAGTCAGAGCTGTAGTCAGTTAATGTGCTCAAGTCAGTGAAATAGAGAACTTTTGGGGCATGTGGAGAGACGAAACTTTTGGTACTAAATAGTATATTCACCTTGCATTTCACTTGAAATTATATGATCGTATTTAGTCTTTCTGGTACATTTCAGAAAAAGAAGGCATGAGATTCTAACATGACTTCCAGGTTTTTAAAAGTACAAACTTCTCTACAAGAACTCAGGACTGTGAACAAACCAGGGTAGCAGAAATTTTAACCAGTATAAAAGAGAAGGGAAAAGGGAAAAAGTTGGTAGTAATGAAATAAATATTAAGAAATTGCCTTCTAAGATTTGAAATGTATTTACATTGATGAAATGCAAATAAAATAGGTGAGGGATAAAATGAAGTAATGTTGTAAACACCTACTTCACAAACATTCCTGTAATGATAAAGCATCTGCTACCAAATCACAGAATGTGAGGCTTGTTGATGGCAACAGAGCTCTGAGTGTTAAAAAAGGGAAAAAATGCTAACACAAAGAGAAACATTAGTTATTCTGTGGGAGTCAGACATTTTGTCAGTGCAATACTTAAAAGTACAAAAACCCCAAAACAGATTATAACCAGCGAACATTTTAGACGAACTTGAGATTTTGAGCTACTATGAATTCAAAACTTGAGATCAGACTTGACTAGGAGGGATGTAATAGACATTTCTACTTTTCTCCATTGAAATGCCCAATGTGGGACAAGGGAAAAAGACTGAAGAACAGGTGAACATAATAATATGCTTATTGGCATACACAATAAACAAATGGAAAAAGAGGGGAAAAAAGAGAATAGTGATGCAAAGGGTCATATCTATCAATCAATCAAATCAAATCATATTGCAGAGAAATTGCACATTCTTTACATTTTTAATTCCTAATGTCTCTGAGGGCAAGCAAAAGCAATTGAAACCAAGCAAGATATTAATCTGAAAAAAGGAAACATTTTCATGGATGTAGGGAGTCTGAAAAATGTAAGGAAAGATGTAAAGAACATCTATGGCAGAACAATAAAGAGATTAATTTTGTTGGTTAAACTGAAACAGGCAACCTGAAAAATAATTAAAGAAAAAGGTCAAAGATTATTATATTTGAATGAAGCTGTGAAAGAGCTGATAATTCATGAAACACTTAGTCATTCCAGACAGCAATTTGATACTAATTTATTCACACAGATGTCCAGTAGCTGATAATTACAGTTACATGTTTTATTTTGTTTTCCAACAACTTTACTGAGCAACATATTAATTGTCAATCCATCACATTACTCACATACAATTTTTACTAGACACAAGTTTTGCAGTGAGTTTTTTGTGACTAACAGAAGGCATGTATGAAAACTGGAAGTTTGGAAAGGATTGTTTTTTGGCTATAACAAGCAGCCTGTACTATCAGCAATCCAACAATCAGAGGAGCTGAAAAAAAATGCACAACTAACCAGATAACAACCAAGTCAAAAAAAGAGTCAGAGTACTTCTTTTTATTTATTTTGCTGTTGGATCACACCATTCAAGATTTCATTTGTGTAATTATTGAATGGTTAGAAAAATTAAAAAATCAAAAGCACTTACAAAAGTGAGGGTGGGGGGGGTTTTGTCTGTTTTTTTAAGTATGTTTTTATATACCTAGTAGACTGGACAACAGAAGGCAGAAATAGAAGGAATTCTGTTGGGATAAAACAGTGTTGAAATAGCTGATGACTCCATGTCACAGTAACTGGAAAAGAAAGGACACAGGTGTTTTTATAGATTCCATACTAGAAATTAGATACAATCTGAAATAACTCTCATTTGGGAAACAGGAAAAAAACTCATTCCTAATATTTTACAGTTAATGGTCAATTATTTAGGCCTGTCATTTGGTAGAGTCGCTAAACCTGAAGTGCTGCAAAAATACTAGAATATTTCCATTAGGTACATCTTCCTTAAATAAAGAGACAGGTACTCTGACTAAGAAATACTGCCATGTCAGTTATACACTTTTTGCTTGCTGCTTAAAACACCTTAATACTAAACATAAAAGAAATATTTTGGAGACTAAGAAATGTATTCATGTTTATGAATGTTTCTGCATATTGAGCATTTTAGCCACACAGCTGCTTGCCCAGTTAATAGCAATAAATCGATGTATTGGCCTAATGAACTTAGAGCATCTACATTATTTTAATGACTAAACTTGTGACCCTTCACATGTAAAGGTCTTCTGGCAGCAGGGTTAGATATAGGACAGGATTGGGGTGCAGAAGCACTTAGCTGCTGCTCTTCTGAGCATGAGGAGCCTGTCTGGAGGCTGTGCTGACAGTGTACCTCTGAACAGCTGCTGTTGCTGGAGCAAAAAAGCCATTAATGAGGTGAGTAGGTCTATAACAAACAGTCCTTATGAAACAAAGAACAGTATCAACAGGGCAGAACAAGCCAGTAAAAAACACAATACCATGTGTTATTCACCATATTTCTCAACTGTTGTATTATGTAAACCTATACAGTAATTCTGTGCATAAATGAGCTCTCAGATGTCAGGACATTCAGGATTTGATCCAGCTGCCTTTCAAAATTGTGGATCTGTGATCTCTCCTCCAGACTGAACAAGCCCAGTTCCCTCAGCCCCTCCTCACAGAGAGGCTCACATATCCCATCCAGACTGGAAGCTTTCTGCTGGACATGGGCCAACATTTGTTCATCATTTTGCCTGTACTGAGGTAGCTTAAAATTTGGATGAAGAATCCAGATAGGATTTCATGAATTGTTGTGCAGAGGGGTATAATCCTTCCTCTCAATATCCTGGCTGTGTCCCTGTAACTACTGCCCAGGGTGCTTTTGGTCATCTCTGCAACTGCATGCCCACTTTCCTGTGCTTAACTTTATTCCTAATTCTCTAACTCCTTTCCTGCCATGGTGCAGAGGGACAGGAATGGTGTTTATGGTCAATCATTTCACATTGTCTCTGCCTCTCCTTCCTCAGGAAGAGGAGTCCTTCCCTGCTCTAATGTTGGGTCCCTCCCACCGGAGACAGTCTTTCATGAAATTCAGCAATATGAATACTTCCCACAGGCTGCAGTTGTTCATTAACTCCTCCAGTGTGTGTCTTCCATGGGATTACAAATCCTGCTAGAAAACCTACTCTGGTGTGAACTCCTCTCCCCACGGTTCCACAGGTCTTGCCAAGAGCCTATTCCCACATGGGCTTCTCCTGGGTTCACAGTCTCCTTTAGGCATGCACTTGCTCTAGTGCAGGGTTCTCCTTGGGCTGCAGGAGGATCTCTGATTCACTGTGGATCATCATGGGTTGCAGGGGCACAGCTTTTCTCACCACGGTCTTCATTTAAACTGGAGAGAAACCTTTGTTCCAAAACCTGGAGCACCTCCTCCACCTTCTGCATCGATGACTTTGGTGTCTGCAGAGTTGTTTCAAGTTTTCTGGCTTTCTTCTCTGGCTTCCATTTGCTTCTGCACAATAACCCTGCTTTCCTTCTTAAATATGTTGTCACAGAAGTGTTACTGCTGTCACTGATGGGCTTGGCCTTGGCCAGCAGCAGATCTGTCTTGGAGATGGCTGACATTTGTTCTATTGGGCAAACAGGAAGCTTCTAGCTTCTCCTTCATCATGATCTTTTCAAGTATAAATAGTATATTTTTGTGTCCTGATGCTATGTTTCTTTGAAATCTGTTTTGGCTTGTCGAATCCTGTTGTCAAGATCACAGTTATTTATCATCTGCTGTCTTTCTGTCTCCCTCTGTCTCATATATATCAGTAGAAAATTTGTGCAACTATGAATAGGTTCTTTATAACAATGATTTTAAAACTGAAAAATCATTCTTTTCAGTTCAATAATACTCAATATGGCCCTGCATTTGTAATGGTACAATTCAATCAAACTATGATCCACACTCCACAGGAACGTTTAAAGTTTCTCAAGTACAATTATCTAGTGCCACTACAATTCCTTGTATTTTTCAGGCACCTGAATTCCTTCCCATAATCGCCTGGCTTATTTGTCTGTAGTATATTACCCAGCAACGAAAAACATATCTAACTTTGACTAACATTACCATGCTTTTTTAGAGAAATCCTCCTTTTATTTAAAAAATATTCTCTAAAAAATCTTTATCAGAATAATGAGTGCAGACATTTTTTTTTCTGCTGATATTTCTTCAGTAATGTTCCATCATTCCTCACTGTTTCCACATTGCTTTAAATTTATTCTTAGACTCACGTCTCTTCATCTGCATTTTCAGTTGCATTTTCTCCAAATGCCTTGTGGATCCCAACACTGCAAGCCTGCAGTGTGACAAAGTTATACACTTGAGCCCTGGCTGATAACAGATGGGCAGAGCAGAGATGATTTCTCTAACTTCTCTCACGATCTCCAGAGATACTCCCTCCCTGACTTCCTTCTGCTATTTCTCCTTCTCTCAGGATGGAAGTGTTGCTCAGAGATACCACATACAATTGCTGTGAAGACACCAAGTTCTAAACAGTCTGAGCTGGGAAGACAAAGACTGAATAGTAAGCAGACTGCTACCTAGAAGCCTGCATATAAGAACAGGTTCCCACCCAAAGTGGAGAGGTTAATTTTGACACAGATTATATCTATGATCCAGGAAACGCATTCTCAACAGAGATGTATTCCCCTGAGCAATCTTTAGGTGAGATAATTTGGTCAATTATACATTAAAAACAGGATACTGTTGAGTCGAAGCTAGGAATCTAGGCAGGTTTCCCCAGCACAAACTGAAATCTCTCTGTAGTTTGTGATACAGGATTAGAACTAAGGAATTCGTAACACCAGGGATTTTTACGTATTTAAAGAAAAAAATAGAGTACTGACTTATGAGAAGTCACTCGGCAGAGAGTAAAGGCCATTTGAATGGAGTACCTTTGAAGTAGGTGGCAAAAGCTCAACAAGTTCCTGCGGGGCACAAATAGTTTCACCAGAATACTGAAGAAAGTTTTTGTTGTTCCACATAAGTCTGCTTCAATGCTCCCTGTTCATGAATATATAATGTAGGTGGTGTAAAACAGAACAGTTGTTCTTTGTTCATTGGTTTCATACACACAGAAAAAAAAAAAACAAACAAACCCAAAACAAACCAGAAACAAAAGAAAAAACTCCACCTCCTCCCTATAACAGAAAAAAAAAACAAAAACAAAAACAAACACAGTGAAATCTGGAATGCTTGGAATTAGAAGAAATTTTAATCTCTTTTTTGCGAATGTATCACTGAATATATGCATGGTAACTATAATGAATGTGTGAATAATATGTAAGTTTTGAAAACTTTTTCTTTTGTTGCAAATGTAATGGTTCTGTTTTATCTCATACACTGTGTGGAATGAAGTATTTAAGACAAAAATGTGCACAGAATTTTTTCAAGGAACTTTTAGAGATAAATGACCGTTTGAAATGAATGCTAACTAGGAGGCTTGAATGAAAACAAAAAATTAAGAAATTATCTTGGATTCAGGAAATATTTCTCAGCTATACATACATATTTCATCAGGAATAGTGCCGAGATACCTTTTTGTGTGTGTATTTTCGTTACCATAGTAACAGTATTACTTTTGTTAACAAGAAAATGCTGAAAACTTCTGCATTGGCTTGAATAGCCAGACTCCTTAGAGACAATTTCTACATTGAAATCCCCTCTCTAAAAAGTGTTTTGCGGTCCCTCTATTAAACATTTTCTGTAAATTTATTTTCCAAACATTATTTTAATTGTACAGATTTTGTTCAATCATGTTTTAAATACATATTGCTAGAAGAAAAATTTTTTGCATTGGATTAGACTGTACTGCACTTTGCCTAATAGAAAACCTGAAAATAAACAAAAGAAAAATGTTGAACTGACTGTTGATATTTGTGTAAGAGATCTCAAGTTGGCTCCAATTTTGAGGCTTGTGCAGCTATGTATTCTGGTCTGATATCTTTCCAAAAAGAAATATAATAAAAATCAGGACTCATAATTTCTTATACCGAGAAAATGCAAAGTCACTACGTTGGACAAGTGAAAAAAAGGGCTTATATAGAAGTCTCCCTGGCCTATTGTGTTCTTTCTGTTAAATCCTTTCTACTGCCTTTAGCTTTTTAATTTTAATTTTAATTTAGCACAAAACATTATCAGTTCCCCCTGTTTCCAAGGAATCTTGCATTTCAGTCAGTTGAGAGACAAGTCACTGATCCTTGCTATTTCCAATAATCCCTCTCTTCTACCTGACATCCTGCTTCTTTCCATGTTTCTTTCAGTGCTATCTTCTCTCTACTATATCCTGCAAGGTCTAGGAACATTTCTTCTCCTGCATTTGCTCAGTTGTTAGCAAGCAAAGTAAAAATATCTCCCTCTCCAGAGAATTCCCCCAGAGCTGGAATTGTATTGTAAGGAACAGCATGAAACTGGAAACAGATCACCCTTACAGAATTTCACACTCCTGTACATCTGACCAGAGGCATATGTTCCCTCAGCTTGAATGTCACCATTTACACAAGTTCATGTACAAGTCATGAACATAACTCTGCCGCAACAGGGACAAGAAAGAATTTTCCAGATCAAGTTGCTAAAACTTCACCCATCCCCTCTCATTGCCTATAAGCTTTTCTTTACACCATCCCCCTTTGTATGTTATTCATGCTGTACCTGATTCATTTCTTCAGTTCCTGAACTGAACATATGATTTATATGGTTTGCTCCTGAGCAAGTTGGTTGCTGACACAAAGCTGGGAGGAGAGGCTGATACCCCAGAGGACTGAGTAGCCCTTCACAAGGTTGGAAAGTTGGGGAGATGGACAGAGCTCAACTATCTGAACTTCAACAAAGGCATTTGGAGGGTCCTGAATCTGGGTTAGAATAATTCTGTACAGCAACATAGGCTAGGTGAAAGCATGTGCTGTAGAGCAGCTTTGTGGAGAAGGGCCTGGGGGTCCTGGTGGACAACAAGTTGTCCATGAGCCAGCGCTGCTCTTGTGCCCAAGAAAGTCAATGGAACTTGGGGAGCATTTAGGAAGAGCACTGCCAGCAGGTCAAGAGAAGTGATCCTTTCCCTCTGCTCAGCCATGGTGAGGTCAAATCTGGAGCAGTCTGCCCAGTTCGAGGCTCTGCAGTACAAGAGAGACATGGGGCTCCTGGATTTGGTCCAGTGGAGGGCTGTGAAGATGATTAAGGGACTTGTGTTATGAGGAACTGCTGAGGGAAATGTGCATGTTCAGCCTTGAGAAGAAATGACTGGGAAGGGACCTCGTCAATGTAAGTGTCTGAAGGAATGATGTTATGCCAGAGTGAGGCAACTGGGTCTGTTTAGTCTAGAGAAGAGCAGACTATGAGGGGACTTCATAAATACATATAAATATCTCAAAGATGTTTGTCAAGAGGAAGGTGCCAGCCTCTTTTCAGTGGTGCCCAGTGACAGGACAAGGAGCAACGGCCATAAAATAAAACACAAGAAGTTCCACCCAAACATCAGGAGGAACTTCTTTACACTGAGGGTGGAAGAACAGTGGAACAGGCTTCCTAGGCAGGTTGTGGAATCTGCCTCTCAGGAGACATTCAAAACTCACTTGCACATACTCCTATGTAAACTGCTTAAGCTGACCCAACCTTGGCAGATGGGTTGGACTAGATGATCTCCAGACATGCCTTCCAACCCAAACTAATCTCTGATTCTGTGACTCTGTGAAGGGGATGGAGCCAGACTCTTCTTGGTGGTGCCAAGCAGTAGAACAAGAGGCAACACAAAGGCAGAAACTGATGCACATGATGTTCCACCTGAATATGAAGAAGAACTTTGCTGTGCATGTGACAGAGCACTGGAACAGATTGTCCAGAGAGGTTGTGAACTCTCTGTCATAAATGGTCAGAATTGTAGAGTGTTGCTTTAAGACAGTGAAGAATTGTTGAAGCTGGTTGAGAAAAACCTGAGCTAAACCCGTTGCTGATTTTGTACCTGCTTGAGCAAGAGCTGGCAAGTGTCTGGGGTGAAGCAGAGGCCTCAAAACCCAATGTTGTTTCAGTGAGACACAGATGAGAACCCACATACCTGTACCAGCCATCAAACCCACTCCCTCCACTGTGCTAAAAAAGCCTTGCTAAAAATCTGGTTTCTTAAGGAAACAAGGAAGCACACCAAGACTCTCCAGTGAAGGACAGCCTTTACTGCTGCTTCTGGGCATGAGGAAAGACCAAAGTATTTATTGTACCTCTTGCCAACTATAAATTCTGACTGAAAGTAACTAAGACCCTCATTAAGCCCCATTAACATATTAACTTATTCACTCCTCAGGATCGAAATAAAGGAGAATGTGGGACATGTAATTCATTTACGACCAAAATCACCAAACCTCATCTAGAATATTCAGTTGTTGCATCCCACTGGGATGAACCAAAATTAATATATTAAAGTAGAGCTTTGGGGCAGAAGGGGCTGGAGGGGAAAAGCACTTTTGTCTGCTTGAAATCAGCTGATGGACTGTGTCTCTCCTCCTCTCCCAGCAACTTCTCCTGAAGCCTTTAGGGAACTCCACACCTCCAACTGTTTTGGAGAATACGTGGGAATATTTGTTTATATATAAATGTATAAATATCTCGCTATTAGATATGTCTTGTTATACTTTCTGTCACAACATGTGTAACACTGTAGTTAGTGCATTTATCGTGGGCAATTCTGAACCTGTTCTCCTATTTTTTTCAATAAAGCATATTAATCCTGAATCTGAGCTGTTCAAGTCCTTATTGAATGTAATCAGACCTGATTGATAAATTGCATTATTTGTGCATATGTGCTCATGCAAGGTCCTTTGAACAAGACCAGACTTTGAGTGGTGAATTGGGTATAATCAGGAATTAAACCAGGCTGCATTCAGCCTCTCTGATCTCTGAGGACCAGCTGGAATGCACGGGCTTTATTTTCTGCTAAATTCCTATAAACTTAATGCAGCTGTCTCTCTCAGTGGAGATATTCAAAAGCCATCTGGACACAGTCCTGAGTCACATGCTTTGGGGAACACTATTTGACCAGAGAGGTGGGGCTAGAAGGCTTCTTGTGGTCACTTCCACCCTTAACCATCATGGTATTCTGTGAACTATACTAAAAGGGAGCAACAAGATTAAAGTGAACAACAAATAGAAATTTGCCTTATCCTAACCATTTAAAAAGAACCCACCTTAGTTACAATTGATAAATCATTACTACTATTGGTTATAAGGAAAAAAATATAAAAAAGCTGTCTTACCAAATAGTCACAGTTAAATAACAGTACTGCTGTGGAAACACAGTGGGAGAGTAAAATCTGTTTATGACAGGATAGCCAGCCATACTGTGAAGAACCCAGCTACAGCTGAATGTGAAGAGGTTTTAGTTTAGGTAGCCCACAGGAGGCAATAACGTTTGTTCTGAGGGAAAAGTGGTAGGACTGTGATAGAAAGAGAAACAGAGAGAAAGTGAACTTTTATTGCTGAGGCTATGACTTAACTGTGTTGTGGTCTTAAGGCTACAAGGCGTGGCAAAGATTGTTTTTATATTGTGATGCCTTTTCTCTGCTGCCCATTGAAGACTATATTCTCACTCATGGTATGTGTGACATAGGTTATCACATTTTAAGTGGGCAGAATTCCTGTGCTGTAAATCTATGCTCTGGCCCTTCTGAGACACTTCAGGAGGAACACAGCTGTGGCTATGCATGCTGTAACAGGAACAGCAGAAGGAAGCTTAAAAAAAAAAAAAAAAAAAAAAAAAAAATCCAAAAACCTTTTATTGTGAGTGGTACAAAGATGTGGACTAATTACATCTCAGCTAATGCAAATATCCACCAGGAATATTTTCTTTTTCTAAAATATAAAAAAGAAGATGAAAGTCAAAGGAAAAAAAATCACAAAATTATTTTCACAGTCTAAAACTGTCTCAGTTAAAAAAAGGGTTATGTGGTCATGGTCACAGCTCTAAATGGGTTACACGAATTACATAGGCAAGTCATTTCTTTTATTAGACATAGGGGAAGACAATATTAAATGGAAGTGTATCATGCTGGAAGGGCTGCTATTAACCAATAAGGGCAAACATAAACACATGAAAAATATCACACAGCTACTCTGTGTAAACTCTGAATCACTGGTACATCACTGAAATAATGAAAACAATTGCTTGAGATATTGCAACAGCCTCTCTAGAGTTTCTCAATGCCATTTCTCCATTACAGTCTAGCACAAAACCCCATGACATCCTGAAACATGAATAATTTCCATTCTGGGTAGTTGAGTTCAGGTGAGTTACAGCAGTTCAGACAGGCTGAACTAGTGAGAAAAGCAATTACATTTGAAGCCCAAAATAGTCCATACATGATACAATGATCAATTTACAGCCCATACATTGTTTTTTTGGTGTTCATAACGAGTCCATACTGATTTCAAGTAAATAATACTCTTCTTATGCCGTAATTTGATTTTAGTACATTATTTTTAAAGCATTTCCCCTAAATTTAGTTTCTGTAATATGAATTTAAAGTCCTTTTAAGAGTACCTCTGTGACACAGTGGTCTGGGTTTTTTAAACCTATAAGAATAAGGAATCTCGTTGTTTATCTATATTTTTTTGCTTGTCTGGTTGCTTGCCAATCTTCTCTTTATTTTCTAAGATCTTGATAAAATAGCAATGACTAATTTTATCAGTATTTATTCATTCTATTTTCTGTCTAAATTGAAAGCTCTTTGTTGATATTAATCACCATTTATAGGATGGGATTTTTTTTTACTACTTTTACAAAGCAGTAACTCACACTTTGAGATCAATGGGACTACTTGTGTGAGCAATTGCATCCCAGTTGGGAGTAAAGCTGCACCATTTATTTCTTAAAGTGTGATAGAAGTTATAAACAGTGCTTTTGCTCCCCACAAAATTTTTGTCATTGGAGAAGTCAAAAGCTGCAGTGTAAACAGGACTTAGCCATTTCATTGCTCTTGAATCCAAACTATTCTCAGAACAGAGACAGGCTCTACAATGAATTATGAGAACATGCTTCCTTTGTGCACTCCGTCATCTTTTATTGGCAATTTCTAAAACAAAATTGGGGGTGTACTTTTTAGTCTGGTACTGTTCCATTAAATTTAATGGAAAGTTAAAATTTATTCTGTTTATCGGAAACAGTAGAGAGCTTTCTTCCTGTACACCTTGTAAAATTTCATAAAGTGAATTTGATGAATAGTAGGCTAATATTAGTAATGTGATGAATAGAAAATTTACATGAAAAAATACAGAACTACAGACAGACAGAGTTAAAGGAATACTTTTCCTTAATTTTTCTGTAAGAATTATAACATTACACAAGTCAACTGTCATTAAAAATGGAAGGTGCTTTCTGAGAGTGTAATAAAATTACCATTTACAAATGCAGTAAGGACACATAAATGGTTTCTTGGGCAGTTTCATAATTTAATCACAACTGTATGATTAAAATATTATTTGCAACTGTAGTTATTCAGGTTGAAGAGGAATAATTTTCAGTGGGAGCTACCTGTATCAAAAGGCTAGTAGGATGGTAAGAAGCAAAATGAGCCTAAATGATGGGGGGTGTGTGTGTGTGTGTGTGTGATAAATCTTCAATCTTCATATCTGTACTCTAACAGATTGGGGGTTGAGAGAGGACAAAGTCATTTTTATAAGTACACAAGGGAATAACAATCAAGAGGTCAGAGGAAAAGAAGAATGTGAGTAAATTGTGCTGTGAGTTAAGGAGGAAATTGAATAATTTGTGTCTAGGAAAGTGGATATGCACTCTGGGAGAACAGTGCTTGGTGTCTGCATAGACATCCAGAATTTGGCAGGCAAATGCTGTAGTGAGATCAGTACTGTAAGACGTACAAGGCTGGAAAGCAGTCTGGAAATCAGAAGAGAAGTTTTATAACAGCCACTCTCTAAGTGCAATAGGGTAATTAAATCTAACTAGTTTTAAGATAATGCTCTGTAAAAAAGTGTTATATGAGGGAGTTGTATTACACTCAAAAATCTCATTATGGTTTAAAGCAGATGCACAATTATACAGACCTAAAACCTTATCCAGATAAAGTCTTTATAGATGAAATACAATGAAAAGGTTTTATTAGTCCACCTACGACACTACTATCACAGTCTAAAATAGTGAGGAAAAATGTAATCAATAATACATTTTAAATGCTGGTGCACAAACCCTCTTTCTAGTTTCTGCCCGTTTTCCTTGGAGGTGTGTTCATTCTTTCAGGGAACTGTGTGGGTTGTTCAAGTGCTGAACTCTTCTAGAACAGCTCTTTGCTGGTGTTGGTAGTCCCTTCCTTCTTCCCAGACCTTCAGTGTGTGCTTCTGTTTTTATTTACATATTTTCTTAATACTTTCTTTTTCCCTGGTTGCTAACATACAGTTTGAAAGTAGGACACTAACATTCCCAGACTCGACATAAAAGGATAGTACTTGTTCTGCAATAACTACTGAGATTTTTTGACATTTGAAATACACATGGTAGTCACGGAGTTACGTTAAAGCAAGGTGAGTGATAACAAGTTAGTCATTAGGCAGTTGTTATCACAGCCAAAACAAAGGAAAACCCCTGCAGTCCAAGACAGGGCAAGACAAGTCTGGAAACTCTGTAGTATAAGTTTAGTACAAATACTGTGGTCTAATGGCAAAACCATTTTCCTTGAAGTAATAAGAGACTTAATTCCCTGCATGAAACAAATGGATCTAGCTTTCGTCTTATCCATGGAGACACATCCAGTTTACCAACATAAATGAAACATTTGTATTTCATAACATATAGACTACTGTATATGTGAGAAACAATGAGCAAAATTGCTTAGATTTTTTATGTTGAACTTATATATTTATAGACATGATAATTTTTAGCCCTGCTTCATCCCATCACCATAATAACAAACAAAATTTTAGTTGTCTGGTTATGGAAGTTATGATTGCCCACTGTCATAAATAGAGAAAACAATGAAAAATATGCACGTAAAGCAGACTAACACACAAGGTTTTAATCCCTTTGAAGGGATGTGTATCTGCTTGTATCATAAAAATCTCTACTATCAAAAGTCCACCTAATGACATCCCCTCTTTAACAGTCGGCAACACTTTCATGTTTTCAGTAAACAGCACTCTGTTTCTTTCTCTGTCTGTGTAGATTCAGTCTTTGTTTTATAAATACCACTGTCTTTCCCAACAGATGGATGCAGAGGAAAATTCTGTACATTATCTCTAACAAAAGAACTGAAGCATTAGAAAATAAAGTGTTTCATAGGCATTTGTTTTGATTCTGCCCCTAGCACAAAGTGGTCATGTGTGGTATCTAAAAGCTAAAGAAATACAGAAATCTCATTGCATTCTGATCTGAGATAAAACCACATCTCAGAATAACATGTGTGGCACAGACAGCATCTGAGAAACATTTCGAAGTAAGTTTTTAACCATTATCACTCTAAAATAGAGATGGCCAGTTTTAGTTTATTCTAGGGTGTTTATGGCACTTTGGGTAAGAGCATTTTCTCTTTCATATTTTGGAAGGGATTAGAATAAATAGTATGAATTAAACCCAGAAATATTGAATGAACAAATGGTAATTTACAAATTGTGGCTTTTCGCCATTCTCTTCTCCATTTCTAAGGCATTCTTTGCCAATATAGAATAAAAAGGAAATAACATAGACTAAAAATGAAACATTTTTTCAGATTCAAATAGCTCAAAATAATTGCAGTAAGAATTAGTTAATAGTACAAATATTTTTGCTAATATGTGTTGGAGTTTTTAGTATTATTTTTTAATCTGAGAAGGTTATAATCAACAAATGCAGATTTTTTCAAACTAAGGAATCATCCCCAGAATGAATTGTTCCAAGTGAGTCAGTCCCTCAAAACATATTATACTGTAGTGCTAGGTAAATTGTCACCAGAGAATTCCAGAGATTGAATCAACATGGCAAATATATTTTTTCAAATGCTGAAAAGTGTATTGATGAAGCATTCTTATCTTCTGAAGGGAAAAAAACATAAACTCTAGAAATTTCTGTTCATCCTCTACAAAATATCAAAATATGATGAAGGTGAATTGTGGTCTGTTGAAAGATTTAAACAAGAAAATCGGCCCATCAGTCTTATTTGAGAAAAATGTACTGGAAATGGGAGGATTTGAGGAATATTTATAATATGGGCTTTTCTAAAGTTTCTGTTTAAAAAGCTAGTGACTAAATTAAAAGAGATATCTAAAGATTTCAAGAGAGAAACTTCTGAAAAAATACATGAAAAATGTCAAGCCTGAGGAAAAGAGAGGGAAAAAGAGGAAAAAAGATGGAAAAGAAGAATTTACTGGACATAATTTGGAGGTGTAATTTGAACTAATATTCAAAAATTTTGAGGTTGTCTAATACATTTGGAAACTAGTAATTTATTAAACATTTCTTCTTTCTGTGTTTCTCTTTTTTCTCACTTTTTCCTGCTCTGCAGAGTTCCTAGACTATGACAAGAAGTCCGGTAGCTCCAAAGCTTTTATTCCATTGTAAAGTAACATGGGCAGCACAAAGAAAGAGAACAATAAACTGGATTTAAGGATTGATTGCAAAATGCTTCTATAAGCATTACTCAAAGCAAAACATTTTGGTCCTTCTGCAACTTTGGCAAATGAAAAAAACTAGAATGGATGGCAACACAGTGGGAGCAAGGTAGACCATCAAGATCAGCATGAAGACAAGCACAGGAATACCATAGAGATATCAGTGTCCATTATTTGGTGTGATTTACATTCCCACACTGCCATGGTGTCACTCTGAAAACCACCAGTAATGCTGGAACACTGAAAAGATCTCCCAAACTGAAATGCGGAATTTGTTTCTTTTCTTGGAACACATTCTCTGTGGGCAACCTTATTGATATGATTTCATTTAATTTCCAGAGATTTATGTTGACTATAAAATGAAGAAAATGCCTTTAAGGTTTTGCACGTCACTGTCTGTTACATACTTTATGAGTCTTTATAGAGTGATAGGTATTGCATATTTCAACGAGAGGAAACAAATTAAAATAATCATTAAAATTTGAGACACAAAGATGTAATGCGTGAACAGCTAATTAGCAATTATTTTTTCAATGCATTTTTTTCTAAGTGCTTGTTTTATACAAAAGAAGTTACTTTCAGGCATTAAAAGTCAAAGATAATTTTTTTTTTAAAGGAAATGTATTTAGCTAAGATTTCAACTTTATTATCTGTTTAAATAAAATCTTATGTTGCCATTGTATTAGAGCCAAACTTTTTGGCTAGGTGAGTCATGAGCTAGAAGTTTGCTTACTTACAATGGACAACTAGTAGGAAAAAACTTTTACTTTCTTGCAAGATAGGATCAACTTAAGACAAGTAATAATAAAAATGAGTTCATATAATCAGAAAGAGAAAATGCATCCATTTTGATAACTGAAAATCATTTTGAAAGTATAAAAAATTATTTTAAAACTCGGTATGAAATTCCAGTGAGGAGAATGGTTCAGATCTCGCTTTCCTGCCCCATTACATATAATTAGTTTGTAGCTCAAAACATGGCTCTGGTCAATGACATACATACTACTATCTCTGAGAGTCAGACAGGTCTCCCTACATTTGCAGCATTCTTTACATACTTTTAATAGCATTTCTTACCTTAATAGCATCTCTTACTTTAAAACGTAGCCAGTGAAATATCTGGGTTTTTATAGAAGAAATGTGAGGATAGGGCTGGTAAAAGAGACAAGAAGACAGCTTGGTGAATGTCTGGGATGATCAAGCTCTGCAAAGTAAGGACAAAAATATGTAGATTAAAGTACAGCAATCTGATTGTGAGATTTATATGTAATAGAGACTCAAACTAGAAGGAGCAAAGGAGCCACAGAGAGGTCCCAATGTCCCGTATGTTCCCAATGCTAGGAACACAGCCCATGTGTAATTTGAGAGAAAGGTCAGAGATTGAGAAACTGAGGGAACTTCGAAGTTTCACACTTGCTGGATGCCTTAAAAGCATAAAACTTATTAGACAGCAGACTATGCTAATATTAAGGGTATTAGTATACATATATATACATATATATGATTTCTTTTCTTCTAGTTTGCATGTCTATTACCACATTATATACATAAACATATATTTATAATATAATTTAAGAAAATTCCATGCATATAAATATACATAAATTGATAAATAGTTTAAATATTTGTGTACTTCAAAAACTTCTTCTTTTGTGGTATCTGTGCTAGCTTGAAAAAGACCACATATTTGGATCTTCTGAGTGCTCATCCTGAATATAGATAACGTTGCAGAGGATTTTCTATTCTAATACACTATGTAAATATGAACTTTTTCTATGCTGGGATGGCAGAAGCAGGGCAACCTCTCTGGGGAAAAACTCCAAATATTTATTTGCTAATCAGGTCCTTTAAAACCTATAGGAAAAAAACAAACAAACAAACAAAACAAAACAAAACAAAGCAAAACAAAACACCTCCATTTTCTCACCAACTGCAATTCTCAAACTACTGTGTTCTAAATGAATGTGCTTCTTATTTTCCAAAATAAAAGTGACATAGCTGTTACTGACAAAAAAAAAAAAAAAGAGATCAGTAGAGGCAAATTCAAATAGCTAAATCAAAAAATTATAATATCTTTCACTGTTCAAAAGCAGAAGGATGTAAAAAAAGGAAACCTCAGGAAGAATGGGCCTGTAGGTGGAGTAGTGCTTCAAACTTTCAGAGGAAAACACATTTTAATTGGTTAACTTCTTCCTATTTAAGTATCAGTTTGTGTATGCAAACTCAGCAGTATTTGCAACTGTTGCCAAATTAGCTGCATGCTTAAAACATATGAAAATTCTGTCTTTGCAGGAGTCACTATGCAATAGTTGTAAAGCACAGTAAGTACCTAGAGATAAATTTCATTCCCGGAGATGTAAATACAAGTTTAATAAATTGCTATTGGCAGCTAACAGCCACCCTGGTAGAAATTCTGCTGATATCCATGAGACTTCAAACAGAATTCTCTCCATTAGCGTTGTCATATTACCACAAAATTTTGCTAGTCATACATGAGAGGTTTCTAGGAAGACTATCAAGTCTTCTGGGGTTTGCTTTTAATTTTTAAGAGGAGAAAGTCAGGACACATTCCACAGATTTGTACATATGCAGCAATTTAAATTTAAGATCATTAGCGTCATTGACACAATGTGGAAGCTGGAGTTAAGACATTAACACTGAGGAACAAGATTAACTTCTCGCTGTTAAATGCTGTTTATTTCTGATTTCTCATTCTTGCTTCACACATTTTGCCTTTTGTTTGGGATGGTGAACTTTACAGTCATGATGCATTTAATCATTGTCAGGACACATTAAGGATGGGCTGCTCCAAGAAGACAGGGATCCAGGAGTCCAGGGTGATCCAAGGGAATCCAGTGCTCTCACTGGTAGGCACTGTCCCTCAGGTCCCACAGTGGATAGAGCTGTGGCTGTAATGGGGCCGTATCAACAGCTCCAGGCATGGGGAGTGACCTACCAGGGTCCATCAAGCAACAGGAGACCAGGACAGGGCTGGAGACTTGGCTGCAGCCAGGGTCCGAGTCCTATGCCAGGAAAGGGACACAGATGGCACTTAGTCCAAGCACTCCTCCTGCATCACTGGGTTGGGGGAACAACCCAAGCTGAACTGGGGATCCTCATGGAGGGGGTCAAAGGAGTTTTCAGAGGTTGCTGGACAGGGACAGTAAGGGCTGGTATCTCTCCCAGAGCCCTGACAATACTCCTCCAAATGATGGGCTCACCTCTTCTATTTGAAATGTGGTTTATATGAGTTTCCATATAACCATTTCAGGGTGGAGGAAATTTGCCATTCTTATTCTAAAATTAGGCAGCATTTGCTGTGAACAGGTCATACAGATAGCTCAACTACTGATAGGGGTGGTACAGAACAATTGCAGTTACAGCCATTTTCCTCTGTTCCTCCTTTCTTTTTTTTTACCTGCACCTTTATTTTTATTCTGAATGTGAGAAGACCAGTTAGTAGTGAATAGAAGTTTATGATTTCCGGTTCTTCATGGTAAGTGTACCATCACTAAAAATCAGAGCCTGTAGATTGTGACAGAAGTATCTGTGAATATGTAACATAAATGGGGGTTGAACTGAGCATGAAGAGGAAAGATATCACTGGAGGACTAGGAAGAACCTTGCATGCTAATTTTGCTTTATGAATTTAAAACTTTTTGCCTACAGAGGTTCAGCTGCACAAGAAAATATTGACATAGGAGTATAATTTGAACTGCACATAATCCACTGTGGAAGAAGATTAAGCTAAATTGTAAATAAAGATACTTGTCCTTGAGAAAGTGTGTTCACATTGGGAACTGCACTGCAAAGCTAATAGAACTGATTGGATACAGTTGAAGACTTTGTTTAGGCTACAGCTCAAGCAATTACTTTAGTGAATATCCTAATGTAGAAAAGCTCTTCATGATGCACTGTTTAGGAAAGAAAATAAATAGGAAAAAACCAAAATTAAAGTATATCAGAAATAAATTTGCAGTGATACAGCATAATGGTTGCATAGTGATTTTCTATGTTCTGAGCTGCCTTTTCTTTGCTGAGCAGACCGGACAGCTCAGCACAGCAGCTGGCAAAGTACTGAGAAGTTGGTACGTTAGCTCAGAGCAATATTGTGGTGAGACTTGGTCAGCTTGGACAGTGGGCAGAATGAAATATGAATTCATAAATATACACCCAAGGGGGCAATACTCTGTTGCACAACAACTCTTGCTAGTAGCAGTGAACCCAAGAACACAAAGAGGGGCAGAACACCCTGCAAATATTTAGAGAAGCTTGCACAGAAATGTCTCTGGCTCTCCTATTCTGAAAACACAATTTTCTCCCTCATAACTATTCCAGTGTATGAAAGAGGGTGCAAAGGTGACATATCTGTAGAATACTTGCTAGAATATGAACTCTTTTTAGACATGTTTAACATCTGTGTGGGCATTCTGTAATATTCAGCATTTACACTAAACAGACCAGGGCTGTGGTATGTAATGTGAGGGCAGGAAGAATTCTTCTCTGTTTTCTCCCCAACCTCTACATACAGATTTTGAATCCCATTGGATTAATTTTGTGGAATTCTCCGCATATGCTGCACACACTACTTGAAAACTAATATACTCTCATACCTTCAAAATGGCACATAGGTTGAAGAAAGATGATTTACATGGTTGAAATAATTGTCAGTGTTTTTAAAGTTAAAATGTGAGATAGTAAAAGATCAGTGAATATCTATAAAAGAAAATGAAAATATGGGGGGGCCAGAAAAGGAGAGGATACTTTCTGTTTCTTCGCAGGGTATTGTGTCATAAAAGACAAAACTCTCAGATGAACTTTCAAAATTCATTATATAAAATTGCAGGTTCTGTACTAGAAGTTAATCTTGACACATGTGACTGTTGCTGAGAGACAAACGAGTAAGCACATATAAAGCTAGACAAAGATTTATATATTTTTTTATTTAAGCTAAACTTTAGAGGACTTTGTAGGGTAATATGAGCATAAATCACCAGTAATCGATGGAGTTACTTTGGCATAAAATTGCTGCAAAGTCACAATTGAACACAAGGTGTTTACAGACCATTAATTTATAAAAAACAACCCTTCCCTCTTTTAGGCGTGAAACGTTTACCTGAAAGCTGTCTGAAATTTTGCCAACTATTTGATTCAACTTATTTAACTTACACTTTTTCAAAAGATACACCTACAGGACTCAAGCAGCTCTGACATCTGCACAAGCGAGCTGTACTGCTTGAGTGAGGGAGGCAGGCTGACACTGATATGGCTCAGGAAGGACTGATCCTTTCAAAAACATCAGTATTTCAAAGCCCCCACCTTATTCACCACACACACATAAACCAAAAAAACAGCATTTTCTCCTCTCTGTGCTATTTCCAGACTGTAAAAAAAAATGTACGAATTTACCAAAGTGACCTAGAGTAACACCCCAGATGGTTGGGGTCATTACATGAAGAGAAAAACTGAGTGGGCTCTCTGTGTGCATGAACTTAATGAAACTTCATGCTGCATTCACCTCAATTATTTTCACAACAGAAATAAATCAGTCTAAGTTTTGTGGAAAGAATTTTGAGGCCTGCCAAGATTCTGCTGAAAGTTATTTCTTTATGTCTTTAAGGAACCAACTTATATTTTTTTGTTCTTAAAGCAACAAGTGGAATTGTGTCAAATTGGCAGGTTTTCCAGGCTCATTTCTAATTTTTGAGATTCTTTTGTGTCATGAAACTTTTGGTCTCCTTTCTTAGGACCTTACATTTACCTGTAAGAACATATTTTACAGGCATTCTGCAACATGGCTGGGAGGAGCCATTTTCCCCTTTGCAGCCATCACAAGTGGCAGAGTTAAAGAGACAGGAATCGAACCTATGACCTGGATGATAAAGTCTTACTTGCATAGAGAGTAGAAAAGTTTTAGAGAGCCAGAGAAGAAGGCTTTAAATATTTAGTGTTCTTAAGGATCATTCTGAGTGTATTTTTTTATATTACAAAGGCTCTTACATACGATTTTTCAACACTGCCATGAAAGTCATTCATGTCACTTAGACAGAATTATAGAATTCAATGCTTTGTTTAATGTCTAAATAGACACAGTAGTGGAGATGAAAAAAAAAGAAAACAGAGAGAGGCAAAATGACTGAATAAAACAATATGTCAAAAATACATAAAATAGTAGGTCTTAGAATTGCTGATGCCTTACTGTGCTATCCTGCCAAATTGTCTTTTAATACAGGTTTAATATTCTGTGCATTTATAGCTCTCTACAGTGACTCATAATTACTTTCCTATTTACCTCAAAATTCTTGTATTTTCCTTGCTCAGTCAAAGAGCAATGATAACTTTCTACAGTTACACAAATGTAAATCACAAATGTAAACCATTTTAAAGTTGACAAAAATACCTGCATTTTATAAAATACACATTTTATCAAACATATCCTTTTTATCTATCAAGGAGATTCCTTTTTTCTAAATTGTCAGTAGTAATCCAGATGTAGTAAACAAAGAAAAACTAGAAAATATTTCTGAATTATATTTTCTATTTATATGCATGTGTTAATAGCAACAGTATAGTCAAAGGTGATTGAAAAGATGTGGTGCTAAGGGACGTGGTTTAATGATGGACTTAGCAGTTTTAGTTTTATAATTGGACTTAAAGATCTTTTCCAACCTGAATGATTCTATGAAAATCTCCTAAAGTCTTTGAAAAGCTTACTGTTACAAAACAGGTCCATCCAGCATCTAGCTTTTTTATTATTTTTTTAATATTTCAAAATTTAATTGTCTAGAGAAATAACATTTTTAAAACAACTCCTAAAAGAGTAGATTGTGCCTAGCATATTGGAGGGCCATGTTTTAGATAGCTGGTGAATGACTTTAAGCTGGGACAAAAGAAAATCTGGACCAGTGTTGGAGCTGTGGCAGACAACATACCACTGTTACTGTTCCACAGGCTTTTGAAAAAAAACCTGCAAATATTTCTACTTCTAATAAAGCATGAAGTATCAGATGTTGCATCCATACTCCTGAAGACCAATTGACCTCTGTCCTCTTTGCTCCTGCACACCCTGCTCTTGTGCAATATTAGCCAATAGCAATATCTCCTTTTGCTGAGTTTTTTGAGCGATAGCTGTCACAGATAAAATTTTACACAATTTAGGCCACTTAATCTATAAATAATACCTGGCCATGACAAGCAACACTGATTTTGAAGATTTCCATTTAGTCAACAACTCATTGCATCTGGTTTGATTTGTTTGTTAAATACCAGCCTCATACATGCTAAGCTAAGAATGCTTATGTTCTGGATGACATCTCAGTGTGTACTGCAATACATTAACCAGTCAAATTTTTATATTTACTGTCAATTCAGATGAGAATTGAACAATTCTTAGATTTCATATTTCCTTACTGTTTTCTGGGCCAATGAGTTTTTATTTGTTGATACTGCAGAATTTTACTGGGTCTTTCCTCACACTTTTTTATATGTTTGCAGGGTACAAAATTTTCTGTCATGACAAAGGACTTTTTTTTTTTATTACTGCTAAACTAATTCCCCTTATAATCTGCTGAAACAAATCTTTCAGCTAGGACTACTATTTTGACAAATAATTTTTTTGCATTGTTCTAAATATAATATAAAACCTTACATGTATATTTAGATATTGTGTCAAATTCTTACAAATTGCTTTTGTATGAGAGCAAGTAGCTTGACTTGTGAATGACAAGTGGCAGATAATTCTGTGTATTTGTCTGATGTGGGGAAAGGCAGATGTTTGAACCAAAGCATTTGATATCTCAAGCAGGATCCTGTTGCTTGCCACCTGCAGCCAGAAATGGTTCATTGTAAATTGTGACAGTGACAGGTTTAAACCAAAGCAGTACCTTCTTAAGCACACATGAGATGCAAGCACCAAATAGGAGATGGATCAGGCATTGTTTTTCACTCAGACTTTTGGCTAGAAAACTAAAACCTTGAAAAGAAAATGAGTCCTAAAAGTACAATTGATCCCAAGAAGAATCTGGCTGATACCTTCACCAAAGGTGAATGACTGTCTCTCATCACCTCCCTTCCTTCCATAAGTTTTGATATCTCTTTCAGGAAGATTGTTCTATAATGTTACTTTGAATGGATTTGAGGCTGATTGTTCAGTAAATCTGAGAGTCCGTCCTGGCTTTTTAAAAATGGGTGTAGTATTTATTTTCTTTCCAGTCTCTGGGGACACCGCCCAATTTCCACAACTTTTCAAATTAAATAGAGATTGGATTGACAACAACACTGTCCAGTTCCTTCAGGACCCATCTCCTCAGGTTCCATGGGACCACTGGGAATTTTTGAAAAGGCAAGATGTCAGCAAAAATAAAAGTCAGTGTAAGTCAGATGGATTTCTGTGTTCTGTGATTGTCGATATCACTTTCTTATCTTGTTTTTACATCAAAAAACATGCAAGTGTGATTAATCTAGGAAGGAAAATTTCTTAAAAAGAGGTAAAAAATTACATTTGAAATTTTATCATTTCTACATGCCTGTTGGGAATAGCTCCTAAAATAAAGAAATTAAAGTAATTTACTTTTAAAGAAGAATAAATTTTTGGCTGCAATTTTTACATTTTCTAATTTTTTTTTTTACTCATAGTTGTCAAATATTTTAAAGCAGTGAAAATATTTGCGGGTTTTTAAGAATGTTTTTTTTTTCTCTGCACATTTGAATGTATTTGAATATAACACTTTTCACTGCATCACTTCCTAGATTATGACTTAAAGTGTTTTGAGATCTTTCCAAAGAATACAGTTGAAAAATCTAGTCTATCCATTTTACTGAAAAGATACTGTAAATATCAGCTGTTAAGTAGGAGACCCTTTATAACATATTTAAGGATTTTAAAATACCAAAAGATCAGACTACTTAAAAGAGGAGATTATATGGAAAATAGTCCATTATGAAATTCAAGTTGACTTTGTTCTTTTGATCTTATAACTTTAGCCTAGACTTGACCCATTCAATTGAGTCTTCTAGAAACTGTGTATAAATTCTTCTTTTTGATATCCAAAAGGATTTCTTTTGTTCCCTGACATTTTATAAAAATACATGGATGAATTTCATTTTAATAAAATAATCCTGGGGTTTTTTTCCAGATTTCATTCACTATTCCTAAAATGATTTTTCTGGCTTAACAGCTTTCTAGTTAATACTAAAATTTATAAAATATGATTAGCAACTCTGGCCCAAAGAAGTAGCTAATTAAATAGATAAAGCAATATCATTTGTCCACTGTATCTTGTGAGCCATATCTTTCCAAATACTTGGCTTTTGAGTTTGAACCTGATTCTAGAAACCTTTGAGTGGTTTGTGATATGTTGTGCTTCAAGGCTGAATACTTGTTGTTCACACATAAACATATTTAAGAAGAGATATAAATTCTTTAGTGATTTTCTGACTTGTTGATGTTTCTCATGCTGCAGTCTGGTTGCAATTATACAGCAGAGAATATCTTGCATAGGAGAACTCAAAAAACTGTAGATTTTGTCAGACTCTTCTTCAAAAGTCAAGGATCTGTGCTCACATAGGTGCTTGGGACTTCTTAATACTAGGATGTATAATTTTTTTTTCAGTCGTAGGGTCAGATCAAAAGTTCCTTTGAAAACAGGAAGACTCTACTAATATTAACAAAAACATCCTATAAGGCCCTAAACCACTTTATTCTGAGAAACATCCAAACTCACCAGCTTCTGTGCTTGGAAGTTACTAATAATGACATCACAAAAATAATATTTCTGAAGAAATGTTACAACTAAAGGAAAAAAATACTATCTCTGTATATTTCTATTACTAAAACTCACACTGTTGCCTGTATTTGTGGATGTCATGTTAAAAATATCCATTCATTACTGTGGTTCTCAGGACATCTGAGGCCATAGTTTTCAAATGTAAATATTATGCTCATTGAATATAAAATAAGCATCAAAACTATATTCTTAAAAGAAAAACTGTACTTGCATCTATATATATCTATAGATAGCATTATTCCTTATCATGTATAACAGTTTGAATTTTTTTTTTTCTCTAGAACAAGTTCTGCCTTGATCTTTTTCTTAATCCTTAGGAAAAAAGGACTTTCAGATGAGAAGCTACTAAGGAATAAGTACCACACTTCAAATTTCATCTTTGAGGTTTTTGTTGTTTTTCATTTGTTTTTGTTTGTACATCTCTCTTTGTTTAGAATAAAATAAGGAATAAAATTTTAATATTTTATGTTTTGTCTTGAGTGCTCTGTGATGGCTAAAAATCTAAATACCATAAAATATTTTTGTACTGTTTGCTTCCCAAATTTAAACTAGTTTTGCAAGGGCTTGTAGCAAATTCAACCTCACTCTCCACCTTGCAGGAAGCAGTTGCTACAGTCATTCAAGGATATATTGCCTGACTACCAGGTCCGATGAAATTTCTTTAAATGTTAGATATACTAGATGTCAGCTGTCTCTGGTTCATGTCAGGTAGAACAGAAGTATGAGATGAAAACTAGCTTTTCTCATCCTAACAAAAAAATCTTAACATGTTAGAATGCTCTTTCAACAGAAGAAACATAAGAAGTCTTTGAGCTGCTTGTGTAAGGCTTTGTAACCTGTTTGCTTTCCATTAGCCTGCTTGTAAGCTAAAAGTTAGGAGGCTGATAGTCCTGATGAAAGTTTCTTGTTTTCCCTTGAGGAGAAGTGGCAATTCACATAACCACACCCTACTGCTTTGATGGAGGGAGGATCTCATTTAGGCTATTAACACAGGGGTTAGTCTTACACCCACTGAGCAACAGGGTGGATAAAATATCTTAGAAGTTGTTTTTTCCCCCTTAAACTGGTGACAAGACAATCATGCTGGCATGAAAAAGGAAACAGAAAGGGAACAGAAACAACCTGGAGTGATGAGAGTAATGGCATGAAGGGAATTAGCAGTGAGAAATAACACCATTTGATCTGATGCTTCAGATAAAAACTCAGAAAAAATGAAAAGAAGCATGAAAATGTAATGCACAAAATAGGAATTAAAAAAGTATAGTTTGGTTTCAGTTTGGCTCACTGAAAAAACGCAATATTTATAAGAACTTGGGTAGTTTGCAAACTTCACAGCTAGTATAGGATACTGCAGTGGGTACAATCCTGTTATGTCTTATTCTAAAACACAAACTACTTTGGCATGCCTATTATTGTATATATACACATAATAGTTCTAGAATACAGACACTTGCTAATCATCTACTAGGGAGATATATAGAGTCTTGACACAGATTCTTTCACTGAAAAACCATTCTGGTATCTGTATTTAGTTATCAATCCAGGCTGAAGAAAAAACTGTATGAAAGCTTTTCTCCTTGATTCCCTATTAACAAGGATCTTTTTTCAATCTTTATGAAAGTTCCTGCCCGTTACTTGCCAAAGTACACATATTTGGAACTGAAACACTTCTTAGAGATATGTAGTTGGTGGCTTATCCTATCCAAGTCTACAATGGAGAAATGATACGATTTTGTTCAATTATTTGCATGTACACAAACACTGGGTATTTCAGGTTGGATGGGACCTGTTGACTTCTCTTGTCCAATTTCCTGCTCAGTGTAGGGTCAGCTGTGGAGTCAGACAATGCTGCTCAGGGTTTTTATCCAGCTGGAGCTGTTGAGGAATACCTTCAGTTCAGGTATCTGGGGGTGCAGCTGCAGTGGGAGCTGCAGGTTGAGCTCTGGGTGGGAACCCAGGCAAGAGGCTGTGAAGTGCTGACCCTGTGCCGAACAATGGGCTCAGGGACATGTGGCCATGTAAGGGAAATGGACACTAATGGAAACACAGGAGTCCAGGGCTCAGCTGAAAGAACTAAGACTTTGGTGCACTTAGATTGTGGGTGCATAAAAGTCCAGAGGCTCCTTTTTTAGGGGTCCTTCTCAGGGACACCAGCTTGGACAATTTCTGTCTTACTGTGCCATGAATAAATGGCTTTAGGGATCAAGTCGACTGAGACTGTGCTGTGGGAAACCTCAGCCCAGCCAGTCAGGAAACCTGGTCAGTGTGAGAGTGGGATGTGCAGGGAGTCAAGCAGGGCACCCATGGCTTCCTGGGCCTGCTAGAGGTGTGTGGGAATCCTTCTTTTAATATATGACAACTCTTTGTTGTTTTCTCACTTGAATAAATTAATTCCGTATTATGTTTGCTTTTTTTTTTCACACTTCTTTCTGTGTGTCTGTCCTTCTCTGTAGCCTGTTTAATGGCAAGGCAGAATTACACCTCTGCTGGTTGTATGCTTTGAGTTACTTGCTTTTGCTACCATCCTAATAGACAGGGAATTTAGAGTTAGGAATCTAACTTAGGTCAGATGCTGTGGAAACATAGCGTATTTTACAGCAGTGGTTAATGATCTACATCACTCACCTGGAGGTTCACAGGCATGTTTTTCTTCCCAGCATAATGGTGGCATTTTAAATTCTGTATATGAACTGATACATTAGTTTTCTTTATCTCTTTTGCCATGTTTGGCACACTTGGAAGTAAAGTTTCCAATCCAAGTACTTGGCCAGTGGCTATCGAATCCAGCTGGCTTTCTAAGGAGCTTTGTGTATACGAGATACATTCCTGTCTCTCCAGAGCTCTGAAAATAGCCCTCAACAAATAAACAGGATCATACAGAAGATCTTGAAAAGTACAACAAAAGACTAGAAATATGCTTTTAGAAGCAAGCTCCATCTTGTCTCACTGACCAATCCCAAAATATATTTAGAATGTGGGTTATCTATTCAGATAGTACAAAATTTGCATGGGTAGAGCTTTTACAATATAAACTCGGGTTCTAATTATAATATCATCTCATTGTATCACTTCACTTTTGGTGTGAAAGTCAGAGTCAAAATAGATAAAAATCTCCTCAGCTACTATATTTATACACATTTTAAGATCGACTTCTGCTTAAAATTGTATAAAAGCACCTTTCTGTAAAGAGAAGGCAAATTTGTTCTTCAAAGGTTGAATAAAAATGTTGCTATTGCATTATTTAATTTATGGCACCTCAGGTTGAAATAAGGAGAATTCAAAAATATCTTGCTTTTGTCAAGTTGTAAAGTGTTGTTATTTTCTTCTCTTATCAACTATGCACTTCTTTATTAATATGAGAGCAACAATCTATGGTAATTTAAAATCTGCGAATCTCTGTTTACATGCCACATGCATTTCCAGGAGAACAACAAAATTGTTTATTGATGCTATTAAAGCTGGAAATATGCAATGTCAAGTGCTATAAATACAAGCAGTAATACATTAATAAAATTATTTAGCAAGTGGGTATGTAATAATTACACAGTGAAAAATTTTCTTAGTTGTTTTACAATGAAGGAACTAGAAAAAGGGCAATAAGAAGTAATATTAGAGAGCCTAAAATTGTTTGATAATTATATTATCAAGCGAGTTTTCTAAGATTACGTCAATTTTTTTTATGAGATTAGTGGTCTTAAATTGTTCTGAAAAAACCCTCAGAAATAAGTTTTTGAGAAACTGTGTCAAAAAGTATATTCCTTAGTTGATCTCTTGCCCTCTTTCTGCAACTGTGTTTACACTTGTCCACTGTTAAGCTTAAAACACAGGAAAAAAGCTGAACAATGCAAAAAAATTGATAAATACAATGGACGCACTCACAAAAGAATTCTGTTCTCAATGTTAAAAAGATACAATTTATAAACATAAGAACTATAAAAAAACTGGAATTAGTCGTTTCAAGTATAAGACCCTGTTCAACATCTGTTATTGAACATTCCTAAGTCCTTAAACTGAGAGTTGTGATGGTATTTCAGATCCTTCAATAGTTCAGAAAATTCATTCAGTGGTAGATCCCTGTTCAGTTTGGGGATGTTCCTTTAAATGTACACTCTCAAAACTGAGCCAAGATGCCAAGATGCACAACTGGCGCTTTTTTATCTTTTTTTTTTCTTTCCTTTTTTTTTCCCTAGGAATAAATATTCCTGACAATCTCCTCAGTCAAGCTTTGATGCTTTCTCCAAGGCTTCTTGACTTGGCTGAAAATCTGGGTAGAAGGAATTGTCTGCTACATTGAAGAAATCCTATGTAGCCTGGACCAGCTTTACTAATATTTAATGAACAACATTTAAATTTAATGTAAATATGTGTATTTCAAACATTTCAGTAATACACATACTTCCTCTTTAAGACCCTGCTTACTAAGGATTTATAATTACCCTTTGGAAGACTGGTCATTGTGTTACTTTTCAACAGAACATTCCTTAACACCAAAGTCGTTTCATAATAGAATTGGTGTGGTAAATCCACATGAAGGATGAGTAGTCATATTTGGAAAATAGCTGCTGTAGATTAGCAGCTATTGTTTCAAACAAAATTAGAGGGGAATCTGAAGCCAATGGATATCTCTGTATAGCATCTGCGCTTGTTTTTTGAGATCCAACAACTAACTAGCTACCTAATAAAACCTATTCAGTAGTCAGCAGCTGTTAAGAAATAGCCATTATGTTGTAGCATGTGGGAAATTTGTGTACTTAAGGACAGTTTCCAAGGTAGCTTTCACACAAAAGTCATTACCCAGCAAGTCCCCAAACATGGATTTCTGTGATAGAATGCAGTATTTCTGAAAAAGCTGTTCTGCCTTATTGGGCCAATAATTTGCATTTTAAGCAGGGTCTAAATAGGTATTTCTCTGACAGACTGGAGCTGTTATGGCTTACTAGGTCAATAATGTATTTTGTAAATACTCCCTAAATAGGCATTTACATAATTTGTATATTTAAAACTCTGTAATTGAGTATCTACAAAACAGATCATAATGTCTCCATTAGAACTAGTATGATCTATTTTCATGTTGCTTGGGAAAAAAGATGAAAAAGAGTAAATTATAATATTAATGAACCCTACAAATATGAAAAATGTTGGAAAATTTAATTCACTAAAGGCTTGTGTTTTTCAGGGTCTTTTTTAGCTGTGCTCTCTTTGATTTACTGTATTGTAATAGCACAGTATATTAATCATCTCTCATTCCCTGTTTTTTTATTGGATGGAAAATGCATTCTTTGGTAAGTCAAGGGTCAAAGAACACATGAAATTATACTTTTGTCCAACAGACCCATTTAACTTATTATTTTGGCTACCATTATTAAATACTTTAAAAAAAGTTTTCTAAAACAGATCCAGAACTAACCAGCAGACTGTTATGTCTGAATAGGTCTCATCTTTTGCTTTCTTGACAATTTGGCTTCTAATCCATGTTACAATCTAAAATCTCTCCCTAGAAGGTAGTTCACACAATCTCTTTTGGGTTGTCTCTTTAAAGAAGATGATTTATTCTCAAGACATAAACTGAGTTTGTTGTCTCTTTGACTGTAGAAGTACCCCTGGAGTATAGACCTACTCTTTAGTTGACTACCATGAGGTGATATGAGGCCTGTTTTTCTTACAGAAACCTATTACATGAACCTATGTCCCAATCTTTCATGCTTTAGCTCAAGAAAACAACTAGGTAATTTGCAAAGGAAATTTCAAGATTTTTTAATATGCTACTGCTTGTAAAGTCCTTAGGACCATATTGCAGTCAATCATAAAAAGTTTGACATAGTATTTTCTTTCTATACGTAAATCAAAAACCTTATACAAAAACTCATTAGCCACATTTTTCTGCAAAATATTTAAAGTGATTTTACTACTCATCTTAGTTGCATAGAGGAAGAAATTATATATTTAACATTAAATTCCATTCAAAGATTGAAACTATCTCAAAAGTAAATGTTATTTCAAATTTTCACTTTCTCTCTTCAAGCATTTACAAACAGTTCGGTAAGAACACTGAATATGTGGGCTGATGTAGGCTGGTGACAAGAGTCACGTGGGCTTTTTGGATTTAATAGCTTCTGCAACAAAAAGGAGTTTCAATTCAAATTCAATGGAAGTGTAAAATTCAAAATAATCAGTCATTGTAAGTCAGCTAAGTAGTTCAGCATCAGATTTTTAGCTAATGTGTGAGTAATTCAGATTCAAAGTAAAGATTCATGGTGTTAATACTGCTCATGAAAGATAAACCCATACTCCATGAAGAAGGTCAGCACAAACTCTTAATTAAGTCTTCAATATGAAATCAAACAAATCCTAAATAAGATATGAATCGTGTTTGGGCTTCTGTATAGAAGATAGTATCACCTTCCAAACTGTGTGGAAACACATTAGGACAAACTCTTTCCATCTCTGATTCCTATGCTTCAGTGAGTAAAAAAAAGGAATTAATTTCAGCCATTTCTGATTTGCAGAATGAAAAAGGAATTACTGGTTCATATTGCTGTATTTGTTGTCCATTTTATGCATCAAAATAATTACACCATTAAACTACCGCAAATTAACAAACAAAATCATGCAATAAAAAATTGTATTAAGTCATGGCTGTGTCACTGAAGAAACATGTCCTGAACAGTATTTTCTAGATTTCATCTATTTTTAGTTCCTATTTTGGCAGCAAAAACTCAGATCATGTTTCATACAACTCTACAATTAGAACTTCCCTAGAGTGATAATCCATAATGAAATATAAAGGGTGGTAAATGCTGAGCTTGCTAGAACTGTCACTGATGATAATAGATGTGGAAAACTCTGTCACATTTCAGGAAATAAACGATTTTTGGTTCCTTCTGATTTTCTGTGGGTATGTGCACTGATGTTTTATGTGTTACAATTTCCATTGACTATCTTAAATAGCTTACTTATAAGCTTGAAATCTTGGGAGGTAAAGTTTGAACTCAGATTAACAAATAGTGGTGTTGAGGGTATGGCAAACAAGAGACAGCTGATTGTGAATTGATCCAGTCAGAGAAACTGCATTTGGAGATAATGCAAAAAATTTGTGATTCCACATTGCTGATAGATTTTTGCACTACACCAGCTGACCTGTGGTGAGACAGTAGTTCTCTTCAACCCCTCCAAATGGTAGGACTGCACAGAAATTTTTTACATAATGAATTAAAATGTTTGGTATCAAATAAAATGAAATAAAAGAAAGTCTGTAATTATGTCCCTTTTTCTTTGATTAAATTAAATACAAGTTTCAGTTTGTGTTTTAGAAATGTGAAGGGACTCTCAGCAATCTGTCTTTTAAGAGATAGATTTACTCACTTGTGCAAATGGAAGTTTCAAGCAGTGTATATATTTCTATATTCCAGTCATC
This sequence comes from Trochalopteron elliotii, assembly GCA_024734555.1. Classification (NCBI taxonomy): domain Eukaryota; kingdom Metazoa; phylum Chordata; class Aves; order Passeriformes; family Leiothrichidae; genus Trochalopteron; species Trochalopteron elliotii. The sequence goes on along the minus strand of JANPWX010000086.1, from coordinate 1,429,797 downwards.
TTTATTTTATTTTCTCCTTCGTGCTTCTTTTTGCTGAAACAATCTTCTCTAGATATCTCTAGGATCTGATCTGAAGTTCTCCACAAGATATTATTATCTCTTATTACAAGAGATATCTTGATTTTCTTCTACCTTCTACTATACCATTTTCATTGGTCGCAGTTTTCACCATTAAAGTATCTGGATCTTCTGTTATAACAATAAATGACATAATAATGATTAAAATATCTTACACCTTCCATCAAGTGAATCCCCTTTTCTCCACTGAAATGGACTTGTTAAAAATACGCAGATCAAAGAGATACATCTGAATTTATAAACATATTGAAACTTGAGAAATTTGGACACTCTAATACACGTTTTCACAACTTTTTTTTATAACTTTTTTTATAGCTTTTCTATAGAAAAGTTATAACAGGTTAATCTCATGTCACCTAAATGCCAGCCAGTGATGCAGTCAAGCTATGGGGAAAATGTAATCTTGATAGATAGAAAATTTATATATAAATGCACTCCTTCTTAAAATGCTCCATAGAACATCCCTCTGTAGCTCTTAGAGTAGCATTCCTGATCCTAGCAAAGACAATGAGTAAAACTTATTTTGGTATCAGAGAGGTCTGCCTGGAAATTTGCATGCTTTATTTTGCAGCAGTACTGCCACTTATCTTACAGCAAAGTTCCAGGCTATTTTAAAAGGGAAAAAAAAAAAAAAGAAGAAAAAAAATAAGCTAGTCTTACTTTTCTTAGAATAATTGTATAATATGGCCAAAAAATACTTGCAGTTTTGTTACTTTTATGTAGTCTGTATTTTCATGAGTGAGATTCTTTAGAGAATGGAACATGAAAAGACAAGTGTTGTTACTAAATATACATATATTCATGCTAGCAAAGCAAAGTAATCACAACTCCAGAATTAGTATGCTGCCTAAAATATCTAAAGAAAGGGAATAACTCAGTTAACTCCTTCCTTCAGCAAAAAGTCTCCTTTGACACCTCTCATATGTGTGTATAGCTTCTCTCCACTCTGTATTCCCCATTGTCCCAAACTACTTTCCTGGACATACTTATGCTATTATTTGGTTCCTGTTGCTGTAAAATAATTTATATTAAATAAATAAATAAAAAAGTATAGTCAAAATAATTTTAACACATCAAACCTTTGGATTTTTTTGAGTTGAGCTTAAGGCAGCAAAACATCTACTTGTAGATAATTGTACCAAACACAATGCTCTTATACTCACCAAGAATTAATACCGTTTCTGAAGACTTTACCTGTATCTAGCAGTCACACCACTGTTTTATGTTGTTCCTCAAAGGCTTGGAATTTGCCATAAGCAGCAATTTTGGTGTGTTAATATATGTGACATCGATTATGGGAATTCATGTGCAGCTAGCAAAAAAAAAAAAAATCAACCACCAACTGTCTTTCAGAGGAAGAGTGGATGGGGGTAATGGGTTGTGGAAGAAAAAGACTGTGAGTGAAAGTAATCAAGTAGGTAATTATATAGATTCCTGTATATCATATTTAAGCTTCTTACTTAATAGTGAAATTCTCATGTCTCTAATCCAGTAGTATTATACATGTATGATTTTTAACTCCTTTTTGTGTCTAATCATAACAAAGAAGTGTTCCTCTACATCCTTCACTTTGATGCCTCTGGGATATAGAACTTTGTCCCGCATGGGCGAACTATCACAGTGACAGCATAGTTAATAACTATTTTCAATGTTTTAAAAATTTTAGTCAACTGAATACTTGCAGTGGATTATTCTTCCAGAACTTATTTTCTTATGATATGATTTTCTTATGATAACATAATTTATGACAGCTCTCTCTGAAGAAATAACATAAGCATCTGACTTTCCAGCGTTGTGCTCAGAATGTCTTAGCCCTTGCTCAGAAAAGAAGTTTCAAACTTAGAAACATCAAATATCAACTTTTATTTGGAACAGTATTTCAGTTTCTTATTATTTGGCAGTAACTTCTTATTGTCATTAAGATAGACTTTTCTAAAGAATAACTAAATGATGGCAGAAAGAAATTCCATATTTATTGCTCCATACGGTTTCCCTTGTAACTACAGTCTACAAGTTACACAGAAGTTATTCAATTTCCAGGCCTGGAAATTCATTTAAATTCAGTCAGGAATGGAAAAAACATGTTGTATCTTTTATTCATGCTGTCTCCTTGTATGACCCGTCCTCGGAAAAAAGGTCATGATGTACAAAAAAAGAAAAAAAAAATAATCAGGAAAAGAACATCCAGGGCACCTTTGCTTTTAAAAGGTAGAAATATGATTCAATGAGTTCAGTGTTGATACATACTTTACTCTCAAGCATTTGTGATTATTCATTTCCGTCTGAAAGAAGTGACTTTATTGGTGCTCTTTCAAATTACTATAAAAATATTCCTATTTCCTTGCAACTTTAGCTTTAGCATGACTTTTACTTCTTTCTTCTCAGTAATATTTGAGTCTTTTCTCAATTTACTTGAATACCTTTAAATTAGAATTCAATAAAGTAATCAATTATTTTTTAATGCTCTGTTTTTTCTCATGTTCAAATAGATGGAGTACAATCCTGCCAAATGAAAAGAGGTCATAGTGGTAATGGGTAAAAAGAAATGCATTTTCAAGGTTACCCTATAAATCCTTAGATTAATTTAGGGTGAGGATTTTTTCAAATATTTTAGATATGTAGGCATAGAAATATATGCTTTATAAAACACGAAGTAGTTTCTAGCATCCTTTCATTTTAATATTAATTGCTCATTTCTGTTTTGAAAAGCTAACAGCTTTCTCTCTGCCTTTTTACACACCTAAAAATTTGGCCTGCTCATGAAATTTTGGGAATAACTGTCATTACTTACTAGTCAGGCACTCCTAACAATTCAAAGCTGCAACTGTGTCTCAGGTTGACACATTTGGACTGGTTGTGTATGCAGGTCTTCAGTATAGTTTAGGGTTTGGGCTGCATATTTGGGATACTTTAAACCAAACACATATATACTGCCCAAATCTTAATTACATATGCTAGTTGGTATATGAACATGATTTATTTTTTTTATATATATATTTACAGTAATTCTCTCATAAAACATTTTCCAGACCATGGTGTATTTGTTTCTGGCTCATGTTAAGACCTCATGACAAATATGATCCAAAGTATCTTATTATACATATATTCTTGTTATGTTTCTAATTCATTTCAGTGAGGATAGGCTCTTAGCTATTTTTACTGGGGTTGGCTATCAAGAAATGAAGAAAAATGCAGTATCTTTGAAGAGAGAAATTATTTTTATTGTATTTATGCATACAATTTTTTTTTTCTAAAAGAGCTGATAGAGAATGTTATTAAGTAAGAGTTAATCTTCTTCTGATATTCCAAGTCTATTATGAAACTATTCCAGATTTTTTTCCAACCTGACTGACAGAATTGTTAGCCAACCTATGAGAAATTAAGACATGTACTGAGATACCAGACATTGTTTCATTTTCTCGATAATATCTAGGTTAATTTTAGTACTATTGCACTTAGGTTATCAAGTTCTTATGGAACCTCTTGTCCCCTAAGAATGCAATATAAGACATGGTGTTTTCAATGCTCAGTTTTCACTGAAGTGTCATCAATCAGAAGATAAGTTTTGAAAGAGAGGAACAGTTTATCTTGACCTCTAAATGACTAAAGAAATCCCTATGCACTATCAAAGGTTGTCACAAAACTGACATTGACAAAGAGTGCAGTGCCAGCTTCAAAATGTGCTCTGTCTTCAACTGCATACATTTGCATTGATTTTACTGTTTTGCATACATTGCAATATGGATGTATGCTGAAGTGTACGCCGAAAAATATGCTTTTCTATATAGAGTACAAACTCCCAGCAAAAAGCCACATTCTGTACATCTGCATTCTTTGCACTTTAGCCTTTTTTTTTTTTTTTTTAATCTGGGTCCTCAAGGTAATAATGAAATGGTAATTTTATGCCATGTGTTTTTCAGTTTTCCTAAGCCAACACTTCATGCTTGCTGCTGCAAGAGGTCCTTTAAGCAGCAGTGAAAGATCATGCTGCACTGCTGTAAGCATATCATAGATAAAAATCACATGCTGAGAGAACATACCACCTAAAGGACAGCAGAAAGACAAGATAAACTAAATGAACTGAAATCAAGTACTGGATCAGAGAATCTTTTAGCAAAATTATATGGTATATATTATACATGGGTCCTAACAGACCCTATGGGTGTGAACGCTATAACTTTACAAGAGGGATACAAAATGTCAGTGGAGAACAAGGTAATAAATTCATGACATTAGGAACATAAACTTGTTTTTTTTGAAGGAACTAATCACTGATGTTTTACAGTTCTGTTCTCCACGGTTTCTTTTGATAAGCAGTTTTATATGAGAAAAAGTGTGGAAAAAAATTCGCAATTTAAAGTTTTTTTGTCCTTTTTTACTCTTCCAGCCTCTTCTCTTTTCTACATCTTTTTCCAGCAACTTAAAAAATCAAATATTCTAATTTACCCCTTCTGTTAACCATTTTTATACAGACAGAAGACTATTCAAAATGATCCTTTATTATGGGAATGCTCAGAGACTTTCCAGTTGTTCTGACACCTTGTTTATTTCTCTTCTTTTCTTTCTCTCTCTGTACTTTCAACAGGAAATCTTTCATATGTGTCAACAGTAAAATATATAAATTTGAAACCTTGTTGGGAAGGACATTATTTTCTTTATTTAATTGATTCTCTTGGGACTTATAAATAAAATTCTTTGATTCAATGGAGAGCAAAAAACTCTCAAAACTTTCACTGATAAGTAAGTCAAGAATAGCCTTAAGAACAGCCTTATCCAGCTTTGGTGTGTGTATTTAGTTCCAGTAATGCAGTTTATGCCCAGCTATAATTTTTTCAGGTTAAGTTCTACATTTTGTCTTAACTCAATTTAATGGTTTCAAATTTTTTTTCCTTCTATTTCATCAATTCAGTCACTCTTTCTTTTTTTTTTTTTCCTTACTTTAGAAGGAATAACAACAATGATATAACAACAATAATAACAAAAGGAACGTCTTGCAACTTTTGTGGCAAAGAAATAGAGTGATTGCTAGATATGGGTTTCTATTAAGGCTGTGCTCCTAGAGGAATGAAATTTCTCCCAATTTTGAAAGATCTGACCAATAGCTTGTGCAAAGACTAAACTTCATTTACATCTAGACCATGCAAAAAAAAAAAAAAAAAAAACCACAACTTTCTTCTTGGTTTTTGTATGCTGCAGTTAACTTTCATGTTGTTGCCATACTAGAAGTTGACTCTAATGAAAGGCAAATAGTTACTTCTACGTTGTATTCTGAGGGTTTATAAAATATTAAGTTTTAATGATACAATTTATGAGCACTACCACTGACAAGCCACAAAGCAATATCTTCAGGAAAATAGCTTTTCTGCCTGACCACAAACACTTGCTTGCTTTTCCTTCTAGAATTCATGTCCCTAAAATTCAGGATGTGCATTACCACAAATCAAATTTTAAAATAACCATCACCTTTTCACAGATTCCCTTTAGTGTGCAAGTCTTAAAATAAAGTGTTTAATTTTCTTTTTAATAGCATAAACGGTGCTAAGTCTTTGTAACCAACTCTCACCATGCAGTTCTGTGCTAGCTAGAAATACATCACAGGAATTATGATGTTCTGATAATATATTACACTAATATATCATCAGTGGGGCAATACTCTATGATGGATGAGTCATACATCTTCCAGACAAAGATGTCAAGTACATATCTGCTTGGAAAAGGAACAACACTCTTCCTTGTGTGTTATTCTGACTTTATTATCTTAAAACTTTATAAAATGCTCTTAAAATTCTACTCAGATTATTCATTTGGGCAGCCAACACATTCCCACATAGACAGGGAGTTTGTCACAGCTCTGAGATCTGTTGATTCGACAGAACTTTTCTTCACTTTCAGTGTGAGAGATGATAGAAAGTAGCTTCCTTTACATGCAACATATGGTGTTGCATAAGGTAATAAATGTCGCCATATAGAAGCTCATTACTGGATTAGAAAAAGAACTCATTGTTTAGACAGTCTGTAATTGCTATTTCCCTTCTTCTTCTTCTTCTTCTTCTTCTTCTTCTTCTTCTTCTTCTTCTTCTTCTTCTTCTTCTTCTTCCTTTTCCTCTTCTTCTTCGACTCAATGCATCTCTTCTTCTGTAAATCAAATTAAAATCTTCTCTTCTTTTGTAAATATAATTGAAACAGCTCTTTTATATGAGAAGATAGACATGGAAGTAGTTTTACCTTTGGTTTCTCTCTTCTGCTTAAATTCATTGCAAGAGATGTGATTTAACTGAGACAATCTATATCTTCTTAATATAATTCCTGTACATTTAATTTCTAGACTACCATAATTACATGTCTGTTGTAAGACACATCTTTGTTCTTTTTTAACTTTGGTACAGAATTAACAGTATCTACAAAATGAGGTTGTACAATTACACCAGAAAACTTGCTGTCATTAGATTTTAAGCCATCAACATGACTAAGAGTGAATCTTACTTCTGCTAAAAAAATGGGGGCATATAAACTTCAGAAACCTTGGGTTTGTCATAGGCTGTAATATTAATAAAAGAAACACTTTGAAGGGCCCAAACTTTCCCCTCTTGTTGGCCCAGCAACATCAGTGAGAAAAGCAGGGTAAATTAGTTGTATCTGATATTAAATAATATTATATAAACAAATATTCTGAAGGAAAGATTAATTTACACCTGATTATAGTCCTCAATGAGTCTTCAGTCCATTGGGATTCAGTTGCTATTTCTGCTGTATATTGATTCCTTTGTAGTCTTACTTAAAGAAGCTTTCTAATAAGGGACTCAGAGCAACGATGGCCATGATTAAGAAAACCCCGTATATATATGTGAAATGAGACAACCAGGATATTGAAGTAACATCTTTGACAATCTAGCTAATATGGGAACAAGAGCCATAAAGTTAGGAGACCCTGTAGAGTCAAACAGGAGGCAACAGACTGGAGAGAACGTACAGGAATATCTAGATTACTTGAATTCCCTGTCGTAACAACACAATTTTCTCCTCACTATGCTAATTTCTTCTACTTTTCTCAGAAGTGCAGTTCCTGTGGTTGTTATCAATGTGAGGTAGACATAGAAGATTCAATATATATGAAGAAAATGTGATTATGGTATATCTGAGCAAAAAGAATAGTAATGGCTGTAGAAAATAGGAATTGTTTGTTATGTTCTTTGAGTCCATCCAATGCCCATTATGTGAATATCAGGGTACCTGCTCTTTATATTTTCACGGAAAGAAATGAATTGTAATTATTTTGGTCTACTTTGTCTGGCCATATTGAAAATCTTAGGGAATTGTGTTATAAAAAGCATTTTGTTCATTAAATCATATTGAAAATAAAGGAATAAGTAAAATGGAACTGAGAAAACGATATTTTTCAAAATTCAGTAAGCTAGCTAATGTAGAAATATACTTAAAAGATAAGTCCATATTTCATATTATGTATATAAAACCAAAAATTATTATTTAACTTTAGAGATAAAATATATCTTTATTAATGCATGGTCTCTTAGAAGAGTAGAATTTTAGTAGAGGCTAAATGAAAAGTTACACCATATGAGTAGAAAACAGTCCTTGCCAGTTTTCCTAACTAAAAAGACATTTAGTCTATAATTCTATTCTTTTATGTTATCCAGTATTATTATATACTAAACTTATTAAATTTGTATAATTGCAGCAAGGTTAAATTATTTAAGAGAATGCATATTTTGTTTATTTTAACATTATTATTTAATTTAGAATTTCTTTAGCAGAACTGAGATCAGATGTAAAAACTCTCCAAGGACAATAACACCTTCTTTGAAAAATGTTTCTTAGAGTTTTTCATGAATAAGGACAATTAATCTGCTCTTTTAAGATGAGCTCAGATCTTAAATCTTCTCTTTTACTTTCTATTAAAGCCACAAAAGTTTGCATCACGTTTCAAATTTTATAAGATTTGGATGTCTAGTGTCAATATAAGGGTTTAATTATGTTATATTTATATATTTCATTGATTTTGCAAGATAATGAGTGTCTACAAGAAATATTGAACAAATTATACTCTCATTAGAAGTTAATGTAATTTGTGTTCTTTTTTCAGCAATTTCAGGGCCAGACCCACAGTGTTAGAACTTTATTTCTCACATTAGTCTATCAAAGATTTTGTATTCAAATTTAGTTGAAATATACATTTTAAAAAAGAGATTTTTGTCTAAGTTAGGCTTGCCTAAGCAGTCAATTTTGATTTGCAAAATTGTAAAATTAAAGATGTAAATTGTAGAATTAAATATTATATTATTTATTTATATGTCTCCTATATTTACCAGTGGCTTCACCCATAAATTTCAATTCATCTGAAGTTTAGGCCCAAGGGAAAAAACAAAACAACAAACTAAACCAAACAAAGCCAAACCAACCAACCAACAAAACAAACCTCCACACCAGAAAAACCTCAACATATATAGCTTTTAATGATCTAAGTTTTCAAAATTTACTGATATATTTCCGATTATAATAATTTTGAAAATGTACGAAGACTGGATGAAGGTGAAGGGATTTCTTCCAAATCCTTTTCCTAATTCCTGCTATATCTTTCTCAGTCAGTTTCACCGATGTTTTTTACAATCCATGAAGAACCCTTTTAAAGTTATTCCGTCTTGGGATGTACTCATTCGTCTCTATATGTTTGCAACCTGTAAATATAAATCAATGCTGCTGTAGGAAAAAAAAAAGAGTATAATCATTATCAAGCCATATTTTAGAACTATAATACAAAAAGGCCTATTTATTCTACATCTAAGAACATCAAAATCTTTTCTGTCTAATTTAATTTAAAGAAGCTTGATTAATTAAATTTAGAAAAATGTGGCATATTTCCATAAATAATTCTAGAATAGAGAGACTATTCTGCCCCTACAATTAGAATTGTTTATCTTTAATACAACTTCTTCCACAAATAGATAACAGTAAAAGAACTGGAAATAAATTGAAGCACTGTTTATTCATGAAGACAGTAGATCGAGGGTTTTTTTAAGTTTTAATGTCTGGCAATTGTCTCATTCTTTTAAATCTCTCTTTCACCTGTGAGAACTCTCCTTTTATTTTAATGGGTGAAAATACACATAATTTGCCTTCTTAATGTACAAATAAACCGTTGTTATATCCTAATTTGAAGCAGGTGACTTATAAAAATATTCACTATGGGAAATAACATTAACTAGAATTAAAGTTAACATTAACATTATATATAATGTGTAAAAAATTAAACATTTGTATTAAATCTTACACAATATTTTAGATCTCATTAAAAAAAAAAACACCGTAATTATGTAAGATTAAAATACAGATCAAAAATACATAAATCACCAGGAAAAAAACCTAGTTTTGAAGTTCCCGAAGAATATAAAATTATAAGTAATGTTAAGAGTCAGTTTAAGGGCCATAGATTGGAATATACACAGGAGGTTCAATTAGTAACTCAGAGTCTGAGGCAGTTTCATCTTTGCCCCATCACCTGATGAAAAGATTAGGTGTCTATTTTTTATCATGTGGATAACTGCAAAGATTTCAATGAATGATTAAAGGGTGGCAGTTGGGTGGCAAGACATGGGTGAAATTGTCATTGATCTGAAGGTTTCCCCTCTGGAGAACATAGCTACTCAAACAATTTTCCCAGGCTGATGATTATTATAAATATAGAAAATATATTGAGGCATTATAGTGGGAAGTAGATCACAAAGTTACTTGTGCAGCATAAATTAGGAAAAAAATTTTTAGGTCTAGAGAATGGTGACTTTTTGATAATAGAAAGCATTTCATATACAGTTTTGGAAAAGGCATAGAGAATGCAAAAATACATAGGCATCTGCTTGTGTGCATCAACACTGGCTTCCATGTACAAAAAATTGAAATTTAATGGCACAATCCAGATAGTTCAGTTAAAGACAAATGAGAATCTATTACTTCTGAAGACATGGGAAACTATTTTTCTCATTAATGTTGATATTTAAAAAAAAGAGAATCTGAAAGTGGGATTGCTGATAAATAAATTGATTAATTAAGCACAACTTTTTTGGAATGTTATGTGGTTTGAATACATTTTCAGAGTTATGCAAGGCAGAAATATTGTATAATTCCCCAGATATTTAAGGCTACTTTCTTCGCCTACATGCTTGCTTGGTGTTTCTTTTCAGCACATCTAAATGCCAAAGACAACCCCTTGATCAAGACTTCTAGGATGCACTTTGCAAAGTCTGGGTTATTTATGGGAAAAAAGGCAAGGGAAATGTCCCAAAAGGCAAAGCAATTGTCCTTTGAAATATATGAGTATATGAAGTATATGAATGGTTGAAGAGCTCTACATAAGGCCTCAGTAACAGAAAATGCAAAATGTATATGGTTATATATAAAAAATAGCAAGGAGTAGTAGAAGAGTGCAAAGAGGTTGAATTTCATAACTTCTAATCCCACTGGTGAAATAAAATTTAGATAGTCTGAAGAGTTTAATAATTATTGGTTTTTGAAAATCTAATTGGGTAAAAAAAGAAATAAAGAGAGATTGTAGAAAAAAAAAGAAAGAAGAGCCATGTATTGCAACTAATAAATGAAGAATAAGGACCCTGGTAAGGAGTATTCTGACATCTTGATGTGTTTGTTTTATTAAAGAGAAGATTCAGTTTGATATCTGTACGTAAATATTTTTTACAAGAGCAAAAGTACAGAGTGCTATGTAGTTCTATTATCAGAGAAAGTAGTAAAAATAATTAAATTCTGGTAGTTGAAGTCAAGTAATCTCAAATGTAAAGGACATTTTTTTTCCCTTTTGAATGAGCAGTCTTTTAAACAAATGGGTCATTTCCTGACCTGTAAGGTCTAGGCATACAGATTTAACCATATAGAGAGTTCTTGATGAGATGTGAACGTTAAGAGAATTTGCATTCATAACTTGCATACTCCTAGCTTTCCAATTTGTATATATTCACTTTTGTTGTTGTTGTTGTTGTTTTTTGGATTTGTGTTTTTATTGTTTGTTTGTTTGTGTTTTTTTTGTTTAGCTTGGCCCGCCTACCTTTACTGTTTCAACTTCGCTCTACAACATTTCCTCTTTCTCTTGGGGCCAGTTGGGAAATGAGTTTTCCCTTGTTCATGATCTAGCATCCTGAATTCCTCCATTCGCTACCTTGTGCACTGTTCTTTAAAGACCTGTTTCTTTAAGAGAAAAAGAATGAGGTATACCTTCCCCACATGGAAGAGTGTTACACTGTAAAACTTAAAACAAGCTTTGGCCTTGTAAACACTTTCATTCATGTGTTTATGCAATGATTTTGAAAGAAAAATATTGAAGTACCAAAAAGTTCCAAGTGCAACACCATAAAAATGCATACATTGATGTGACAATTTCTTGTCACACAAGCAAAAACAACTAGATATTTATTATGGTTTTTTTGAAACAGGATTTTTTTTTTAAAATGAGCTGTCAACACCATGAACTGTGAATTTGTCTTTTTCATGTTTCTGTGAGGGGTTTTTTTGGTGTGCACAGCTATCATCAGTTTTTCTGCTTTGCATTACAGTTATGACATCCTCTACTGCATTGCTTTTTGATAGAAATCCACAATAAATAATCCTGACGCCCAATAGCATACTTTGTACTTAAAAAATACTAGGTAGATTTCAAGATAGATCTCTTATAACAAGTCTAGACAAAGTAACAGTTAACCAAATAGCCTCTCATTTCCATAAGGACATGTTTATATGAGCAGGTGGACATTGATATAAACTCTTTTGCACAGATTCCAAACAGAAAAAAGAAAAAATCGTCTTAGCCTGGGGTCTCTATAACCTGATTACTGAGGTATTTTGCCTGTGAAAATTTTCAAGAAATCAGACACAGCATTAACACAACTATCTGGCATCCAGGCATACAGCTTGGAGTATGGGCTCACCTTTTTGGGAGGAGAAAGACAAGAACAATCAACACTGTCCATGAACATTATCGTGAGGAAAAAAATCCCAAACAACAAAAACCAATAAGCAAAACTCCCTAAAAACAGCAACACCTAACCCCCCTCAAAAACAGAAAAGAAGCTAAAAAATTCAGTGTTACAACTGATATTCCTTAATGTTTTGATACAGGCAGCCATCCTTAGGAAGACATTAGGGAATGAGTAATAGGCTATGATAATAAAACCATTTTTTTCCTCTTTCTTTCTACAGATTTTATGCATATGCCTCAAGGAAGATAAAATGTAATGCAGTTAAGACATTACAATTTAAAAATGAAAAGTCAATCTAAGCAGTCTGTTATGGAAATTGCCAGACTACCTAAAGGCACCACAACAAGGTGGGAAAACATTTTGGAAAGAGTTTTTCTGCGAAAGCAAAGAGATTATTACTGTAAGAGTTATTACTGTAAATGTTCATGGATTTACCAATTTACCCAGTGTCTCTTACACTTTATCACCAAAAATTTCCTTCCTCTCAAAATAACTTCAAAGAAATGAGAAAATATTGCAGTCTGATATTGATCCTATCTCAAAATAATACCTATTGTGTTATAGTTACTATCATCATCATCATCATTAATCTCTCCTTTTTAGTTTTCATTGCTATGAAAACTAGATTTTTATCTCTTCAAAGTAATTCTGGAAAAAAACTTTCACACTCGAGCAATTTGCAGCAATTTCTATATTTCTATGTGGCTTTTTTGTGGTCATGTAGGACAGAGGCCCAGTTTTCCACTACCTTTTTTCCATAATATCACATTATATCACACACATAAATGCAAAAAAACCCCTTGTTATTCTTATCATATGAAGTAAGTGATAGACACCCTTGACATCGTCTGATCATATAGCTGATCAGAGTAGTTTAATGCTGTGCTGTTAAAAAATACATAGAAAAAATTGTGATATAATTTAATGTTCACACATCACTGCTTGTAAATGCCTTAATCTTCAAAATTACAGCCAGATTAAATAGTTTGATTCATTTTACAATTTATCAGCATTTATGGCTGTAATTTAAAAGCAGGAACTATTTAACAGATTCCTGCTCCCCCCCTCCAGCATATCTCTTATTTTTCTTTTAATAACATGTATCATATGAAAAGCATATATAAACACGCTTATCCTTACTTGCTTTTTAAATTGTACAATAAAGCTATGCAGGTTTTCTGCTACATGCAGTAATTCCCTAAGTTAGAAACTGAATGTTCCTCCCACACCAAATCCTGAACAAACACAGTAGCAAAATTTCTTCTATAGTGCTGCAATATGTCAGCTGTCATGCAAAATGTACTTATTTGGAATTTTCTTACAGGACAAAAAGTCACAACTCAAACATACTTCATACAGCAGATCTGTTAAGTCTGACATAACCAAACAGAAAAAGATGAACTTACCTTTACTTTATCTTACACCTCTTTCCCCTCATGATTCATCTCTTGATAACTCTCTGTCATGCAATCCCTAGTGTAGGCTCACCATGTGTGTAACCCTAAGCACATTTCAGGACTAAATGTGTGCCAAGGACATCTGAGTAAAAGTAATAGAATTTTAAGAAAACTCATGTCTCCCCTTCATCTCTTCAAATATTCTTTGTCATCCCATTCCTTTAACATGAAATCCAGCCCACGCACTAGCACTTTATTTCAGTCTAGCTTCGGAAACTTTGGAAAAACAAGGAGACATGCAAACAGACTGTCCCCTCCAACCCCAACAGACAATCAAATGATTCAAAATAATGTCAAATAGAAGTACTGGATGGCAGATATTGACCCTCAGTGTTAAACATTTACAAGTTAATATCATACTGCCATAAAAATACTCACCAGCTGTACCATATTTTCAGTATTTTAGACTCATTACTTCACTGGGATTTGGAGGATTGTTGCAGAGAAGGAAAAATTCACCGTACAAGAGAATACAGTACATGACTTTAGACTGCATTATCCTAGTTTCTTGTTTGAGCTCACAGAATTTCTCAGCTGCCCTAGTATGCTGTCATGATCTTTTTCCAGGTAAACAGCCCAGAATGTCAGCACAAGCAGATACAAAAGGCTTGAGTTCCTCTTGCACCACTGTGCTAACCAATACAGTTAATCTGAAAATGGTGCAAAAGGTAAGAATCAATTTCTCCTTAAGCTCAAAATATTTTGAAGTCTATATAAGGACACCTGTATTGGAACGCACAGAACAAAAAATATCTGTCTAAATGACTATGCAGACCTTGCCTTTTGGTTTCTCTCACTATAGGGTTAAAACAAAAGCAGACAGAAAAGGGATGTGGATATTGTCCAAGAGGACAAGGGGAAATTACCTCAAGCAGCAGGAGAAGAGTTTCAGATTGGACATCGGGAAGAATTCCTTCCCTGAAATGTCGGTTAAGGATTGGAAAAGATTGCCCAGGAAGTGCTGGAGTCACCATCCCTGGAGGTGCTCAAGAGGTGACTGGCCATAGCACTTGGTTCTGTGGTTTAGTCAACAAGATGGTGTTTGGTCAAAGGTTGGACTCAAAGGTCTTAGAGGTTTTTTTCCAACTTTAATGATTTTATGATTCTATGAAGAGAGAAGGGCTAGGGAGAGAAATGTCATCATTTATTCAAGATTTTGCAAAATAACTCAAAGCTGATAATCTTAAATATCAGTATCTCAAGTTCAATTTTCACTCTTTGTGCTTACAGCATCATGCTCACAGTCTGAAGGACAAAAGCTGACATTATTCATGCAGTAGGCAAAAACAAGAAAAAAATTTACCAGAGAAACTTTTCCTTGTTTTTCCATCAGATAAAGTGGAGGACCTGATGCATTTTGTAAGGCTTGTGTCTTCTGTACCACAATACGGCCACAGTAATTTAGTTCTCTCTAAATAAAAGTGACTCTATACATTTAATGGATTTCTAGTTCATCTGATCTGGGGCAAAAGGTTACCATGTTCTTCTGACTGGAAAGCTGAACTCTTGTTTTCACTTCACTAGAATCTTGTTCAGAGGACATGGTTCAATTGAACTGAACCAAAGGGTTATGATCATGCCTACTAGAGGCACATTCCCTGACAGTAATACAGAGGTGATATGCAACTGTTTCTTCTACAACTTTGACCTTAATATTTTGCAATAATATTCTGAATTTCTATAAATCTCAAAAATTCATTATCATTCATACAAGACCTTCACATGGATTTTGAATCATTCAGTGTCTTTTAATATTAGCTCATGTTTTTAATTAAGATATGCACGATATATGAAATTTCACTAAGTGTCTTTCAAGGAGCTTTGATGATAATAAAAAATGAGCAATGGAAAGTATTTGCTTTTAATAATGCCAAAATTATATTATTCTGGGATATATTTCTAATGCCTTATTAGTTTTGTGGGGGAGGGAAGGAAAAAGGTCTTTTAGCATTGTTAATTAAGATGAAGATTCTCATTAACTAAAGGAAATGTTAAATGGCCCATGGGAGTGGATAAATAATAGACTTACTAATAAACTGTAGTATATCGAAGCTGAGGAAAATAACTTTAACAATGCTTTTGCAAATTTACTAATTACAGTAGCTTCCAGCAGTGCCAGCTCAACCTGCAAAGGACTTAAACTACACTTGTTCTGTTTTCAGAAGTGCTTCAGAGTAATTGAACTATTTTGAATCAAAGTTGTTCAACCTGTTTATTAAAAAGAAAATAGGCAAAATAGTTGTTAAAATATTGTGGACTCCTGGTGACTATATATATTCCATAATTGAAATAGTCTTTCTTAAAAGGGTAGTACTTCTGGAATTGAAATACATTAATACATTATATTTTATTCTAATTAAATGCGGTAGTTAGTAAGTGCTTTATTCTTGCATGAAGATGATTTTGCTATTATGAAAATTATCATGTGGGAAACAGTGGCACTTATGAGTAGTCCTGGTTCAGAATGACATCTCTATAAAAAGTCAGTTTTAGGCATGGATCTCCTTTACACAAAAAACCTAAAGGATAGTACATGTTTCATAGTTTTTTTCTAAAATGTTAAAATATATCATTATTGTGGGCTAATCTGGTAGGCAGCTGAGCCTCACACAGCCACTTGCTCAGTCCCTCTGCCTGAAATGGGAAGGAGGAGAGAATCATAAGGGTAAAAGTGAGAAAATCTGTGGGTTGACATAAAGACAGTTTCGTGGGGAAAGCAAATGTTGTGCATGCAAGCAAAGCAAAACAAGGAAGCCATTCACCACTTCCCATCATCAGGCAGGTCTTCAGGAATCTCAGGGAAAAAGGGCTTCCTCATGGATAATGGTTGCTTTGGAAGACAGACGTTCTAACTCCAATTGTCCCCCCTTCCCACTTCTTGTCCCCAGGTTTTATTGCTGTCCATGATGCCACATGGTCTGGAATGTCTCTTGGGGCAGTTAGGGTCAGCTGTTCCCACTGTGCCTCCTCACAAACTTTTGTGTACTCTTCAGCCTAATCACTGCCAGAAGAGTTCTTGACACTGTGTAAGCACTATTCAGCAACCACCAAAATATTCCTATCTCATCATCACTGTTTTGGCCACAAATGCCAAACAGCACCCTATGAGCTTCTTTCAAGAAAATGAACCTCATGCCGGCCAAAACCAGTAAAACTATAAAAAACATCATTTAGCTGAATAGTTGTTCAAGTTCCAACAGGTTCGAGAACATAGAAAATAGTAGAATCACAGTATAATATTGTTTGAAAATATCTCTGTGGAAATTGTTTGGTTTAACCCCTTCCTCAAAGCAGAATCAGTTCGATGTTAGATCAGGTCCCTTCAGGTTTTATCCAGGACAGTTTTGAAAACTCCAGAGGAGAGTTTTCAGAGTCTCTTTCACAAACTTGATGCAGTGTTTACCACTCTCATCCTGAACACTTTTTCAGCATATGGATAAATGGATGGATTTTCTAGATGGATTTTCATTTTTCACATCTTGAAACTTTAGCCTCTTGGCTATGGCTTTTTACTCTGGGAAGAGGCTTTTCTATAATTCACCTTTACGAAGTTTAAACCAGCAAGATGCCCAACATCCTCCTCATCTCCAGACTAAAAAAAGGTCACATCTCTCACTCTTTCCTCATGCATCCTGTTTTCCATGCCCTTAACCACTTTGGTGTTACTCTGTGACCCTTTCCAAATTTGTCAATATCCCTCCAGTTCTGGCAGAGTACCAGATGTCCACTTACATTTCTTTCCTTCCTTCTGCCTTCCTGTCTTCCTTCCTACCTTTTAACCGTGCATTAATTGTTTGTTTATGTCTGGTTGAGAGTACAGGAACAAGCTTCTCTTCATATGAGGATTGTTGTCAGGGCAATGGAAAAGCAGGGGGAGATAAATTCCTTTTTCACTTATTTTTCTTACGTTATTTTGAAACACAATCATCCATAATCATCGGCTAGATAACCTGCCTTTTTCAGCTTCCTATTACCAAATTAATAATCCGCTTGTATCTCCCCATGTCTCTTCCCAAAAACTTTAAAATAACATCTGTTGATGCAAACTTTCGAATATTTATCCACAAGATAAGTAAGAAAGAACATAAAGTGTAGAGACATTTTTATTCTTTTGCTTTCCATAAGATTAAAGCTGTCTTGGGCATTGTCTTCTCCAAACATGAAATGATTTTTAGGATTTTTCATCTTTGATTCTTCTCAAGCTTTTCCTACATTCAGTAAAAACTATCAAAATATCATTAATCTACTGCTCCTTTGGTAGTTCAGTTAGTGTCTCACATTTTCAGCATCAAGAGGACGTTAACAATCATGAACAGACACACTATGGAAATAATTACCCTCTCAGAACTGGCTGTGGCTCTCAACCATACAAATGTTACTTTAACTTCTTATGAAACCCTCCTGAAGGATCCGTCTATTCTCTTGTAGTTGATAGATGTGGAAGGCTCAAATACAAACTGTTGTACAAAGACTTTGAACACAAGTATTAACAACATTTCATTTAGTTGTATATTTGACTATAATCTTTGACAGCTGAGGAACTAAGAAAAACTTGAGAATGCTGATGAAACCTAAGCTGGAATTTTGATGAAACATCTGAAACTATTTCCAAGGGCACATGAAATTGGTCTACTACCACTTCCATTACATGAATAAATTCTTTTTGTGCAAAATTAATAGGGAAAAGAGATAGACACCTTGTTGATAGTTTTTAGGTAAGATCACTTTTCATTTCATATTTAACACTGCACAAATAGTCTGACTGTTTATCCACAGCTTTTTTGTGTTAAAAAAATGCTTTAAAGATATTTTAAAAATAGTTTAAGAACTATGGAAGAGGAGATCAGACCTGGCATATAAACATTTTGTTAAAACAAATTCTCTTCAATATTGGGATGTTTATTTAACATATATTCCTTGAGGAATTCTATGTGTATTGGAAAATTAACAGAAAGAATGAAAGAATGTTAAGTGACTAGTTTGGGATTTTTCCTAGGGGAAAAAGAAGGCCACCACCTCTTAGGCCACCAGCTGACTCTCTACTGCTCTCTATACCTCCTACAACCCCAGTAAAAACCTTTGGGTCAACAGGGAAGACTCAGTAGATGAAGAGTGTGTCTCCTTATGAATTTATAGATGGCTACTTTCCCACCATAGGAACTGATAGAGTAGTCCTAATTGAAGTTATCAGTTAAAAACAGTCATAACCTCACAACACACACTTTTGTGTACCCTGAAGCAGAAACCTTATCAGTCACTATTTTGAGAAATAAAAAAAAAAAAAATAAACAATAATTTAAGACCAATACCTCTATTAAAGAGCATGTCTGTTTCCAGTAAAGCAGTCAGACACATCTGCATTTCAAATGGATGGCTGTATCTCAGTGAGGCAGTAAAGAGAAACACACATCTAAGGAAAGCACATGGCTAAATAGATTTTTGAAATAGATTTCTCTATCAGATGATCTCTCAAGGACCTATAATAACAAATACCTTATTTCATTTTTGCATTTTTAGAAATAAAACATCACTTCATGTAAGTAGTTTGCCTCTGTTGCTTTAGTTGTCAGTTGACTTTGTTGATTGCTTTTTATTTTTAGTGAAAGAGGATGTAGAAACAGGATGAACATGTAAAGTCCAGTCATAGGTGTGGATACCCACATATTGAGTCATGCTGCATCATAATATTTAACCAGTGAGTATAGCAGGATTCAAATTTGCAGCACCTCATCTGCAAAAAAACAGAAACAAACCAGAAAGCTCAAGACAAAGCAATTAGACACATTTCTTGTCATCATGTAATTAGCAATCTATTTGAAACTATCATCTCAAACAGGTATCTGTGAGCCCTGTCCTGTTGGTAAGCTACATTATAACTAGTTTAATTGTGTCTGTGTGCTAACATCATATCTACATCTAAATGGACTGACTGCACTTGAATCAACAGCTGTCTCATCTTTTCCACTGAACCTGGTCTATTTAATTTTTTTAATTGGGAGGAAACTCTGATACACAAACCTCTAGCTTTGTCTGCCCAGTCAATGTGTTTTTCAGCATGAGGTCTGAAACAGACACTCAGGTCTATCCTAGCCCTTTTTCTTAGCTCCAAACCGACAGACATTAGCAGCCACTGACATCCTGCATAAATAAGATTCACTTAGTACCCATTGTGACAAGACAGGTTAATTGTAAAATATTGTGTGTTGCTGACTCTTGAAGCAGCAAAGAAAACAATCAATGTAAACTAAGTTGAAGAAGCACCTGCTGTGTGTGTTTTGAGTGGTCTTTTCCAGGCAATTAATTTACTTGCCCAAAATGTAAATATCTGGAAGGGTAAGCATATCAGCATATAAAATCACTTGCAGTTCTTACAGCTGCTTTTTCAATCAAATGTTGAAACATGCTGAGGCACATTCCCAGCTGGTGTAAACTCTATCTACTTTACTGACTTCAACTGATAGTTTTCCGCATTTATTATGCGGCTAATTTGGTTTTCCTTACATAGGTCATAAGGCAGAATAGATAAACACAAATGTATGTATATTCCTATAAATAAGAATAGGAACTGAGGAATTTGCCAAAACTATTATCTTTTTTACCTTTCTCTATCACTATATGGACACTGTGTCAGGGGGCGTGCATAGCTCTGTGTAACCCCTTAGCTCTGTGTATCACAGAGCATTCTGTGACAGTGGGACACCAGGAGACTTGGTAGGTCACGTACTCCACCCTCCTGTCAAGACAAGAGCTGTGATAAATACAAATTTCTAAGCAGTTTTTTATCTAACAGGATAAAAACTGGCAGTGATGGAAGCTCAACTATGCCAAAGGAAATCTAAGGAAGTGACTAATGTACCAGTAAAACAACAAAATCACTGTAAGTGGAGGCTTTACAGTGAAATTAGTGTAAGAAGAATATACTGACCAGAGGGCTATCAATCAGGGTGCAAATCAATTCATAATTTAATGACACTGAATGCAGTGGTAAACAGCAGGGGATTGCATCTGTATCTTCCAGGCATAAATTTCATTTAATCACAACAAAACCAGCCAACCAACCAAAACCCGAGGTAAGATGATGCTGTCATATTTAACATTTCCTTTTCAGAATATCTGTTTATTTTGTTTCTCCAATAATCAAGTCCACGTAGGCAATTTAAAGCATCCCCTCATGTCAGCCCACAAGGACACCTGCATGTCTTGCAAAGGGCACTCCCCTCCAGGAGTTGGGCTACCAGGGCTCAGGGACAGGGCACCCCTGGCCCATGGCCCCAGCAGCTACTCCTGGACAAGGCTCTGCTACAGAGGCTTTCCCACAGCGCGAGTGGAGCTTTCCCACAGCCCTGGTGCCCTGGCTGCCCAGCTCCTGCCTGGGGCAGAGGCATGGGCCCAGCCTGCCAGGGTCTGCCATCACCCCACAGAGGAGCCCTGCTGGTGCCCAGCCCCTGGGAGCTGCTGACCCCTGCAGTGCCCAGAGACACCACTGTCAATAAACCACAGAGCTGTATTTTCAGATTGCAGAGCTCCCCATTGAGTTACACGTACTACAACAGCAGTGTTTGCCTCGCAATTAAAATGAAACAAATACAGACTGAGGAAACCAAAAGCAAAGTCCCAGGGGAGCAAATGAAAGCAAGCTGAAATAACCTTTAATACCAGCTCTTGGGCAAAGAGCGTTTCAATTTGTTTTACACCTCATCTCTCAAAAATTCTATGAGAACCTATCCCAAACACAAAAGAAAGAGTCACAGAGTCTTTTCAGCCTCAGATTCAAGTGGAAAAATCTCTCTTTTAAAGAGCTTTTTGATATTTGATAATGTATTTCTCAACTGCCATCTTTAGTCTCCTTCTTTCCCCGCTACTGTCTTACCACAGATATTTTACTTACACAAAATTGTCTGTATAAAGGAAATTTAAAAATCATATTTTCATTAAATAGTTTTATATGGAACAATCAATTTTTTTTTTACCTTTGGTAAGATTCAGGAAGAAGCAATGGTATAGATTTAGATAAGGGTATCTCTGTTCAGCACACAGCTAGCAGTTTGCAGCATAACAGAATAACAGTTTGCAGAAGCATGTCATCAACAAGATGCTCCAGGTTAGAACAAGTTAGACTCAAAAGTTCCATCAGCAGTTGAAAGGCTGTTATCAGAAATGCTGACTTGAAGGAAGATGCTGAAGAGGGCTTATATGAGATATCTTTATCATCTGATTATTTCTTCCTCTTCTGTACGTGATTTACATCATTAAAATCATTAATGGGGTATTTTCAGTATCTGTAATCCATCTAAAGCCCTTCCTTGGTCTCTCCTGCTGACTAGATAATTCAGACTTTCTGTGTTCTTCATCAACAAATTTCTAAAAGCTACCGTGATGGGGAATTGTCTGATCACTAATTTGCCCACTGTCTCTGAAGCTACCAACAGATCTCTAAGATGAAACATGGTGGTGCTGTGGCCTTAGATTTTTTTCCCCCTATGTCTTGCTGGTAAGAACAGCCCTTTTTTGTGTTCAAAGGAGCTGAAATCTGCATTTACTGTCTTTCAGGAGACTGCTTTACCTACCAGATTCCAGGTTCTTTCATTATTGTTGTCCCACATGTTTTATCCACTTTGTCACAGTAGAATTAAATACTCTTTAGACAGAGAACGAATGTTTTTATAGCAGTCTTTTCAGATGAATGAATGGACACTTGCATGACTTCTGACAGTTTTAAAGTTGCTTATAACTATAATAAGTTGAGTTTTCCCTCGGCAGTTTAACTGTGTGGCAGCTTTAGCCTTCTCATGAATTCACCATATTGAAACAAACATGTGCTGTACATATAATACATCAGAGAACTCTGTTGTTAATCTGATGCCTCAAAGTTCATTATGGGCTGAGTTACCTACTTTTTTCACAGCATATGATAAATGAACTATATACAACACTAGTACAAAACAGCCTTAAATTACATATTATTACAATAAATATCATTATTAATAACTATCATCAGTAGTAGTAATAGTGTATTTCATCGTTGCTTCTAAACCTGAGGGACCTGTATTAAAATGTATTACTTTACAGAAGTAAAATATAAGAAAACAGAAGGCCAACATAGGACTTTGTTAGTAAAGTGATTCATTTGCTCTATAGTTTTACTGCCTATTATTCCCTAAGGTACCTCACAAAAAAGGAAACTTTGCAAACATAGCAAATTAGGAAAAGTATAAAAATCCACTGTAGAGAATATTCCAGCAAGGACTCTACTGCTTTGCTGCCTAACAATCATCATGTGCAAAATCACAGATGAAGAAAGCATTGAAATTGCCAGCTATTTATTATTAACCTTTGCTTTTAAAACAAAATCATTATCTTGAAAGCTTGTGCAAATATGTAAACCAGCCTGTAGGGTTGACTGTGGTCTTTCAGTTCCCTGTGAGTGTATAGTCACGCATAATGAGAATCAGATTATCGTGGATCCCAGCTATGCCCAAAGGAGTGTTCAGTGCTGGGAGAAAATAAAAAGAACTTTTCTATTCCTCATCACTGTCATCCCACACAGTGACAAGTCTTTGAAAGCAAAACCTAAAACTCCTCCCACATAATTAGCTAGAACAAACTGATGAAAGAATTAAATATAAAGTGTTCTGCTCAAAGACATGATCATCAATCTGTGGTTCATTCCATCACCACTGATTTGAAAATGCAGAAAGATAGGCAAATTATCCCGTTGTCCCACAAAGCCCTTAAGGGGCAGAGAGAATGGTCTCAGACCCTTCTTAATACTTTTTTTTTTTATTTAATTTCTTTCTATTTTATTTTTGATCTGGTTATCTTAGCTTGATTAGTGCAGTTCCAATTACACTATATAAAAAATATAAGGACTTCTAAGGCTTAATGATATTGTTCTGAGAAATGAAATAAAGTATTTAACCAATCATTTAAGATGTTCTGACCTTTCATATGGTAAACAATTTTAAGTGTCTAAGCATCCCAATTTGTGCTCTGATTTATGACAGCCAATATTAGAAACTTTTTGATCTGATCCCTGGCTTACAAAACTTGTTTCTTGTTTCTGTTAATAAATTAAAACTATTAGTTCAGAAACACAGTTAAATGTTGAGGTGTAACCTCCACCCAGTTTTATCCAATGTACTGTTTGCCATTTTGTGAGAATTTCACCTCTCTGCTTTAACTTCTCAGGTTAAAATTTCAGACACAAGCTATTGAAACAGAAGGTGAATGTGAATAAAAGTTTTAGCTTTAAGTGTAAAATTTTCATAATTTTGCCTCACTCATGCCAAATATAATGAGATTGGACCAGATTCTGTTCGCTGTTTCATCAATAAAGCTAAACTGGTGAATTCCAAAGACTGAAGAAAGGTACTTGGAGGTACATTTTGCCCCTAAATGATTCTGTAGCTAATCTGTCAGTAGAAACCTGCATAATTTTCCAACAAATATGCAAGATGAGCAGTACTGGCTGTATGAATTAGAAAAACAGAAGTGCCACACTCTACAATTAGCTTGTTTTCATCTGCTACACACCTGTAGCAAGAACATTTATAATGTAGGTGGTGTATTTGGTGAAGTGAAAAAAAAAAAAAAATCAGTAGTTAATTTCTGATCCTGAAAACATGTTTTCACTTTTCAGGGTATATATTCAGCTTCTAGAAGTTTGTAGTTATTTTAGCATGAGATATTTATCTTCCCTTTAAAATAAAAAAGTATTAAAAAGCTGAAGAAAAAAAGATACAACTCCGCAAGATGAAGCTCATAACTCACACTTTTGGGGAAAGGTACCTGAGATCATACCAAGCACATCTGTGTAAGCATACACTAATTGTCTCTCAGACTGTGTGGGGACACATGATTCTTAATTTGTAATAGTGAATTTTAGACTGGAATCTGATGGACAGATACTATCACATGTGTTTCAACTTCTGTATTATTTTCTGTTGCCCATAAAAATATGAGAATATTTTTTTTTTCAGACCCCATAAAGATTTCCTATTGCCTCTCATAGAACCAAGTTTGTCACGTTATTTCTCTCTCTCTTTGTAATGAATAAATCAAAATCTTAAATTAGAATTTACTACAGAAATTCCAGAGATAGCCAACAACCTCAGTTACCCCTCAGGTCTGTCACCTATTTCCACCGTTGCAACATTATTTCTAGTTTCAGGGAGAAAAGAACACCACAAACAGATTTCTGACATTAGGAAGACACACCAATTACAGGCCAGAAACACACTTAGAGAAAGGATAACCATTCATACATTTTTTTAGTTCACTGTATGAACTTGACAGGGGATGTTTGCTTCCTTATCAGAACAAAGCTCAGAACTATGCAGAGCAGACTGGGCTGTAGTGAGAAATCAGCTTCATTTTACAATGTTGAGATATTGTGGTGACAGGCATTCTGCAAAATCCCTTTTAAAGAAATTGAAGGAAAATAGAATATATGATTGCTCTGAGTAGGAACATCCTTTACCTCATCCTGCCACTTCCATTAGGCACTTCAACAGACCAGTCCACAGATTACTCTCTTTAGCAATCTAGTATAGTTCAATAGGTTATTTAGCATGACTTTTTTTCTCAGTTATTTTGCTTGGGGAAAGATCCTAGCCATCCGATTTTGGCAAACAATGTATCCTTTTTCCCTTAAAAAAAAAGGAAAAAAAAAAAAAAAATCCATCAGTCCAGCCTAAGTAGGAACACAATTCCTTTGATATAAGTACCAAAACCACAATGCTGAAAATATATCAAAAACTTTTGACAGCTCAGCTCTATCAAACTGTCCCAGAAGAGAGATATTTGGTAAAGAGTCTCCTTGAGGTTACACCAGTGGATTTTAATTTAAAATGTAATGAAATAATGTTCTATTAAATTATGTTGGACTGAAACGTACAGTATGTGCCAATTATAAAAAGTTAATTGCAATTTCAAAATTAAATCAAAGTATATTGAATTTTATTGACAAAATAACAAATATAGCTGCTTGTTTATGACTTTTTATAATTACAATTATAATTAATTTTATAGAGGAATCAATAGCCTGTTGAAGAATTCTGAAAAATTAAAGCTATTAGAGATATTTTGAAATCATGTAAGTAACATTGTGATGACATCAGGTCATCCAAGGAATTTATGAGCACTCAAGATAGAAGGTCCATTGTAGATACACTAAGAATTTCCTTTGGAGATTATGTAATTGTACAATGGTTTGGTTTGCAAACAATTTTTGACTATTAACTAGTTCCAACCCCACTGCCATGGGCAGGGATATCTTCCACCAGTCCAGGTTGCTCAAAGCTCTGTCCCACCTGGCCTTGAACACTTTCAAGGGTTGGGTACCTACAGTTTCTCTGGGCAACATCTGCCACTGTCTGACCACCCTCAGAGTGAAGAATTTATTTCTAATATCTAATCTAAACCAGCCTTCTCTCAATTTAAAGCCATTTCTTCTTGGCCACTACAGGCCCTTGTAAAAAGTCCCTCTCCAGCTTTCTTGTAGGCTCCCTTCAGGTACTGGAAGGCGCTATATGGTGACCCTAGGCCCTTCTCCAGGCGGAACAATCACATCTGTCTCTGCCTTTCCTCATGGGAAAGGCACTATATCCCTCTAATCATCTTCACAGCCCTCCTCTGGACTCACTCCAACAAGTCCATTTATATTCTGTGTTGAGGACCCCAGAGCTGGAAGCAGTACTCCAGGTGGGATATCACGAGAGTAGTTTAAAAGGACAGAGTCACATCCCTTGACTTGCTGACTATGCTCCTTTTCATGCAGCCCAGAATAACAGTTGGCTTTCTGGGTTTTTTGCAAGTGTGCCTTGCTGTGTCACATTCAGCTTCTTGCCCATTAGCACTTCAAGTCCTTCTCCTCAAGGCTGTTCTAAATTCATTCTCCATCCAGCCTGATTTTTGATTGGGATTGCCATGACCCAAGTGAAGAACTTTGCACTTGGCCTTGTTGAACTTCATGAGGCTCATACAACCCCACCTCTCCAGCCTATACTCCCTCTGACAGCACCCCTTCCCTCCAGCTGTTGGCATCACCACACAGCTTGGTGTCACCAGTGAACTTGCTGAGCATTCCTTTAATCCCACTGCTCGTGTCACTGACAAAGCTGTTGAACAACACCAACCTGGTTATGTTTCCTCTTTTTCAGTATGTGGGAACTTCACTGGACTGTCACAGTTTCTCACAGACTCCCCATATAATATCAGCTGTTCTTTCCCTCCCTTTAATCCATAAACTCTCAGTTGGCTCCTCGTCAGTCCTCAGGTGGATCTCCCTGGATTCCAGCTGCTCATTGACAAGGGAGTTGATAACCCTATACTATATTTCCTGACTGTCCTTCCTGAAGAGCCTGTATTCTTCCATTCCAGCACTCTAGTCACAGGAGCCATCCCTCCACATCTTTATGATGCCAATAAGATCATAGCCACACAGATGAACTCTTCTTGATAATTCCCCATGCTTTTAAGTTTAAAGCCCTCTTCATCAGCTTGACAAGCTGGCCTGAAGAAGCACTTCCCCTCCTCTTACTGATGAACCCCATCAGCCCCCAGTAGGACAAGTTTCCCAAAGTGAGTACCGTGGTGTAAGTAGCTGAGCCCCTGCCTTGTGGCACCAGTCATGTATCTGTTCATTCTCCAGGTTCAGCTGTCCCTTTCAAGACTTTTTGTTTTTCTTTGACCAGGAAGATTGATGGAAATCTACCAGCACTCCAGAGACCCTCACCACCATTCCCAGGGTTCTGCAATCCTTGATACTCCTGCAATATGCCTACTATGCAAGGTACTATAAAGAGAATTAACACTAGCCCAGTCAAAGCCAGTAAATTACTGTAGTGCAAAAGAAATTACTTAAACATTATAATTATATTATTGAGTACATTTCTTCTGCTTTTTATGAGGGATAAAATTCTTCTCCAGAAAATTCTTTCATAGTTATATTGTATAAATTTATCTTACAGTCTTTCTTTCTCTCCTTTAATCCTTTACCCCAAATGTACCTTTCAGTTAGTATACATATAAATTGTGAAGCATGGCTGTAAGTTCCAGATACTTTAGCATTAAAGACACCTCTGTGCTTATCAGTCAGCACCTTTGCATTAACCCCATGACTCTGTCAGATAGATGCATGGCAGGACATCTGTCCTGCTGTGGTGTTAATCAGATGGGAAGGATCCTGCTGAGAGTTGTGGTAATTACAGTGGGATAGCTCATCTCTTCCTGAACTTTCCCCATGCCTTCATTTTTCTTAATAGCAACAGAGATACTAATAAAAACAAATGTTAATTATGTCAGCTGATCATGTCCCTCTTTCTTGACAAGTTAGTTTAATGGTAACTATCAATATGTAAGAATTCCACTGGCAACTTTTCCAGTTCAGCCATTCCCTCCTTTCCTTGACATAACTACCTTGAATATCTTTCTTATGATAATACAAAGGTGAAAACAAGTACAAGATTTTCACATGTGTCTTGACTGCTGATACTAGGAGTTCTCTACTGAGAACTTGCTGTGTCTTTTACAAACTCTCCCATGGTGTTTATAATTTCTTAATATTTTTAGAGACCAATTCAGCAGAGAGGTTTTAGGAAGCACAGGTCAGAAATTTGAATACTCACATGTTGTCTTAGATCTCGACCTAGGTGAAGTAGATGTAGTTTGCACATCAAGGAGGAAGTGAAATTTTAATCTAGCGTAGGACCAAACTAATGTAAAGTATACATTCAAGTCTTTTCTAACAGCTTGCAATTTAATTTTTACTCGGATTCCCTAAGTTAGCATGAATAATTCTCACTTATATCTTATAAATAATCACTTGTGATACAGCTATACATTATTATTATTATTATTATTATTATTATTATTAACAACAACAACAACAATAGTAATAATAATAAGTTATGTCATTCTCTTTTTTAATTTAGATTTCCAGGCTTTTTGTTCTTACAAAACGAGAAATTTGATAATAAAAATTATTCAGTCGTGTTAATTTTTCTAAATAAAATTAATGACAGCATTCCACTTATTTGTTTCAGAATGTCTGTTTAGTGGCACTAAAGTAACCAAGCTTATGAGGAAAATTTAGAGAATTCAGTTCAAATAACTGAAGTAATGGCACTCAAATAATAAACACAAGATCATAAACTTTTAACTTTATCACTCTGCATGTTAATTCTTATGGTGAAAGTGATGATATCTACAAGTAAAGAGGTATGACACTGGATTGTGACCTTTGTCTGCACTTGTGAAATATTTGGTAGAAAAGGATGAACAATTTTAGAAACAAATATCCTGGATCATTTCACAGCTGCAGCTAAAAAAACCAAACCAAAACAAAACAAAAAACTAAAAACCAAAAAATACAATTAAAAAAACCCCATAAACAAAAAAAAAAACCACCACCAAAAAAAAACCAAAAAAAAAAACCCAAAAAAACCAGCTAAACAACCAAAAAGAAAAAAAAAACCACACCAAAAAAACCCACCAAAAAAACCCACAAACCATAAGGAAAGGAAACCTGAGAGCTTGTAAAACATATTTTGTGTTATCACATCTGGACTTTTCTTAATCACAAGAGATTCCAGTAAACCTATCTGATTATTTCATCTATCTTTTCGCTTGTGCATTTATTATATGGATTTTATCAGTTTAACTGTCAACTCTGTAACTCTGGGTAAATATTTTCCAGGGAAAACACACATCATACTGAAATGGAAGTCCATCTTAGGCAGTTTGAGTTTTCAAAATTGAAATCCAGCTAAGGAATTATCATAAACAAAAGTGTCAAAACTATCATACCTTTCTATTGGAGGCACAATACAACCACAGTATATTCTGGAGTGTTTTCAATTATGTAATTATAAATGTAGAAACATTTATATTTAATAATGAATGTAAAAACATGACACTCTATATATTCATGAATCTAAAAATAACAGATTTATCTTTCCAGAAACTCTAGGATTAAATTATCTCAAATTTGGTGAGTAAAGGTAACTGCATTAGGATCTAGTTATACTTTGTCTTGCATGAGTCATGATTTTCGAATGATTCCTGAGGTCACAGGTGATTGTCCTGTCAACTTTCACCTCTCAGAAAGGTTCAGAGTTAGCATGGATGCTGATAACTGTGAGAATGAAACATACAGACAACTGAATGGATGGAAAGACACATAGACAGATAGAAATTTATGTCTTTATGTAGGAAGATAATGTATAAATGGTGCTTCTTAACACACAAAATACAAATAGATGTGTGGAAGTCAGTATTTACCTACTTTTTCATTGTAACTTAACAAGTAGATTTTTTTAAATACTAAATGTAGAGGACAGACACCAACTCAGCTTCCAATTAAACAGACTTATATGACAGGTCAACTTTCAATCATTACCAGATTAATTTAAATTTACAGGCAGGTTACTTTAATTTTTTCCTCAAATTAAGTAATATTCAAATGCACAGCTGAGATCAGCCCTCAGAAAAATGTGTTTTTGCCATTGAAGAAAATAATCTGAATACTCCAATCATTAATTGCAATGTCTTACAGGTCATACAGGTTTAAAAAGTCTAAAGAGTTTGAGACTTAGTGTCACTTACCAAATAATCTGAAATTCTTTGAGCGCAAATAGGATTGGGGTCCTTAATGACTTTTGAAAATGGAATTTCTTGCAAACATTTTGATAGAATTTCTGTGACATTTTTGTCAGGGTCAAATTTCATGCTCGAGGTTTAACCTTCATTACTGCACTTTCATGTCAGCAGGATACTGCTCACATAAAAAACACTATATCAGTCTAAAACTAGTATGTTGAATTAAGCATTCAGTCTCCAACTGTGTGCATTTTTCTTTTGTTCCTTGTTTTTTAACATAGAATTTATTTGCATACCGATTGAGATATTCACATCTTCAATCTTAAGTTATTTTGCTTCAAATTTTTTGCTGTGTTTTTTTTTTTTTGTTTGGTTGTGGTGCTTTTTTTGGGGGGGGTCTTTTTTTGTTTGTTTGTTTGTTTTGTTTTTGTTTTGTTTTGTTTTGTTTTGTTTTTTCTTTTGTTCTTTTCTTGCATGTCTGCATTTTCCATTGGCTCCAAATCTGCAGCTCTCTAGTGGCAGACTTGACCTAGAAATGGGTATGTGGTGGTGGATTAACCTTGGCTGGAGGCCAGGTAAGACACTCTGTCACTCCTCCTCAACAGGAATGGGGAAGCAAAAATTGATAAAAAGCTCATGGGTTGACACAAGGACAGGGTGAACTTTCGTCAATTAAAATCATGGGAAACAGACTTAAAATTGGGTATATTAGTTGCTTTAGTTACTAATATACTTTAGTTATTAGCTGAGATTAGGGTTGGGTTGGACTTGATAATCTTGATGGTCTCTTCCAGAGAAATAAATTGAGGCATTTTGAAGGACATGATAAGCAGGAGGGAGTGTGATAGGGTAGACAAAAAAAACCCTTGACCAAGTGGAAATAATTATTTCAGAATATAATTTAGGAGTTTATGAACACTGCTGAAGTAGAGACTCATAGGGGAGAAAACTACTGAGTAAACAGTCTTGCCCTAATACCTTCAATGAATAGCATAACAAGAAAAAGCACCACAGCAGTAAAAGCTCCAAGAGAACCTAAAGCCCTCCACAACGTTGCTTAACACTTATGAAAGCTCCCTTTGCCTTTGTTTTGCCTGTTCACAGGAGGCATTGAATTAGCATACCCTGCAGCTCTTGATAATGAACTTGCCATTTAGCTCATTGGTGACACAATCTCTGATTCTTATTTGTGCTTTGAAACACTATGCTAAGTCGAAAGAGTTATTTGCCTCCGCTCTATGGGTTCTTATGTCCTCTTCCATAAACAACTATCTAGTGAGTGGAGCAAAATTATTTCTTCTGCCAGATGGCTTGATTGGTGAGTTGCAGGAATCCTCAGCTGGTGTGTAACCGAACTTGATTTTCTTTGATACTATTTCAGTATCAGCATTGCCTAGCAATATTATAAGACAGTGATGAAACTTTATAAGTCATTTTATCCAAGTGGTGGTAAGAGGTGTGATAAGTCTTCAGCTAATAGAGAAAGTTGTACTCTTCTGACTTTAGTGGAAGAAGTATACAGTAAGTAAAGACCTAGACTTACCATTAAAACAAAACACATTGATAGCATAATCCTGCAGTAAGCCTAGTTTCTGTAGAGTGTTTTACTAATACTTTTATGGAAAACTAAAGACTTATTTGTTAGCAAAGCAAGTTTTGAAAAAGGTCTTTCCTGAACTAATACTGAGTTTTTCTAGGATATATGAGGCTGGCATACAATAATCTACATTGTAGCTTTGGAATTCCTGAACTTTTCTCCTACTCACTAAAAAAAAAGATGGTTGCCCATTTTCAAGGTTGTGCTTAATTACAAGGAATAGCAAATTTATTAATGTAAAAATCATGTAAACATGCATATTTCTCCTCAACCAAATGATCACTTTCATTACATGAAGAGTAGAATTTTTCTTACAGTCCAGTCTGCTACAGAAATATGCACTATTCAGGCAAAGAATTTATCAATTAATAGAATCCAACATATTCTGAATTAAAGATGTGTGCAAATGAAATGTGCTCTGCAATTTTCCTTATGATTTAGATAATATAAGTAAGAGGATCTGGGCTAAGTTAAGTATCATCACTAGGTTAAGTATCAACACATTTTTTGAAGTTAAAAAAAAATCTTTCACAGGACAAATCTTCTGCAACTGATTTTTTTGTTCATAACAGTGAACATGTCCATCATAAAAATGGTTTCATATGAAATTTATGGCCATTATATTTACTTAATTCTCTGAAGCATATTCTGGATGAAAATGTTTGCTGGTTTGCTGCTTTCTTTATTTTTTAATTAAAAAATTTTAAGCAGAGACATCTCATTTTAATTTGTTTCTAGATTTCAGAATGTGGAAAGAAGAAATATATAATTCATTCTCAGAAATTTCTTTTTGGTTTAATTAATGGACAAAAATTCAGTGAAAAAATTTTGATCAGTCTCATTTAGTGTGAAGTATTAGTACACATAGTGATCCAAATACATCTAGGCAAGATGTATCCCAGATCCCTAACTCATAAGGTAGGGACAAAAACCACTTTATATTCTAAAAGTAAGATGAAATTTTTTGGTAAACAAATAAACAAATGAACAAATTTGTTGATAATGCTATTAACAACACTTATTAAATGCCACAACCTTGTTTAAAAATGAAAATTGTTGGGTTTTGAACAACAAAGAGTTTTTTAGACAGCCTAGATCCCCCTGCAATCAATAGTGTTTATGTCTATTACTTTCTATGTAATGAATTCTCTTCATGGTCCCAGTCAAAGGAAATCTTGAGCATAAGGTAAATTTTATTGTATTACGAATACATTGTAAAGCCATACAGACTTTTGGGAGCTTCATCATGCACAATTAAGACATGAAAATCTAGACTTTTAGAGACAAACTGAATTTCTTGAAGAAGATTTTAAGCATTACATACCTATGAATCATTTATCTTAAAGACCTACTGAATCATTCACTGTGTGAAATTTTGGCTGGAGCATGGAAATATATGTTTAGTAGAAAAGAAGGTGATGTTTTACAAAACATATGCTGACATGCTACCCAAGATAATTACACTTGTCTTCCTTCTTGCATTCCATCAAGAACATTTTTCTTTTTCTGAATTTGAAAAAAAATCACCTTGTTTCAAGCATCAAAGGTCCCCTGTATTTTCAAATTGCAGAATGAAGGCACATTCTTTCTCTGTGCTTTTTGTCTAACCTTGTGTGGTGCTGGTTTCAATAAGCCTGTAAAACATATTTTGAGGTACTGGGGGAAAATCAAAGGGCTTACATGTTCATATATATAGATATACTATTAAAGGTGAGAGGACAGCCAGCAAAATCCTGGTAATTTAGAATTGTAAGAGAAGATTTATATAATTAGATATTGGTATTACAGTAAGTATCAACAGCGTAGAATTATTGTAAATTATTATTTATCTGTGACTAGAACAGCTGAAATATTTTGCAATTAACATGTAATGCTTCTATGAAAATAAATAAGCACAGCTCTTGAAAAATCTTTCCTGTAAGGTAAATTTTATAGTATCTTTCCATAATTGGGACTTTGACTAGGCCTTCACACAGCTAAATAAGACTAGCCACATACAGGGCCTCAAGTTTCCTGGAACAGCTATTTCAGATCTGGAAATGTATATATATTGTGTATATATATATGTGTGTGTGTGTGTGTATGCATATATATTATTTATTGTATATCATGTATTATGTATTATATATCTGTTTTATAATCTGATATCCAAGTGTGACTTCTGATGATTGCTATACCAAAACACCCAGGCTCTAGCTGAAACCCTATCTCATAAATCCAAAGTCCTAAAAAAGCACATCTACTCTATGAAAGTATAGAAAGTAATGAATTTAATTTGAACATCGGCCCTCAGTCTCCTACTGTTTTGGTTTCCTCTCAGGGCCAGCTGTGAGTGAGTCTCCTGTAAGACTAAATGAGTAGAGTTTGGAGCATATTATATTTTGGAAAATTTTGCTCCAAAAGGCCAGTATGCAGAACTGCATTAGTTTTGTATTCCTTCATGTTATGGTCTTCTGACACTTTTCTGCCACCATCCCTCTTCATCATCCCTGTCACCCTCCCTTATATAATATCTTTTATTAGAGGAACATCCTCTAAAGGTCTTTTCAGGTCAATTCTATAAAACACCATTCTGAAGACTGAAAATCATCCTTGAGTTATTTCAGACAAGTTGAAATGAAAAATATAAAGAAAAGAAGGTTGCAAAAGCATGAAATATATGTGCAAATGCTACAAGAATGCCCTACAAGATCCATTGAGGATTCGGAGCTCAAGTTATCTATTAAGGAAGTGGCTGTCTGTTCCAGAAGGAATGTGGATGTTAAGCTGTCTGTGCCATTTGGCCTTGGGGCCAGGGCTGTCTTTTATTCAGCCATAGAATATTTGGTTTCATATAAATTAAAACTTTCTAGTGGTGCTGATGAAGAGCAAAACAGAAGCAGAAAATTATACTTACATATGGTGGTGATATGAAAACAAGATATTTTAAGCAATTCCAGAATCTAGTAACTTCTGAACTGTTTAATTTGAATAGGAAAACAGAAAGAACTTTTCCCTTCTTTTATTTAAAAATAAATACTTAGTCTAAAAAAAATCAATTTGCATAAAATTCTGTCAGCAAAAACCCCCAATAACTAATTAATTCAGTCATCCATGGGTAAGTGTTCTTTTTTCGTATTCAATAATAGATTTCGTTTTAAAAAAAATAAAATACATTATATAGATTATTTTTATCCTTCTGTTGCCAAGTGTATATTTTACTTCTCTCTTTCTATTTTATATTGCTAATATGAAGAACTAGGTAGGCTCTGATGGCAAGAGTTACATTCAAAAAATCAACAGCATTCACTGATGCTGCCCTGGATCTTGCTGTGTGTTCAATATTGGGGATGGAAAGAGTGTTGCACAGTTCTATTTGGATCTCAATAAGAAGGATACAGAAGCTGTCAAGTTTCTTGCACGTCCTCATTGAAGACTATAGAAGATGGGTAGTTGTACAAGTAGGAGTCCTTTACTGCATTGTTAAATCAGTCTAAGGAAGGCAAAGTTATTAGAGTCCTCGCCAGTATGCAGGAAGCCTTCTAACATAAAGTCCTGATGTCCCAAGCAGAAGCAGCAGCACCTTTATCAGTAGTAGTGGCAAACAGCACCCTAATCTGTGTCCCCTAAGCGTGAGGCTTTTATCAGTAGCAGCTGCAGAAGCAGCAGCAGCGGCGGCATTGTGATTGGTGCTTCGTGTCCGTGCTAGCATCCTCAAAGCGGTGCACTTTGTTCTATTTTTAACCAATGAGGTAGAAACACTAGCCCAGTATTGCCTTGTTGGACTTATCCTATGCTAAGACTGATGTGCTACAATATTCGTAATTTCTTACACAAATTCTACCCTTATACCTCTATCTGTTCCATCTAGGAATGTTTAGCAAGGCTGCATTGTTTTTGTTATGACTAGAATTTAACTAACTTTTCTAAAAACAATGCTACTGAACTTTAAATTAGGTTTTAGGTCCTTTTCTTACTAACTAATTCAGTCTCTTATTTGCTTAAGGCACTTAAAAAATCTTTACTTATTTAAAACTAAACTTGCATTCCTACCTCATGTCTGTGTGGATTTACACATTTAAGTTTCTCTGAAGGTTTTAATTCAGCCCTCACATCTTTGGCCACCCCTGGGCCTGTGTAGATTTGGCCCAGAAGGATTTTGCATTCCGACAAGAAGCAAATAGTGTAATAAGCCATCTGTTTCAGAAAGAGAAAATGCCAGAAATATAAATAGTGAGTAAATCTTACTTCTCTTCAGATGTTGGGCACCTTGAGTTCACACAGCATCAGACATCAGAGAGAGCCAGGATGGATCTTCTCATTGTGCACTGCTCGGATCCTGCCTATGAAAAAATTCAATTTCCTCTCCATAGCTGCTTTTATCCTGTGTAAGAAAACCATGTATCTTCTCCTGCTAGGCTGGTATCTCATCTCATACCACCCATCACTGCGGGCAGTTGTGTGGCTTCAAGGAGATGGCCCTGCAGCAGCTCCTTGTTCAAAATAAGCCTTCTAAAAAAAGTCAAAAGTCAATGTTTTTTAAGATACATGTTTTTCAAACTGTCTTTCAAAGTGCAGAAATATTATTGATACTTTTTAAAATTTCCCAGTTATTATGTATGGATGCTTGGACTTAGCATTACTGACTTCCAGAATTATTTCATGTCTTCCTCCTGAATGTTCTGTATTTATCATCTAACTGCAGAAAGATTTGATATCAGTGCAATAATATGTACCAGATACATCTAATTATGACTCTCTTTTATCAAGTTTACGAGCGTTTGATCATTTTGAACAACTGTGATAAAAATGGTGAGACAAATTAAAACACAGTGGCTATTTAGCTAATAGAACTGCTTTATAAATTTGGCCAATATTGTGAAAGTCTGCAATATTTTGCAAGATATTTCCTTGCCAAACCTGGCTTTCCTATGAAGTACACACACACACACAAACCCTACACCAATATGGGGGGATTTTAGTACCTTATGAAAAAAAGCCATTCAGAATTAATGGAGCAACTCCTTCTGTCTGGGTATAGATATTTCAGTTGTACTTATTACAGCCCTGCAATTCAAAGAAAGGTAGGTCATACTACCTACCAAAAGACAACCACCAGTGAATCGATAATACTTTCACTAGAATTCTTTTCAGCTCCCATTTTTGTTCTCAGAGGTTTATATGCCCAGTTGTTTGTTTCCATCAAAATACATTCAGATGTCTTTCTTATTATAATTATTGAGATTATAAGCATCTTAAAGGAATTTTTTTTTTAACAGGGTTTTACAATGTAGAGGAAGCACCAGGTCTTACAACAAAACCATTTTCAGTTTAATTAGGTGCAGTAGATAAGAAAAACATATGCAAGATACTCACTGATTTGTGTACAGTCATAGAGATTGTCAAGTAAATGTTTGATATACTGATATCCAGTAGCCAGCACAGGAGAAGTTTTCTTGAGGGCTCCTCCAGTGCAGACACAGTTGGATGCAGAGCTGTAGTGGTAGCAGCCACCTCTTCACTTTTGTCCATCTTATGGACATCACTTTTATCCAAAGCTATGGTCCTACAACAGCTGCCATATGCTGTCACTGCCAAATCAACTCATCCAGTTTTCAGCTTATTCCCCTGGAGCTGGAGAGGCAGATGACCAGTGGGAATAGGCTTGGTGTCTGTATTATTCTTCCTGTTGAGCTACACATTAGCCAAGGCTCGATGTTGAATATCATAGCCTTAAGCTTTAGACCACAACACAGTATCTAGAATTTCCATGGAATTTTCTCTTTCAAATGTTGCTCACGTTGTATCAAAGGAAACATTCACTCAACTTGTTGAGATAACAAGTGTAAGGGGAAAGTTCTCTTCCAAATATCCCTCTGGATTCATAACACATGTCAATAAATGTAACTCCTACTTCTGCAATTTATTAATTCATACCAATAGAGGATTTGCTTCTAAATGATTTTCTTAAGCTTTCTCAATGTAAATATGAATATATCTAAACCAGCCATCTGCAGTGGAAATGATAAAGAAGAAATTATAAATATTGGAGGGAAAAAAAAGCATTCCAGTTTTCCAGAGTTTCATAGAACATATATATTTTTAAAAACTGAAAATAGAGACACCCATTCAGGCCTGCCTAGATTTTGTTTGATTTAGAACCAGCTGGATTCAAGAGTAGCTTTTACCTTAAATTTGTGAGGACCTGGCTGCAGTAACTAACTGCAGTGATCTTTGTAGGGATTTCTGAAAGGTTAATTACCACTGGAAGTAATGTCCAGCTGGAACATTCCTCTTAAGGCAAATTTCTCCAGTGCACGTAGTGGAGGAACAAATTGACTATTTCATGGACTATAGTTCAATTCTCCATATGGCCATAGTCAGGTCACAGGCCAGAACCTACAAGGATCTGAATACCCATTCTTCTGTTCCAAATGGGAATAGTCAGAAATGTTCAATAGGCTGGGAGGCAGCAACCAGGGGTTGAATTATGGCAAGGATGTACTTGTGTTTTTAAATTAAGTGGCATCTATTGTAGTACTTGTGTTCATCACTTAGAAAGGTTTTCCTTTTAATAGGAACGTATTCACCTCAGATAAAAGAAGTCAGTTCACCTGGAAGACTTACAGTAGAAGTGTTCCTTTGTGGTTTCCCGGCAACACTTCAAAAACTGGAGGAGTGGGGTATCTGTGTTCAAAAGTTTGCTCTTCTGGTATCCCAGTGCTGTAAGGCTTCCAGACCCAAGTCAGAGAGTGTTACGGTGTGTGTTTTAGGGTTTTCCAAATTTCTGTATATTTTGTTTATTTGTTTGTATTGGTATAACCCTTTCAACCCCCCCCACCCCCAATTCCCTATGGTATCACCCTGGAGAAAGAATGTTGGCAATCACCCTGAAAGACCTGAAGGAAATGTTCCCCCATTTGACCAGGTGCTCAAGTACCCACCTTTCCCATTGTTGTGTTAAGCACCTCTGTCTTGAACCACCCCCTTCCTTCCCCCCCATTGGTTCTAGGCTCTCCCCTGCTCAGGGTATGCCCTGAGTATTTAGGGGGAGAACTGAGGCCCAAAATTGCTCTAGCACATAGAGTTCACTGGAATAAAACCTCTCCAACCCACGCCTAGGGTCCGCTCTTTCTTCCAAGCCTCAGACCACGCTACAGCTTGAGATTGAAACCCACCAAACTTTCCTTTTATGCTGGTCCAAGAACTACTGCTGGCCAGTAAGCAGCTCAGGAAAGTAGCACAAGGGAGACTCAAAAAAGCTATCTGAGAGATAATCAAAATTTTTAAGAGGATAATCTCAGGATGTAAGAATTTGACCTGGACAGAAAAATATGAATACAGCCAGGGACACAAAACAGGAAGGTAGAACATCTCATCCAGAATAACTTCTGACTCTTCTAAAGGTATGCTGTTACCCTTTTTAAATTATGTTGCCAAAACTCTTGTTTCTAATTCCAGTTTCATAAATGCAGCAACTGGACATTTACTAAAAAGGGGTTGAGATTTAAAACATCATCAATACATTCAAAAGGGTGAACCATAAAAATCAGTGTTTGGAGGCTAGTTCTCATGATTCTATTGATCTACAAATTGAAAAATGGAAGTTTTTCCTTGAAGTCCTGCTTTCATACCATCACAGAACAAGGAAAGTATAAAGCCACTCAAACCCAAAAACAACATTGTGTACCGATTGTAAAATTACACAATTTAATGTTGGGCAAGGGTAAGTACTTGTAACTACTCGTACAGGATCTGGTGCCTCATGAAGTATTTGACCAAACCTATATTTCATCAAATAGAAGAAAATAGATAGTATTTTTATTAATATAAATGATTAATCATCTCTAAACTCTGAACACATGGTTTGTCAATACTCTTGATCCCCAACTAAATCTCTCAATACCCAAACTTATTCCGATCCACATTTTTAGACAACAAACATCTTAATCAGAAATTTGTTGTCAGGGAGAAAAGTCCATAAACCACAGACAGCAGCTGATTTCATGACACTAGAGGTTGGAGTCAGTACTTGAAATAATATGCCTTCAGAAACTCATCAGTATCTCATGAATTTCAGCGGTAATCTGAAAACTGTTTTACAAACTGGTACAACTGGTAATTAAAATATATGTTAACATTGCTTTTGAAGAGATGATAGCAAAACATATTTTTATCAGTTTTAACCTAGGTTAGACAAATTTTAACTTTTCATTATTATTTTAAGGGAAAAAGGACTTACAAGTGTACTTTTTGTATCTGGCACCATAGACGTGCACTGCTAAGTGACATAGCAGGTCTCTGAGCATTTCCCCTTGGATTACCGGGGCTTTGTTCTGCCCCCTGTTCCTGGCTTCCAGCTCAGGGTACCCCAAAAACAACTGGTCTTGCTCTTAAAGCCTGAGAAAAGGAAGTCATTAAGTACCTCAGTCTTTTTTTGTCACTCTGGAAGTTCAGGGTAGCAATTCTGCTGACTTCCCTCCTTAACTTCCCAGGAATCCAAAACTATCAAAACAGTCTCCAACCATCACATCAGTCACTAATCCTTCTCTGTTCACAAGCAGGCCCAGTGGGCACACCTTCCCTAGTCTGCTAGCTCACCAGCTGTGTCAGGAAGTTATTTTCTACACTCTCCTAGATTCCTACTCTGGGAACCTCCTACACTGTTTCTTCTCTGTTGTGATGTATTTCCAGCAGACATCAGGTAAGTTGAACTCCCCATGAGAGGTCATCAGACTTCTCCCAGCTCATAGAATACTTCTTCTGTCTCTTTATCTTGGTTGGGTGGTCTATGACAGACTCCCACCAGGATACCTGCCTTGTTGGCTTCCCCCCTGATTCTTAACCCTAAACACTTGACTTTCATCACCATCATTAAGCTCTAGACACTCAAATCCCTCTCTAACATACAGGACTACCCCATTGCCTGTAGTATCATTTACCCCAGATAACCTTCTGAAGTGTTCATAGCCATCCATTGCAGCATTCCAGTGGTGAGAGTAATTCCACTGTGTCTCGGTGATGACAATTTGTGATAGTTTTCTTACTGTCCAATGTCTTCCAGCTCCTCCTGTTTATTACCCACATTTGTGTGCATTCATGTTCTTGTCAGGGAGCTGGAGGTCAGAAAATGCTCATTATTTCTTGTCTTTTTTGTGGCAATGCTATTTGTTACATTTTTCTGATTTGTCTGTAAGAATTTATATGGTTGGCCTAACATGCAAAAGATTTATTTTTTCAGACATTTTTATTGACAATAGTCAAAAATTTGGATGGACGTTTAAAGCAGTAGATATAGTACTTTGTTGCAAAAAGTGGAAGCTGATATAGTGAAGCGAACTGGGCAGTGTGTAAATCTAAATTTCCAAAGAAATTATTAAAATCAGGTACTTATCTCTACTATGTCAGTATCTGACCACTGTTAAGAATTAATATTTATGCTCCTTAATCATATGTGAAGGGAAATTTTGAGGCAGAACCATTATCTGTGAAATACTGAGTGGCCTCCATTTGAAGTGCACTGAGAGCTATCATCAGAACTGATTGAGAATTCATCAGAGATTTCATACAACTTTATCACTAATTTTGTTAATAGGATAACTTAAAATTGGTCTAGAAGTGATCTAGTCATCTCACTGTCACCAAACAGGATTGCTGTGGATCATGTACCTTCTTGACAGAAACTTGTCCAGCCAGGTCTCAGTCTACCACTGACAGGGGTCACAAAATATCCTAGACAAATTATTCTTGTGTTGGCCATTTTTACCTGTATGAAGAGAGTTCACATTTAAATTCATTGTTTCTCAGGGGGATTAGATGTACACATAGTCTGTAGGAGGTTATAACATTGAAAGTTATGCATATTTCTTTGCAGAATGTAGTTCTAGATAAACACCTTCCAAACTGTCTGAAAATGGTTGCATTATGAGTTTTATGGTGTAGATACTCACCATCTTCTGGGTCATTTCCTGCAGTAAAACAGCATGAAAATCTGTTTGATAAGAAAGATGATTTATTTCTTATAGAATATGATTTTTAACCTGTGGACTTGAGTACATAAGGTTTGAATAATGGAGGAAAAAAAAAAGAAAATTTTGAATTAATGGAAAAATGTAATGTTTATGACTTTAAAAAAAAATCCTTCTCTCAGAACTTTTCAGGATAGAAAACAGTTCTGAGACATGAAAAGTCGTCGTGAGTATCTGACTACCTATATAATACAAAGATTATTTTTCTCCTTTAAAATATATTCTCTATATTTTCTTTCCAAAATCAAATATTTATATGGTATCCATTCTTTAGAATTCTGAAAAATACTTGCATGTCACTGCCAAAATACTGATAGCTACTCTCTTGAACAGATGTAGTAATTGCTAGAAATTTCCTGAGAGAGTCAATTCTCCAGACATTTCCTATGTATTTGCCAATTAGTATGGCAAACTGGCATAGACAGCCAAATTTTTGTGATGTTTATCTGAAGCACATCACTGAGCCTGTTGTGGTTCATCTATTGCTAATGAGAGAATTAAATTTACGCAGATGTATATATACTGCTGAGAATATTATTGGTAAAATCTGTACCCCTCAAAAGGCAGGGTCCATTTTGTCATTAATTTCAATGGGACCACAATTTAATCTATTGTACAAAAGCACTCCGTAAAGCAGGGGATTCAAAATGAAACTACAGACTTCTGCCTGTGCTAGAATTCTGCAATCCTTCAAAAAAATAAAGTACACAAAAGGAACACAGCAGTGAAAATCTTTCAAATTCTCTGTTACCTTACACATTGGGAAGCTGTATATGAAATGTATATTTGACAGCTGCAAAGAAATTATGTTCTATTTCATGATGCCAATTACAGGTATAAATAAAACTAAGATCTGAAGGCACCAAGTAATAAATTATAAATAGAAGGGATTTTTTCAGTCTTCTCACGTCATATTTTTTTTTCATTTGTCATAAAGCTACAAACACCTTTGACATTTTGTTCCACTTATCCTTATTTAGCTTCCAGTTGTTAATTAATAAAATCAGTTGGTCTCCAGGTTTCCTAAACATCCCAAAATTTTGTCTTAGGCATTTTAGCTGTTTCACCAACTTGGCCTAGGAGATTTTTTTTTGTCCTATTTTTGGTCATATAAATTTATATTCACAGTACTGTAGATTTATACATCCTATTCTCATTATACTCTTTCTTCATCTTCAAACCTCTTCCTCCCAACCAGCTTGATTCTGCTAGTTCAACTACTGCATGCCTTTGCAATGCCCTTCCATATGAGATCACGAACAGTGGATTGGCTGTGTTTTCCAGTCAGAATTAAAACCCCATTCGTTCAGCTTGACTTATGCTTAGTGACAGCTCTGTGTGTTTCTCACTGTGATGTGAATACATGAAGGACACAGTATAAAGATGCACTAAATTATATTGGGTTGTGTGGAAAATGTGGAAAATGTAATTGGAGTAATTGCCAGTCTCCAAGTTTTTATCCTTGTTTTTATTAAAGTCACTATTATGCCAATGACAGAGATAAATAGTATAATTATTTTATTAGTATCTGTCTTGTCTAAAATGTGAATGACAAAAAAAAGAAAAAAAGAAACAGCAAAAATATAATGCAAAAATCACAAAAAACTTTCTTAAGGTATGAATGTCATGAATGAAGTAAGACCAAACATGTAGTGGTACTTATTCTTAATTAGATAAGTCCAGTTCATAATATAAGAGGTGGGGGATGCTTGTAAAAAAGATAATCAGACAAAAAAAAAATTATATTGTGTCATGCTCTCTGTTCACCGCTATGTTCAATCTCTATGGTCAAGAGAACTTTAGAGGATGTCACACTGCATGGGCCAAGTTAGCTAAAACATTTCACACATAGGTAGGATTATTTTCCATTTCTATGGTGTTTGCAGAAACTTTAGGTTGAAAAAACCTGTCTGAACCGGTTCCAGGCAAATTATGGATTTTCTTAG
The DNA here is from genome assembly GCA_024734555.1 of Trochalopteron elliotii. NCBI lineage: Eukaryota > Metazoa > Chordata > Aves > Passeriformes > Leiothrichidae > Trochalopteron > Trochalopteron elliotii. The sequence goes on along the minus strand of JANPWX010000086.1, from coordinate 1,386,117 downwards.
ACTGTAGATCACATAGTTACACTTATTACTATTTACTGTTAGCTACTCATGTTTTTAGTGTTGATAACATTTTTTTATTCACAATCACACTTTACTGGTGTAGCATTATCTTGGGTTTATTACTTGTGTCTCTGGAGGAACTGTAACATTATGACATGCTTTTCATTGTCCATAGTCCTTCTCCAGCTGTTATTAAAGCTAAATATCAAAGTTTGGGCTATACTTGCAACTGTACACTCATTATTTCAGTCTGGGAATGTACTGTTCTTTTATGGGGGATGCAACTGTATTTCATAATCATTCACAGGTCAAAAAGCTTCATCAAATGTTCTATCTACAGAGAGGCTTTGCAGAATAATCACCTTGTGATTTATGAATGTATCTATTTCATCATTGTCTACATGTGCTGTTTGAAAATTGATAATTCCTGAAGGGACATTTTCCTTACATGGAAGTCATGATTCAATAGTTCATTTCAATTCAACAACATAATTTTACATGTATTCTTTTAGACTTTTCCAAATTAAAGATAGTCTGAAATTTAATTCTTTTTTAACTGGTCTAGCTCTACGGAAGTGAGTGGAGCTAGGCTAATTTTCACCAGTTCAGAATAAGATGAAAATACTTAAGGTTTCATTCAATAAATTACAAAAATATGTTGATTTTGCAGAGTGATTTAAATTAGAAGTCAATACATTTTGACAAGAAAGAAAGAGAAATTTTTGAAAGTTTGAAATCAGCACTTTTCTTTGAAACAAGGATTAACTGCTGCAAAAAAGCACTAAAAGCAATGCTTATGCCAAAAATTTATTTTCTGAGATGCAGTAAAGAATCATTATTTAAAGTCTAGTGTTTGTTAATGTCATTGTGTAATGAACACGACAATAATTAGTGTCCTTTACAATGAATGGCAGTAGTAATAATAGAGTAACAGCACAAAACAACAATCCTGTGAAAATAGCCAACTTCGTACGTAAGTAGAAGTAGCACTGTCAGAAGTATCATTAAAACATTGTAGTCTGGGAGTGCCATAGTTGGAAAAAACTGTTTCTTAGATGACTATCAGAGCATAATTTATTCAGTATTCAAAATCAGTTTCAAAATAATTTTTAAATTAAACATTGGTCATACAGAACTGCAAGACATTGACAGTGAAGTGTCATAGCAGTCAGAATTTACTTTCTCATGCTCCCAGTGTTCTAAAAATTGCAGCTATTTAAATTGTAAAATACCTGTAATATTTTTCTACTAATATTTTTTTTCAGTGAGAAGACAGACAATGAAAACAAACTAAAAAGAAGTTTGTCATTTCATTTGATAGGAAATGCATAAAAACCCCCAACACAATTCTCAGAAATAATGACAAATGCAGAACAATAATTTAAATATAACTGAAGTATGCTAGAGGAGAATAAAAAGGTAAATTCTTTACAAACATTCCAATGAGTGATTTGAATATTGAGATCCATAAAATTTAATTCCTTGAGCCTCTGGGGATTTCATAGCCTCACAGGTGTTTAAGTCACATTTTAAAACTTCCCTTAACCTTAAATCTGTAAGTGAAGGTTGGTATAATTTCTAAATCATTTAGAAGTATTTGAAAATGTTACTTCTGTCTAAAGAAATTCCTGGAGTTATTCCATTACAAAGATTTGTTCTTTGACTGCTTCTTTTTTATAATATACTAACAAAAGAGCAGAGAGAAGATGTAGGTCTCCAAGTTAATTTGAAAGTTAAAAGGTAGCTTTCTGTTCCTTATCAGCTGGACATAAAAATTTTTGCTGATCTTTGACAATGTGAATCTTTGAAGTATATTGGCAATTATTTTCTTAATTCACAGTAAAACCTGAAAAGTTTTAACCAATGCTTTCATTTTCAGTATGTGATTCAGAGTGCAGAACTCAGTCTCATAAAGATCTGTAGTTGCTGATAAGAATTAACAGTGTGAAAGATATGCTTGGCCTGTAGTTATGCAGCTTTTTATATTTCATGTAAGATACAGACAAGAACACACCATGTTCAGTCAAGTATTTGATTACTAGGCTGAAAAGTTGTTACATTAGTATGGAAGGTAAATGATAAGATTCAGACCTTTGCAGTGAACAGAGGAAAAGGATGAATCAAAACAAACAGCAGGCTGCACATCTCTTCTAACCAAAGGAAAAAAGCCACATCTATGTTAATCCAAATACAATGTAGACTGATAAACATATAATCTCAGTAGACAAGATATAACCTTTCTTTTAGAGCTAAGGAAGCAGAGGAGGGGAGAAAAGAACAATAGCACAGATTATGCAGTTTTTATAATTTTTAGATAGACATAGCTGAAGTTAAGAAAAGGAAAAGTGCAAAAAAGCTATTTCTTCTTTTGTGGCAGATATTTCCTTCACTGGTTTCAGACAAGGGAACCTTGTAAGATCTGAAACTCCAAATCCTACTCCAGAAATTCAATTCACAAGAGCATAGAGGATTAAGTAAGACTGAAGTGTGATCACCAGAAAGAAGCTCTGAAGGAGGACTTAGGAAGAAGAAAAAAAGACAAAATCAATCGGTTGATGCTTAAAACATAATTAGTTGATTCCTCTCTCCTTTTTTCAGAAAATAAAAACAACTTCTGTCCAAAAATTGCAAAACTTCTCTTTAACATCTCAATTCCTTGAATGTTAGAACTGATTTGATTTCCCACTGATCTGCATGGCACACCAAATTGAAATCATAGTTAATCACAGAGCAAACTCGTCGTAGGCCAGTACACACGGCCATGTACAGTCCAGATCCCAGCTCTTAGTCCGGGCTGTGCTTCACACAATGTGTCAGGCTAAACACACACTCTCTAATATGGTGGAAGGCTTAATTTCATATAATTTCCTACTCTCTGAAAGTCCAGGTTATGCCATCAGGAAGCAAACACAGCGTAATCCCTGAAGCTGAGCAATCAAGACAACAGAAAGAGGAGGCTCATATCTATGTATAGCTATGTTGACTAGTTATAGAAAAGAAGAACCTAAATGCCACCAAAAAAAAGCTTCATGCTTTCTCTGATGATTCTTTCCTGGTGGAGCCAATCTGATGTCAAATTTTTGGCTGTTAGGAAAAGGACAATATTGGAAGGTAATCTACTTAAATCTGGACTGATACTGGAAGAGGCATAGTTCTCTTACTTGAGAAGAACATCAAGCAAAAGACTGCAGTAAAGATAGACATGTAAAAATGTAAGGAAGTACTATATTATTCTGTGCTTGCATTAATATCTTGCATTTTTTTAGGATTTTATTTCCCAATTTCCATATACCTGAAAATCATTGAAAATAACAGATTTTCAGGAAGTCACTATTCATCTTTAAAACCCTGGCTCCTCTAAGGCCTGTTTCTCTTTTCCTTTAGATGTGAAAACCAGAAAGAGAGACACCATAAATCATTGCCTTAAGTCTGGGAAGAGGTGAAAACTTTATGGTGGGGTATGGCTGGAAGAATTTTATTTCCGTATTATAATATAGAATATCACGTTTACATTAGAAAACTAAACACAGACAGAATAATATCTAACCAAAATAAGGAACCTGTTAAATAAACAGGTTCCTGGTGCTTTCCTAATCCCTTAACTCTAAACATTATATCATGTTTCTCTTATGGCTAAGGCAAAAGCAATGAAATTATTATGTATTGAAAGAGTAGAAGTAGGAGTTCATAATTGTTTATGACTGCTACAACTGGAAAAAAGTCCCCATTATATTTCTGATTCATTTTCATGATCCATTGACCAGCTGGTATGAGAAGCACCATTAATGAAGCATGAGATTTCATGCAGTTTGGCCACCCAGCAGGAGATGTGCTTCACCTTATGCTGATTCTCTTTTTACTGAGCTCCCACAGCAAGGAAAGTCGATGTGTTAAGGACACAGTGAAAAAAAATGTATATATAATTCAGTCTTCTTTGGATATCACTGACAACTATCACACTGCTTCTTGGAGTGACAGCTTTCAACAGAGCATTGCCCTGTGAAATAGAGTACAGAGCCACACACTGTGAAAGGAAAAGTGTAAAATCAAAGGAGTTTTGTAATAGCAACTATTCAGTGAGGTTTTAGGTACTTTTAACAAAAGCAATGCAGGACATTTTCTTTCGCATAAGAAGTCAATACTGGAAGCAAATTATATTTTATATATCTTAACTCTCAGTAAAAATATTAAAAACACATGGAAGTATTTTTAAAGAAGAGTCTCAAATTTACATGAACAGGATTATATGGACATACATGCTGGAGTTTTTTAAGCATGCCATTATACATATTACTTATATTTTCTTCCTAATCCATTCTCATTATAGAAGAAACCTCTTTGATGCCTCTGCACAACAGGTATGAAATAATGACCAAAAGCCTAAATCTAGATCAGCCCCCAAGGCTCTTTTTTGAGTATTTTACTACTGCCCTCTGCATATCCGGGTCACTTAAGATGAAGGATGAACTGAAGAGTTTTGTTGAACTGTGTATGAAAATTAACAAAAGGTCTCAAAGTATTTTCTTATTTAATTTTGGCATGCATTTCAATTTTAACATCCCAAACTTGAATTTCCAAAATGCTGCTGAATTAAATACTACTGAAACAGAAGTAGGAAGATTGGCAAAGGATATCACTGAGGTGGGTGGGATTGGACATCTGAGGGATGTGTGGCAACAGTTACACTTCCCCAGATTTACATGTCAGATTTCAAAGTCAGGAAGGCAACATTCATTACTTTGTTCATTGAAATGGGAAGAGAGGATGTTCAGCTCTTTGTAGGACTGTTTTCTAACGGTTCAAAGAGAAATAGAAAGATATAATTTCATTACTGTAAGAAATTCTAAATATACCCTAGGCTACGACAGAGATTATTGAAAATAACTCATGTTATTTCAAAGATTAATGTTTGGGTCAAAAGGAATCCAAAGAGTAAGCAGCAAGAAACTTTATAAAGTGGTGTTAATAAATAATATGGGAAGATATACACAACCTAGGAAAAAGTAAACCCATTTTTTATGTTACTCTATGGATGTCTGTTCTCTGACCTCCATTTGCACTTTATACCAAAAATTATACTCAATCTATTCCTATCACTGTTGCAGGTAATTTATATAGGGTCAGATGGTCTAAGGGGAAAAAAAAGACTAAAATTCAAAACAATTCCCACTGTTCTTTGGTATGACAAACCTGTACATAATTTCTCCTCCCTTTGCAGCTCTGCTGTGGGATATATAAGAAGCTTAAGACAAAGGAAAAGCTGGAAAAAAATAACAACCCAAATTCTGGCTAGGCAGAATAGAGTGAGAAATTTATAACAATAAAACCAGACTGGCTTCAAGAAACAACAACAAAGTCTAATTCTCTGAGTAACTGAAAACAAAGAAATTTAAATTGTTGTATTTGCCTTTCAAAGGGGTCAAATTATTAATGTAAACCACAGCTGGGTCATTTGGAAATTATGAAGTCATGTTAACTTACTAAAATCACGAAGATACATTACAAAACCAAAGGAAGCAGTGATGGTAATTTATGTCATATCCTCAGCTGAAGATTTCTGAACAGCTATTAGCTACAGTACTTCCACCCTGATGAATTTTTTAATTTTTTCCAGTCCCGTTTCCTTCTTAGAAAGGCAAATGGTGACAGAAGACTTTTCCAAGTTAATTACTTGCTGAGTGAAGCACACTCACAGGCTGGCTACAGCTTGTCTCTCTATTTTTGGGTGCCATTCACCACTCCAATGTGTTGAACAAAGTATTGAGTCTGAAAGTACAAAATGAAAAGTAATAACTTCCAGTTTGCACACTAAAATACCAGGGAAAACAAAATGTAACTTGGAATCTACAGGTGAAATTAGAATTTGCAGATTTTAACCTACCTGAACACTCTCATTTTCCTAAAAAGAATTGCAGGACTTTAAATGACCACAAGTAATGACTGCCCCAGTTTTCTCATCACTAAGATATGCCATTTATCATCTACTCTATATTAGAGATAATACATGAATTGGTGGATAGTGAGTGAGTTTATTTCAAAATTTTTCGGTGAGCCAAAGAAGGTTCATCACAGCTGTTGAAGTTAAGAAATATTTGCCAGAATTTGTATTTTAAATAAATTTAAATAGTTCTATAATGCGAAGATATTAAGAGTGTATTATAAAGAAATTCTCTTGAAATGCTGACATTTTTTGTAATAAAATAAAAGCCCCCACAAAAATAAGGCAACTACTAATATGAAATGAAATAATTATGAGATGCCATTGGCTTGAGCTGAGTTTTTAATTGGATGACAAGACAGAAATTATACAGATTTATACATATAAAAAGTAATTAATTTTCCAACAGAGAGTTTAAAAATACGAACATGGCATTAATGAATTCCGAGGCTTTCTTTGGGAGAACAATGAATGAAACTACCATTTTCATTGCTGAAGAGAATAAATAGCTTTACAAGTGTGATAAAAGATAAAAATAAACTGGACACCTGCAAAACCCTCTTATTTTAAATATCTAGTCCTTAAAAATCTACTGCAGTACCATTTTCAGAACATCTGGCACAAAACCAGATATATTTAGTGCTGTACTGAAGATTATCAAAATTCGGAATTCAATTAATGTTGAAATATTTTAAATATAAGTTTCACTACAGTGCTACTTAGATAACAAAGGCAGGTATAACAGTTCTGCAAGGTGATGAAATGAGCCTTGGAAGAGAATTGTAAGTCTGCAAACATAATAACAAAAAGGTTTTTCCGGGTTATGAAATACCCCAGGCAACTCCCTGGAGCCTTGAAGTATTCAGGAGAATATTTTGGTCTGTCCTTTAAATTTCAAAGGATTTTGTTCTGCAGAGAGAATAGAGTTTCACAAGTGACATTTTTTTAATGAAACACTCTTTATCTTAAAAGAAAATTATCAACCAGTTAGTATCTTCATATAACCTATCTCAAAAGACATCTTTGGCTGAATCAAGAAAGGAGGAGTGAAGGTTGCCCAGTCTGTTACTTATCCAGACACAAGTGAAATTATAATGAGACAAACAGTGGAAATGGTTCTCATTCTTTCTTCTGTAAATACAGACCACAAAGAAAAGGAATTTTAGTCTGCAGGAAGGAACAAATGATTGGGGTGGAAACAGGAGACAGAATGGATGCACACTGCTGTCGATAAGCAGTAGACAACTACTCCTAATAAGGATATCTAGCCTGCCTGACCTTACCATGGAAACAAAAAAGGGAGAAGGAAATTAGCAGGAGATAAAATTAGCCAATTATCCTTCTGCAAGAACTTATGCTCATACAACCATGACAGACCTGGACGAAGCCAAATTATCCAGACTGCCTTTTCTTCCATGTGTTCATGTAGTGACAGAACATATCCCACAGCACCGGTGGGTGTGGTTTAGAAGCTGGGCAATAAGAAATAACAGTTTTATTGTTCACTTTTTGTCCTGGTTTAGGGCAAATTTGGGAGGAAATCTCCTAATGGGGTTCCTCTGAAAAGCAAATCTAAACAGCCCCTCCCCTCAGCAGGCCCGGGGAAAGAACTCTTTCAAAGAAGAGTGGAAAAAACCTTATTTATTTAACAAACAAAATGCTCACAAGCATAAAGAATGAATAATAATAATAATAATAACAATAATAATAATATGAAACAATAAAACCTCTCGCTGCTCCGAAGAGAGATGGCAAAACTGAGAGTCCGTGCCAGGAGTCTGTTTATCAGTCCCTTCAGTGCTGGAAGATGCCGAGCCCCGGCCCAGTGGGCCACGGGTGCAAGATCCCGGTGCTCCTCTGGGTTTTTCAGTCCAGAGCAGATTTAAACAGTCCTAAAGAAAAATAAAATAATAATAAAAAAAAAAGTCCAGGAAAGCTTTTTTGCCTCAGCTAGCTAGACTAACAAAGGGGAAAAAAAAAAACCCTCTCTCTGGCTGCCCTCCGTGTATTTGACGAAGGACAAAAAAAAAAAGAAACCACACCGTCCCAAGGACAAGAGCAGATTCAGAGGAGTGAGTTTGTTTCTCAAAACAAACTGCGCGCTTCTTCTTTCCCTGCTCACTCTCAGAACCAGTCTTAAAGGTCCAGAACACAGAACAGACAATTTGGGGATACAGGCATCATAGTCACCCTAGGACACTTTTAAAAAATATTCACAGACATTGAGCTGCAGCACATGGAAGGATTTTATGAAGATACCCGTGTTCCAAATACATCTATAATTTGGCACATGTAAATGAATGATGCCTTCCTCTTTAGTGAAACTGCTTTGGCTGCCTATAGCAAACACATCTGAACACAACTCTGTTTTAATGAGATCACAAAAGGACTCTTAGCTCTACTTGTATTTCAAAAACTGATCAAAATCTCAGGCTTCTGGTTCACTACAAATGTCATTTTTGTTCATATTTTTCTGATTTGTGGTGAATGAAATCATCCTAGATCTCTCTTCATTGATGACCATGAGCAATTTTTTCCAAGCTAAGAAAAATATTATTATGTCATTAAACTTTAGATAAAGAGCTGTAGATCTTCATTTGCTAATATGTCCAAAATCTTTCAGAAGCCTCTTTAAGGGCTGGGAAAGAAGTCATCAGGTACAAAAATTCTCAAATAAACTATTAGAAGTTTAATGGACTAATAGACAAGTATTGAATATTGGATGTAGAATACACAGCTTTTGTATTATATTTTTCTTGATAGTTCAGACTAGACACAGTATTCAGATGGGATCTAACAAAAGCCAAGCAGAAGGCAATAATCCCTCCCTTTGGTTCCCTGTTTGTGCCCCTGTGAGTATCACCAGGCTGCTAGGGTACACAGCTGGCTTATGCTCAGTTTGTGTTTTCCAAGGTCCCCAGATCCCTCCCTGCAGAGTGACTGCCAGTCAGGCAGCCCTCAGCCTATGATCCTACACCAGTGCTTCATGTCCCAGAGTAGCTCTTGTATTTCAATTTTCTCTGTACTCTTCTAAGATGGCCATTTTCATTCATTTGTTTTAGTGGTGGTGCATTCAGTCATAGGAAATATAATTTTCCTGGCATCACATGAGCCTACGTCTCAGCAGACAAACAGTACTGGGACACAGGTTCTAAGGAGAACTTAGAACTGTCTTTAGAAAGAGTTGGTTGTGGATCTACATAGGATGTATCTCTTCAACCTCCTAAAGAGTGATCCAGAAGCCATAAACAGCGGATTACCAGAAGGCCAGACTATTTGTCAAATGGTTAAGGTAGGATGGGTCAATTTTGTTTCAGAACTGCATACTTATCCATACTATTTTTACAGGAAAATCTAAGTGACTACACTGAAACACTTTAGAGACAAATCTCCCTTTTAGGGCAACCCTTAGTTCTGGAGAAATGTCTGTATGACAGTATTAGCATAAGGTTATCTTGGGAGTACTGCAACATTTATTTAGGAACTATTTTAGGGTTTCCTAAAGACTTAGTTTCTTTCCTCCTAACTTGAATTAATGATGATAAGAACAGCATTATCATAGAAGCAGAAGAAAACAAACAAAAGAATTGTACCTCTTAACAATTAATTTTATTTTTTTTATTTCTTGTGGGGGGGTTGTTTGTTTGTTATGGGTGGTCTGTATAGTGTGTCTGGTTGGGATTGAAGTAACTTTCTTTAGCACCTCTACAGTCCTGCATTTTAGATTTGTGAGTAAAAGAGGCTTGATAGCATACCTGTTTTAATTATTGCTGAACATTGCTTGCACAGCATTGAAGGTCTTCTCTGTTTCCTGCTCTGCACCCCACCCCAGGAAGCAGGCTGTGTATCAGCCTTAGGAGGAGGAGGAGCTGGAACAATGAACCCAAACTTACCAAAGGGATATGTCACACCATATAATATTGTTCTCACTCACAAAACTTGGGAGGGAGACTGAGTTTTCCAAAGTAACCATGATTCAGAGACAGGTTGCCATCAGTCTGCTGGCAAGGGGTAGTTTGTAATTGCATTTGCATCACCTTTTGGATTTGGGGTGTTTTTTAATTCACTTATTAAACTGCCTTTATCTTAATCCATGATTTCTTTTCTTGCATTTGCCCTTCTAATTCTCCTCCCCATCATCCTGGGAGTGGGGAGTGAACAATAATAGACTGGTGGGTGCTTAGTTACTAGCTGGGATCAACGCCTCATACTCTGGGACCGAACAAGTTCTGCTTCTGTAAAATAAGACACATGTGGAAAACAGAAGATGTTGTCATTCCACCCACAAATATATTTATGATGCAGTTAGCTTGACTTGATCTAAATAATTTTGAATATTGTTTATTTTTCAGATATGGTATCCTTTTTTTTCATAGTCTTAGAGAACACTTCTGTGTTTTTCCTAAGGTACCTATGTATTAGTTGCAGTCACCTATGTAGTCAGAAAAATTGTAGTCTTGATCTCCCAAGTACCATATCATTTCCTGAAAATAGGAATTGCAATTCAATATCTTGTAGGCATTTTTAAAGTACTTCAACTATTGAAAACAAGTCAGATATATCTAAGTCTTTATTATGAACTTCTTTCAAACTTTTGGAGAATGGAATTAACATTCAAAGATAAGACTAGACTTGACACAGAGATGTTTTATAGTTCTATGGTCATTTGAATTGGAAATGAGAAATATTTGTTTTCTAGCTTGGAATGGATGTCTCATGAGGACATATATATTTATAAGTGTTCTTAACTTTGGAGTTCTGAAATGTCGTGAAAGTAATGAAAGTCATAAGCTCTCCACTGCTGAAGAAAATAAACCTTATGTTATGTATTGACATGAGATCTAGCTGTTAGATAGAATTGAAGTAAAATAAGAACAATTTTCCATCTAATTCTTAATCTTGGTATGGGTTTCAAATTCTTTCTGAAGTTTCACGCCCCTGATCACAATGACAGGATTGAAATTTAATGATTAGTCAAATTATAGCGCTTTCAAAATGAGATTAAAAAAACCTCACAGAACCGTCAAAACACTTTTCCAATGTTTTCCAAGTGTATTGATTCCACAAAAGGTGACAGATCCCTCTGATGTATTTTCAGATCAACGAAATTTTGTAAGACACCTTGACATTTATTTCAGCAATATGAACAGAAGTTACAGGGTAACCTTGCCCATCTTTCTTACCAATGGAATAGGTTTTCTATCTAAATAAAGGCTAATTTATTCCTCTGCAAACTCAATATTCAGATAAATTACATATTTTTTTTTCCCCAGACTAGGTTTTTCCCTGTTTAAATTTTGATTTACTTGGCTGCTCTTTGATGTAATTTGCACAAGTTTTGGCAATTCACTGACTCATCATGTCTACTTTTCACCATAGTTCAAAGATGTTCCATAGAAGAAAATTTTTCTTGAAACTCATACTTTACAACTTCAGATATGAAGCAGTAACTACATGAAAATATGTAGTTTTATTAATAATAAAAAAAAAAACAACAATTGTGGAAATTTAATCCACAATTTGCTTTCTGCTGTTCAGAGATCTTGTTGATGCCACCTAACAGGGAAGTAATGTTTGTTCAAATGGCAAGTACAGATTAAACAACCATATTTATCAACACGAGGATTTTTAGAATGATATTTTGAAGTCTTCCCTTGTGAAAGAGGACATTTTCACTATAACAAAAACAGGGGAAAGGAGATTTCCTGGGTTGAAGGGAGTATATCAGAAGGCATCACCTGCTAGTAGGTGTTGTGGATTTCAGAGAAAACTTGTCCTTCTGAAGATAACCAGGAAAATGCCTGCAAATAATCCTCACTGTCATGTAGACTTCAAAAGATAAAACAGTGAAGCAGTAAAAGGCTTGAGTGTGGGAAAAGTTCCCACTGATTAAAAGAAGTGCATACTGCAGCAGAATGATAGGATTTGTGCAAGTTAGTCTCATACATTAGGGCTGTTCTTTGGTTCTTATTCTAGGAACTAAAACCCCTGGGTTTTCACTTCCCAACAAGTGGGTTATCATGAAAGTTGTCTAGGCTATTGGTGAGTAAAATGCAGCGGGTTTTGTCTACAGAAAAAAAATATAATTCTTTTGTTTCTGTTGACTCTTTATAATTGATTCTGCTGCTTAAATGTCACAGCTCTGAACTGGTATCACAGAGCACAGAGCTGCACTCATGTAAAATAATTAAAAATTTGTGTTACCACAGAGCTGGCATTCCAGTCTTTAAACAAGAACTATGAGAGGAATAGGATAGACATTATGGATTCGTGCTGCCCTGGCAGTCAATTGATTTTGAAACATGAACTATCTAAAAATTGTCAAATTTCCGGGAGAAAATTTTGACAAATGAAAACAAAAGAAATTGAAAACAATTTGTTTTTGACAAATAACGATTCAACACATGGACTTGTACTTAAATAGTACTGAACCTGTTTATCTCAATGCTTAGCCAAAAAAAAATGGGAGCTAATGTTTCATCTTATCATATGTTCCAGGTAATTTTTGTAGAGAATGAAGAATGGTAAGTAGAATGAGAAATTGTGATAGATGCCCTTTAAAGTAATGCCTTTTTAGGAAAGTTACAGAAAGGTAAATCTGAGGAAGAAGATGAAAACAAGGAAGTATTTTTGGCCTTGCTAACAAAGAGTATAAATAAACTTTGCAGCAGGATTTTATTTAAATCCCAGGGGGAAAAGAAAAAAATATCAAGTGTAGGTGGTATGGTATTTTAGTACCTAGACTAGGTAGTTTAGTTCTAGGTACTAGTTCTAGTACCTAGAATAGGAGTTCAGCTATGCAGGCAACCATCAAAGGAGTTGTTTCATAGGTATTATACAGAAAAAATGGAAAGATTAGTAAATTTATGAATTAATTATGAAACACTGATGAAATTGAATGCCATTTGGAATGATCGTGTCAACAGGACGTAAGACTACTCTGGGTAGATAAGAAAACTTCGGGACAAGCTTTCACATAAAGAAGAATGTGAGAAGAGAACTTTAAAAATATGGTGTATGCACTGATTTTAATTGTGGAAGATTAAACAGACATGAGATGGTTATAAAAAGAGCAAAACAGAATTGTCATTAAAGAGGTCAACGGAAGAAGGTGCTTGAGACAGAAAAAGAAAATAAAGGCATTAGAAGGAAGATAAGATAATTAGAAATGGATGGATAAATCAGCTGTAAGAATTGCAGTGAGAGATAAATGTAAAAAAGTTGCAAAACCCAAACAAACCAAGGGAAAAAAATCCCTGTGACCCATGTAAAACAGTGAGTTAGCAGATGACTTAACATTTCTCAAATGAAAGTCTTTTCCAAAACACCTTCTAATTAATTCTATACAAATATACATATATTCAGTTTTGAAGCCTTCCAAAATTTTCTGAGTGGTGATCTTTGAAATTGTGTGATGGGCAGTGCTGCCCATTAAATCAACCTCCCTCAGTAACAGTCACTTCTTTTATGACTCTCTCTTCATAGCTGACCAAACCCTTACTTTTAAGATTATTTTAATAGAGTGGCATCACTGCTGAAAAGAAGTAAAGTGAAGTGAAAATGCTGGAGGGCAAAGTTCAGGTACAATGAGACTTTAATTAAGTTTCTGGCCAAGGCATATTTCAGCCTTCACTGAAGTCAAGAGAAGATTGCCACTGTTTACAGAGGAATGGGACCGAAAATGCATGACAAGATGAAAATTCCGTAAAATTTCTTTGCTTCCCCTCCCTTTAATAGAGGGGACACAATCATTATTTTTCTTTTAAGCTTATATTAACATTTGGAGTTATTTTCATAGATTTTATAAAGTAAAGATATACAATGCAAAATAATACATTTTGTTCCCTCTGCTTTGTCAGCTTTTTCCTTCTTGTTTTTTTCTCTAGACCAGAAAAATCAGAAGGAAAACAATTTCAAAGAGTCTTCAGAAAAAATTATACTTAGATGTCATTAAAAAAAAAATGTTTCCCTCTCCCCTTTATACTCCTCTCTCTTCAGCAAATATTTCTTTTGTCTATTGCCTGCTAGGAAGTTGATTTAAATAGTCACAGTACTTTCCCTACATGCAAAGAACAAGGCACGTGTGAGCTCTCTACCCTCTTGGTTGAGCTTAAGAAAATGTAAATTTCTCTATTCTCTGCCTTTTACTATTTCCTGAAACAGCTACCTCTGTTGATAATTGAATATAAATGAGAGAAACATTTTCAATAAAGTGGTGTTAATCAAAAAATGAACAGTTACTTGGCAATGTCAGAACTGGTGGTGAGAAAATTTGCTATTTCTGTAGATATACTTGGACTGTTCCTCTCCGCCAAGCCATGATGATCAAGAATAGTAGAAAATACTACCTTGTATTTCCTTGTGGCTTTTTTTTCAGGTGGAAAGGGCTTCTGGACTTCTAATCAGATTAATGGGAATTGATTTATAAACAAATAAATATGTAAATAAAATAATATGAATACTGAAGATGTCTCTGGTCAAAAGCAATTAGTGTGTGGGTTGTTGGAAATCACCAAGACAAGCTATTTTAACTGAAGTTTCTTGCTGGTTCTTTAACTGTACAAGCACATAATGCTTGATTCTCCTCGCAAGACACAGATATCAGAAGAATATCAGCTGGAAAAACAGCTAGTCAGTTTGTTAGAATCACTTCTTTTAGCTCAAAAATAGAAAAAAATCACAAAGCTATTAAATATGGGGAAAGCCAGACTCTGTGGGATGAATTGAACATAATTGCAGAAGCATAGGCACCTCAAAATGCTAAACCTAAAAAATTCTTCATTTCCCTCCATCAGGCTTTCTATTGTCTGCATCATTATTTCCATATCTTACAGAATAAAATACAATGTGATGAATTTTTGTGTCCTTACTTTCTCCCAGCTTGCCTTGCAGCAAGCACTATGTGGTTTCACTACAGGGTTCAAGTAATTTGAGGGCAAGACAAGGTAGCTTGTAATTTTCACCTGAGTAAACATGTCAAAGTAAACTCTTTTCTCCTTCAGGACTTTAACTTCCACTAGTAACTCAGATAAAAGTAGCGAGCACTTTGCTTTCACTGAGGTTTTTTTGTTGTATCTTGATTCCTTTGAACAAAAAAGAACCAAAACAACAAAACTTTATATTTTAGTTATGTGAAAAACAGAATTATTCTGAGGTAAGAAGTTCAGCACTGTATTAAAGGGAAGAAAGTATTCCTGTGTCACTTATTTCTTGACTTTTATTATACTTCCAACCTCTATTTGTCTCCTTCTCTCAAAAAGATTGGTGTCATTTACTGTCACCCAAACAACCACAAGCTGAACATTACAGCTTTGCTTAAATAGCAGCTGAAATGAGCTGAAAATACTACTATAAAACACATTCAGTTATGAGATGGTGCTTTACAAAAGGCAGGCTGTCAACTTTGTCCTATAGTCACATTTGAATTTGAAGAGAATTCAAGCAGAAGAAGAAATGAGAAGGATAAGGAAAAAGTAGGTTAAGATAGGAACAAATACAAGGAAATCTGAGATTACATAGGGCCAAGTAACTTCTATGCAAGCAAGGATTTTATTTTTTTTTTCTACTATATATAAAATAATTTTGCATAGAGGAGTAAGTTTTAAAGCCTTTTGTCAAGTGACAATAAAGTCTTAAACTGTGACAGTACAGAAAATAATAATGCCCCGTACTTATTTAAATAAAGAGAATTATTTCTTTAATCATCCTGACCTGAGACAACTAATAGCTGTAAACCCTTCTAATTGCTTCCCTGAATAGGATTACTTTCACCTGACTGAGTAAACTGACATTTTAAATTCCCTTTTACAATATAGCAGGATATGTTCTGTTCAGTGCTGCATTTCTAATGTCCCAGTGTCTGAAAGAAGCATATTGTGAATTTCATTCAAAATACTGAGGCAGGTGTTTAAGTAGATATCCCAACCTAAAAAAAAACAACAAAATTCACAAAAAAACCCAGGATTTAACTTTCAATGAGAAAGGACAGGCAAAGAAACCTGTCAAATCATGCAATCCGTAATAATCAGAATAACACAAAAAGCTATATAAACAAACATCAAATTCATCTACCTGGTGTGCAAACTTTGTCCCAAAGTAATTTTAATTTTTTAGAGTCACAATTTGCATGAAAAGAAAATCACACACTGTCTACAGGGATTGTCTCTGCTGAATGAAAATGCTCAGATATAAATCCTGATGCTACTGGAGTGGTAAAAATTGCAGAAAATATAAAGACCAGACTTTATGATATATGCAACAACTGTTTGCACCTATGTGGAAATTATGTAGGCAAGAAATACAGAAAATATTTTAGATATTTCTCAACAGTTCAACTCAGTTACAATAATTGAAAATGCCCCTGACATTTAGAATTTGGTCTGGTTACTCAAGATGTAAAAATGTTAACTTTTCTCACCAAGTTCTTACTGAAGAGTGAATGGATCTTATTTAAGAACTTGAAATATAAGGCAGAGAAAACATCTTCAAGGATGTCAGTTTGCAAAGGTTACATGTAACTTTGTACAACTGAGTCATCCCATAAAGTGAAAGGAACACTTTATCTTAGAAGCCTAACATTAGAGATTAAAAAATGTTACTCTCATGTAAGGTAGCCCAATTTCCTCTTATAGCTCCTCATCCAAAAATTTATTGCAAAATCTTTTTTGGAGGAGCTTTTGTAGAAGCTGCAACTTCTTCCATTTAAATCCATTGTCTATACAGTTGACTCCAGAAGAAAAAACAGAGGAATAAAAAAAAAATTGGGGAAAAAGTCACTTCAGATAAAAATAATCCATATTTAATGTATTCCCTAATCCAGAGAACCTGTCCTGTGGTGACATGAGGTGAAAATAGAATTTCAGTCAGAACGTTTAAATGTCCTTCAGAAGATTTTCAAAGTTAAAAGTCTTAAAATTAAAAAATCTTTAAAATACATTACTACACTAAAATGTAAATGTTTTTCAGGCCTTCTCATAAGACATTCATTACAATTTTCCCTCCCTAGCCTCATTGCAAAAGAGCTTTGCTAGTTTAGAGTCAACTTAAATATTTTGACACCCCTTCTTATTTTTTTTTAATATAAATTTTAGCGCTACGTTTTCTGAAAGTGTAGTGCTTGATCTTCCGACAGTTAGATCACTGCAATAATTTCTTCTTTGAAAGCATAAATATGCCCTTCTGAATTTTCCAAATTTCTTTGAGAACTTTCCATGAAAATATTTTAATCATAGAGAAATACAAATCAAAAGCATTCTGGAAGAAAATGTTGTTATGAAATATTTATCACAATTTAAGGATTTGTATTATGAAACTTCAAGCTAAACTGAACATTAAAAACTCCTACTGCTTTTGGTTTATTTGCATTATCTGGATCTTTTGTTTAACTCAGAATAATGGGAAAAAAAATTAAAGCATGCTGACCAAATTGAAAAGCTCCAACATCTGATTTATATTTTCAAGTGTATCTGTTAGTTCAAGGCTGAACATTCCATTATACTGCACTAGAAATACAAGGTGTATTTATTCAAACAATGTAGATTGCACATTATTGCTTTTATAAGGTGATTTACATTGTAACCACGTAGTAGGGGAACAGCTACCTCTGTTATCTCATATTTGGGATGTTATGTGCAATTTAGAGAAAGAGATGTTCTCCCGCTGACACATCCAGTTCTGTTTGTTCAGCAATGCCATCCCAGTTACACGCAATTTTATTGTGAAATAGATGGAGTTTTCCATGGAAAAAAGCATCAGCTGATTTCCCAGTTGATTATAGGGTAGCTGGGCTAATGAAATGGTTGCTGAAGGCAGTGTCACAGATGCTGTGAGAGGAGCAAAGGAGTAAGAATGGTTTGCTAGTGAGACAGGAACACACATGCATTTAGTGGATTAATCAGAGAGCTTTTGGCAGCAGAGTCCCATATTCCTATCTCTTGATTCATCTGTCAAAGACACTGATAAACAACCCATGGGGCTGTCACACCAGAGGGAAAAGCAGCATCAGTACAAGGGTGTCATAACATTTAGTAGCATGTTAGGGAATTTGACATGTCCATTAACAAGGTATTTATTTGCTTGTGAAGGTTAACTATTGATAGGTAGCCCAACCAAAACTTTAAATATTGTGAGACTAAATATAATATATTCAGGATCTTTAAAATATTTTAGGTTGGTTTAGACTCCTTGATGTGAAAAACTAATTATTTTTTCTGTTAACTTTGCCTGACATAAAAAATTTGCTTCAAATCAAATGCAATTTCCCTGGAAAGTTTCTGCCTTCTGAATTTTTATTTTGATTTTAATTTTTTTAAAAAATCAAAATGTAGGGAAAAAAAAGTAGCTTTAAAAAGTAGGAGGATTACTTTGTTAAATCATTTTCAAATTTGATTGTAAAAGAAAAACATTTTTGTTTGACTCATCACTTAAATTTCCCATCAATATAAGCAAATTTTAGATTACTTTTTGATCGCCAAAAAGTACTTATTTGGGTGTCTTTTCAGTAGAAAGGCATAGTATAAGTTCTCCTACCTAAATGAATTACCCTCCCGTGTTTTTGCTCACGGTTAGGAGGCTGGGCTAACACAGGTGCTGTACACACAGCTCCTGTGCACTGGGCAGAACCGATAAACATGACACTCACCATCCACAGTCACACGTGCCTTGCACCATACAGCAGCAGTTTGGCCTCTGGGAAGCCTTGGAACTGCCATAAACACACTGCACTGCTGAGCCACTTGTGAAGAACAACATTGAAGCACCCAGCCAAGCAGTAGCAGATGTGACTACCCCAACCGGCATCAGGTTGCCAAGAAACCGTAGACAAGGGACTAAACCTCTTGATTTTTGTGTATTTTCTGCCTCACACAGATAAAAACCTTGATATATTCTTGTTCTGCATACAATTGTCTTGATGCAACCACAAAAAAAGAGAAAACATACATCAACTTAGTAAATTTCAGAAAGAAAAAACAAGCAAAGTTAAATAAAAGAAATACAGATTTCTGTTCCTCTCCCACAAAGAGGCACGGAGTTTCCCATCATCACAAAAATCACCCACTCTCTATCAGTTATTGACATTTCAGCAACTATCATTACAGTTTATCAGTATTTACATTCCTCATGTAAGGAACATTATAGATGAAGTGCTCCAGTGCTGGGTAAAAACATGGGGTGGTTTGAAGAAGGATTTAGTACAAGAATGGGATCACAAGTGGGAAGGAGAGGGGAGCAACACTGATATTTTATGGAATCTGGAACTGCTCTGCATGATGCAGTCACAGTATGCACCAAAGTATTAGAGAAAGATTGCAACTTTTCTATTGGGGAATTCACTTCTTTTATCACCTTATAGTCTATGGCAATGTTACAAAGTGCTAATGTGCTTAGGTGATAAAGCATTAACCAGTGAGTATTCAGGGAAGAACTGGATGTCAGTTTACCTCTTTAAAATTTGATATCTAAGCATCAAATTTTCACTAATTCATAAATAAAATAATGCTTCTTGAAGTGTGTAGACTACTTTCTTTGCCCAGTGTGAAAATTGACCTCTTCTGGCAGCTCTCTCCTCATTGTGTTGCTGTATTCACATTGTAACCTTGATGAGTTATTTGTTTTCCTTCCTTGCTTTTATAAAGGTTTGCATCTTGAGAGGTGTTCTCCTGGAAGCCAAATAGCTGAATCTTGTAGGATTCATCACCACATATCTTCATAGTCATATGTCTCCCCAGATTCTGTTAAAAAACATAACACCTGATTTGCTGAAGTACCGGAAGACTGAAAAAACACTACAGGAAAACAAACAAACAAACAACCCCCTCACACACACACTGCAAAAGATCTGAATTTTCTCAGAGATCTGAAATCATGACATGCTAGCTCACCACACAGAACCTTGCTCAGTCTAGTTTAGATTCTAGTCTTCACTAGCATCCATTATTTTCTCTTTTGAAGTTCAAGCTGAGTTAAAAGACTCCTTTGCGTGTAAAAATGCAATAATTAATAACATATTTGCATATGAGAAGAGATTTTTATTATCTTGAAACAAGCAATTAGATGGGAGGCAATGATAATATCACACTGACAACACTAGTATGTATAAAAAGGAGAATTAGCTAGTCTTTCAGTGTCAAACACAAACCTGTTATTTTAATGCCTCACCCAGTACACTTAAATAATAACTCTACCATCATGTGAAGTTTATGTTCAATTTTAAATATTTACTTAATATATCATATTAATTTACTGCTAATTTACTTATTATTTCTCCATGATACTTTGAAAAATATTCTATAATATCGTGCATCAATTTTTAAAAATTGAAATGATAACTTGATTTATAGCCTGAAGCTATAAAAACTTGATTATATGAGTAGAGCTGTCAGGAGCCAATTTACCTGTTCTTTGAGAATTTTTGACATATCAAAATTTTCCCATTTAAAATGAATCCAGAAAAAACAAAATCCCTAAAATAAAACAGTAAGAGCCAACTAATTCTTCACACATACCCAGTTTAATTTCACATATTGTATCTTGCATAGGCAACAACAACAGCAAAAACTCACATGAATGACTGGTTGTTTTAAAATATATATATTTTTTTTACTTTTGTAATTTTCATTCACATCATTCACTGGTTTTTAATTAAGATCTTTTGATACAAAAAAACCTCTGTCCCAAATAAGGAAATATTAGCACTATTAGGGTCAGCTCTATTTACTGCATCCCTAAGTCTGCACAGAGAAGAGTCATGGAAAATTGATTTCTTGTCAGTAAGAAGATGAGAATTCTGCATCTTGGTATGTCCTTTAAGGCAACTCTTGAACTTAAGAAACATCGCACACACAAAAAAATTAAAGAATTAGAGTGTTCTTAAATTCCTGTCTAATTATTAAAAATCTGCTGTTACTCTACATTTTTGGAAGCCAAACTCATACACTTGGATTTGCAATTCTAAAAGATACATTCATTCTGAGAAAGATGGGAGAAGCTGTACTATATATTCAGTATTAGCAAATATTAAGCATGCTAAACAAACAGTTCCTTAAGTATGTTTAAGAGAAACAAAACCATGTTATTTTCTACAAAAATGTGGACAACTGTTGGCAGTTATTTTCATGTTTACCCTGTGTTTATTATTTACATTTTATGCATTAACATCTTATTGTTTATTAAAAATGAATTAGTGAACTCGAACCTTATGGCAACAGAGGAACACAACAGAATGAAACAGAAACTGTCAGAATAAAGCAAAATTGCCCTGAAGCCCTATTAATCTGAGGCTTTATGACTGCCTGCTGCTTGTGCTAAGATGTCAACAGCTGAAGTGCTGTAGGTTTGGGATATTTTTAATCTCTAAATACAATAACTATCAGTCAGAGGAGAAATTACATTTGATTAAGTGAGTGTGGTTCTCCTTTGGGGTAAAGGAAATGTGTCGGAATTATCACAGAGAGGCTGGCATAGTGTCTGGGCTGCATTAATTTATCTTGGAGGTCTTTAATGTCTCCAGAACAGTAGTTCACAGAGATCACATGCTTTTTCTGACACACTGAGCAATTTCCCAGGAGATCTTGTTTTGCTCCACAGTACCACAAACAGTTTGAGGGAGCTTGACACAGGCTGAGCTTCATCAGTGGTCCAATTTCCCCAGGATTTATTCTCTCCTTAATGCCAGCAAGGATATTTGTCCTTGGGATAAATTGCACATAGGTGGAATTTTTTTTAAAGAAAATGTCATTAGGATTATGAATGGCACTGTGCTTAAAACTGTGGTGATAATACATATTTTAAAGCTAATCAGTGGCATGTAGAATGTTATCAGATCCTTCTCTCACTCAATCCTTAAATTGAAAGAGGAACAAATTCAATTTAATCTTTTAAGAAGCTTGGCAGAAGGTATATAAACTGAAAGACAACAAGACAAATAATTTGGAATTGATAAAAGAGAAGTGAGTCTTGAAAAAAATCCCAGAGGGTAGTTTTAAAAGGATGCAACTTATATTAGGGGAAATCTAGCAGCCACTAGTAAGCTAGTCCCCACACTGATCCCTGCCACAGGAATGAAGGCTAAACAGTCATCGCATTTTTACTGACATGAAGGACCCTTTGGGTGCACTAGTTTTGCAGCTTAGCAGGAGAGAATTAATTTTGCAATGCAAGCTCTTCAGACTCATGCAAATGAAATTCTTTTAATTGAGCCTCCTTTTTAAAAACAGTCCTACAACTGTTTTTGTTGCTGTAAAACATCCATTTGCAAACTAAAGAGCAGCAGAGTAGTTCTTAGGGCTTAGACACAGGAGAAGAGAGTGCAATTCCTTTCATGCCTTCTCAGATTAAGGAGGAAAAGAACAGAGCTGTAAGAGGAAAGCAAGTGTTGAGGAAGGATCACACCAGGGATCTGGTTTGAAGAGACCAACAAAAGGGTGACTGCTCCTTTTTTAATCACAGAATCACATAATATTTTGAGTTGGAAGGGACCCACAAGAATCATCAAATGGCAACTCCTAAGAGAACGGCCTATACAGGGATTGAACCCACAACCCTGGTGTTATCACCACCATGCTCCAACCAACTGAGTAATCTCAGAATAACTGAGCTGATGTCATGGTCAATATGTGAGGAGAGGAATTCTGACAGGAAGTAGGGTAAGATCAAGTCAGTAATTGCATCTGTTTATTTTATGGCAAAAGAATTGTTAGTGGTACCCTGTATGAATGCTGAATGCACTGAGATTAAAGCACGGGCATTTCTTTTATTCTGTTGAGTTTTGCTCACAGTCATTTTCACAAACGAGTGGATAAGTTTGCAAAATTACATTTACAATAGAAAAGTCAGCAAACCCTATGTTAAAACAACAAAATGACACTGCTAAATAAAAATGCTTTGCTATCTATTTGACTATCTGCAGAATGCCTGCAGATTTCCTTATTACACTGCCCTAGGCCCTCAGCTTGACTTGAGAGGATAAAAGAGAATCACCATATTAACACCATATACACTAAATACATCACTTTATCCTCAAAGCATTGTTGTAGCTTTTATGCGTATGATGAAGGTGGTTTCTTGGTAGCAACTGGACAACAGTGAAACTTTAAAATTTCTATTGAAATTTGAGCAGTAATAATTCTTAATAATTCTTAAGTCTTAGTATTAGTTGATCACAATATCTACAATCAAAATTACAGACAAAGTGAGTTTTCAGAAATAACTAAGGCTATTAGAAAATTTTATGCTGTTATTTGTAAGACATAGAAATTATTTGCTAACAAAATCAAGGAAAAATGTTACTGACAGCTTAATTGTTGCAACACATTACTAGGAGCTTGTATTGCTTATTCCCATACTTTAACCCTTTCAAGAAAGATTGATTACTTTGCTTTTTGGTTTTTAAATTTGTTTATTTAGTTTTCCATACTGCTACAGCTGATGTAATTTAATTTTAATTAAAATTTAATTAAAATTTAATTTTAAATTTTCTTCTTTATTTTTCAAAAAAAAAGTTTTAAAGGGGTTGTGCACAACAAGCAAGGCCAGAAATGCTACCGGATATTTTTTTTCTGGCTCATGTTTTCAGAGAAATTACTTTGGATGTGTTTTATTTTAATTCCAGCAACTTCATGAGTTTCGCTCTTCGGGTGGGTTCATGCTTCTGGACACACTTTTAATTAAGTAATACATATCCTTAAAGACAGAAGGGACCCACAGAGAAAGAAATGGGAAATTGGTAAGATTTGAATATATTCATGTGGGTGCTGTGATTTGCAACTTGACAAAATGTGCAAGTCAATGGAACTCTTTTATCATTACTTTACCTTCCTGACCAACATGTGTGATAGTCATTAGACCCGAATCACTAATGAATAGACCTGGGAAAAACTGAATGTCTCCTGACAAGATGGAAGACAGCTCAACATTGTCAAAGGTACGCTCCTCTTTTGTAGATGGTGATCTTAGGATGGATGATTATATGAGGAAACAACACTCCTTTAGGGACAGGTGGTACTTGTAATTGTACTGGAAAAAGATAGCAACAACAAAAACAAACAAACCAATAAAAACTAGCAAAGAAACCCCCAAAGACCCCACCACCACTGCCACACACACAAAAAAAACAAATCAAACTAAACCAAATCAAACCAATAAAACCGAAAAAAAACCCAACCAAACAAAACCTAAACAACACTCTCCCTCCAGCCAAAACAAAATCCATAATCAAACATAAAGATACAAAATATATCCATAGAGAAAACCATGCTGCTCAACTGGTAGGCAGTGCATTAAAGTTCTGCTGTGCACTTCAGTTTGGTTCTGAAGGCACACATTCCCTTTCCACTAACCAGGGCAATGTGGCAACAATTAAGCTCTGAACAGGTTCCTGTAACGTGGTCTGAAGTCCATATTATCATCTAGGGAAGACACAGCACACAAATGGAAATTCCCCAAACTGTTATATGCCTCAGACAAGTAATTTCAGCAGTTTCATATGTGCTATTCTTTCTCACTCCTTACGCTCATACTAAGGTATCTATGACTATTTAAACTGTAAAATAGAATAGTTTTGTTTGGAAAAGACCTCTCAGATCATCAAGTCACCATTAACCCAGCACTGCCAAATTCACCACTAAACCATGTCCCTAAGTCCCACTGGGACAGCCTGTTCCTGTGCTTGGCAACTCTTTCCATGAAAAGGTTTTCCCAATATCCAACCTAAACCTGCATCTAGTAATGTAAATCAGTGTCTTACAGCATGCTTTCAAAGCATCTAAGCATAATATGTTGCCAGGTTCTGCAAAAACCCGCTATTCACCACAAAAACAGAAACAGGTAATAGTAAAGGCTGATTGTAACAACACAGTACTGGAGATTTATTTAAACACAACTCTAAAAAACCAGCTGCATCTAAACTACATGTTGTATGTCTGCTAAAGCAATTTGAATATTTTGCTGTTTGGGAGGACTCAGAAACAAAGTACTCCAATACTGCATCTGGCCTCCATCTGAAGAGGATGCCTATTCAAGCCAGGATGATACTTTGAAGCTTGAGTTTTTCTGTGCCTCTTAATGCATTCTTTGAGCACTGTGTATTGCTTTTCACTAACATGCTAATATCTTTCGGATTTTGAATAAACTCTGAATCTGAATACATTTTGGATGGTTTATTAGACAACAAGATAACCAGATGATCAGGATACATTTTGATACATTTATCTCATGTATTTTCCTCTCATTTGCCTCTTCTTTCTATTCTTATTGTGATCTATTCTCCTTCCTGTTTGTTTTACGGTTGCTCTTTTTTTTTTTTTTTCTTTTTTTTTTTTTTCCCCATCTTTATACCTAACTTAAGGTGCTTGGAAAACAGCATAAAAGGTACGGAATCCATGTGATGTAAAGACAATGTGTAAAGAAAATGTGTAGCACTTTTATTCTAACATTTATAAGTTCACCTGTTGCTGTGTGCACACTTACAGAATGTGGTAATGAGGTTTCTATTAACCTCATGTAGTATCCAGATTGTTGGGGTGTGTGTCTCTCTGGCCAGCCCGCTGCTCGGCTAGGCCACCCGGTAGCTCCAACATGCCACAACAGGACCGATTTGTGAGTCTTGGCTCTGCAGCCCCCGGACTTTCGCTGTCACAGCCGTGGTGTAAATGAAAGAGGGGACTCTCGGAGGGTTGGGAGGAACAGAGGTTTATTGGAGTCACAGGGGAACCCCTTACCTCAGGTCCGGTGCCTGAGGAGAGACCCGGACAAAAGGCTACAGGGGGGTTTTGTCCAGGACAGGCTCAAGGGGTGGGTACAAACTACAAACCAATAAAACAAAGCAAAGCAACAAATGCCAACTGAATTACCTAACTACTAACAAATCAAGGTAATTTGGGGAGGGGTCTCGGGGGAATCTGCCAACTGCTGGCCAAATCTCCTCAAAGGTTCTGGATCTTGGAGATAAGGACTCAGTGATGGACAGAGGGAAGAAGGGTACATTGGAGAGGATGGGCAGGCATCATCATGGGGAAAGGACCAATAGGAAACAGTTTCTGGGCAAAGACCAGAGAGGCAAAGAAACTCTTATCAACTTATGATAAGAGAAAACTCCAAGACAAGGGGCCCTTATGGGGTAACTAGAGCTATACTAACTTATAACAAAACCTTTTTTAAAACATGGAAATCTTGCAAACCCACACCAGATGTTCAGTACAATTTAGCCAGTATTGTCTGTGATATTTGTAAAGAATACTCTAACTTATATAGGGCCTCCCACAATGAGATCTCCTTTAAAAATTGTGCTTCTCTGTTTAGAATAATATCTGCCAAAAATGCATGCATACTAGAAAAAAATTATTTCATGGAACTTGAAGCCACATATTTTTTCTAGATAAAATAAATCATGTTGAATCAATAAAAGCTTTATGAAAATAAAGTCCACGAAACCAAGCACTCTTTAGTTTACAGTCCCATAAAAGAGGGCATAGGGTTTTCATAATAAAAGAATAGAAATATATACATGAGAACATATTATTAATTCTCTTTCTTCTCTTCTCCCATCAGAGAGCAATGATATTAGAGCTGACTGAAACAGAATTTTTCATAGTTGGCAGTGACTTTTTAAAAAATATTTAAACCAAAATTAATGGCAAAAAAATCTAATAATTAAAAAAAACCCCAAAAAACAAGAAGAATAAACATGGTATTGTTGTTTCAATGCTTTGCTTGTTTTTCTATTCTAAAATATTTTTGATTAGAAAAACCTCAATCATCTGGATACCTCCTATGCAAGCATGTCTGGTAAAATCTATCTACGAATTCACTAGAACTAACTGGTTTGACCAGGTCAAACTATTTAATAGCATTCTCTCAGTATTGCTACATTTCTACTGTTTAGATAGATATCTACTTGTAATTCATCAATATGGCAAAGCCAAGGTCTGAGATAACACTGACCATTGTGTGTTTTAATAAATAATAACAGGCGAAAATCTTCTTTCTTGACCTCTTTTTTCAGCTGCACTTTCATTCTTTCCTCTTTGTCATGATGACTAGGAACACACTTAAGTAACAAGTCTGGGGAAATTATCTACCTTAAATAATTGGCCACATGGATAGTCTTTTCAGAACTCTGGGACCTAGAGGACAGGATTCATCTCACCTGCCATAAGCTGTTGGAAGTTAGGCAAACATTTGAGTTTCTCAGCAGGGTTCCCTCATAGTCAGCGAGAGAAAGAAAAAAATCCAGATGAGGTTGCTTAGCAACTTGAATTTTCTTCAAATAGCTATCTCAAAATGGGATGAATTTTCCTCTGGAGACCTCCTTCTCCTTCCACTGATTATCCATGAAATAACTTGAAGTGTCTGTCTAACTTCTGGGCCAGTAAAAGAGGTGGAATTAATTCCATCTCAAGATCCAATTAGAGCACAATCAGAGCTCTGGTTGTGCTCCAAGGATTGTAGTGGAAGGAAACTTGAATATTGCCACATAGAAGGTGAAAAAGTTCATCTAGATAATGTCAAGTAAAAAGAATATATATTTCCCATGCTGGTGAAGTACAATGGCATGTGCTGAGAAGATTATGCATTTTTGCATTGTTTTGCCTTCATAAACAGAGAACAATGCAGAAGAGGTAGGAATATTCTGCACCGACAGACTAAGATCATTGTTAATAGACTTATATATGAATGCACATTTATCCCAATTTAAAAAAGGATGAAAGCCAATTTATTCTGTTTTGGTTTCATCCTTCACCTTGTCGCATCAAGGGGCAGAACATCATCTGACAGAGCTTTGTGTCACTTTAAAAAAAGGTACTGCTCCTGCTTTTTACTGTGTTTAAAACCAGCTTCTTCTTCAATGTTAGAAGAAAACAACTCTCCTCCCACGATTTTCAGTAGCTCTTCACGACTGTCATATGTCACACACTCTGAGCAAAGAATTTAGGCATCAAGCTTATGAGGAAATGACAGTTAAATAGTTAGCAGTTCGTCTTCATCAATTTTTGAATGCAAATACAAAGCTCCTAAGGACTCTAGCTATGGAATTAAGGATGGAAATTTCATGGGGAGCTAAAGTGCTTTCTAACTGCTCCTTAGCAAGTCACAAATATTGCAGCATTTATTTTTATTTTCAAAAATTTTCACTGTGTCTGTAGTTAGCAGGTGACATTTACTCTGCAGAGAACTTTACTTATGTCTCCTCTGAACCACAAGCATTTCTATTGTTGCCCTGAAACAGTTAGGTATGTAGGTAATTAATTTTTGTGTGTGTGTGTATACACCTGAATGAGGCTGGGAGCAGTTTCAGGTCAATGTGTCTGATCTAAGATGAGAGCTTTGCTGTGGCCCATTGGAGACGTGTTTCTATAACATGAAAGGTAGAGTGGCTTATGTTTGCCCATGTAAATGGCACAGTTTCTAAAAGGCATTACATGCTTTGTTTGTACACTTGTTTTCTGTAGAATGAGATGGTAGAATTGGTCTTTTCTTCTGTAAGTAGTGCACATGGAGGTTCACTCTGCTGGAATGTATGCTCCTTTGCACTGACCACGAGAATTTCATATTTTTATCAATATTTAGGAAGACCTATCTTTTTTAATATTGGGAAGTAAGGAGGATTATTTTTTTAGTGGAAATTGGACTAAGGTTATCCAAATCAAATTATTGCCTTAACTTTATTGCTCGTACCAAAAGAACATATAACTTCTTTATTTCACCTCTGCAGACAAGGCTAATTTGTTTCACAAGAACACTTTGGAAAAGTGTATTGTTGTTACAATTAAGTGGATAATTAATGTAGAAAAGCTAAGAAATTTTCTATTCAATGTGATTTTTCAAATCTCTGGGAAATCAGAAGTCTTATCTTCAAGCATAACAGTTTCAAAATATTTGCAGAAGAAAACACAAAGAATAACTAGTTGGATCAGGTCAACTAAAACAATTTAAATAATTTTGAAAGATTTAATTTCGTGAGGAACCATATGGTTGCAGCTTTATCCCCAAAGCGTGGATAAAGGAAATAAACAAAAAGCAACCAAGATTTGTCAATTTTTTCAATGAACCAGCATTTCTAAGAAAAAAAATCTGTATTAAATATTGTAACCAGGACTAGTTACCCATGCAAAAAGTGTTTATATAAGACTGAAAAATAAAACTCTAAGTCAGTTTATAAAAGAATTGCCACTGGAAACTCAGCTTGGCGCTCATATTTTCATGTACATTGCTTTATTTTCACTTTCTCTTCATATAATTGTACCTTCCATCTAATATTTGTCAATTTTACTTTAGTACACTGCACTTTACTTTTTGTGTATGTAATGAATCGTTCTTCAAAGGTCGTTTTGGTAAATTGATAGAAAATCCAGACTGTTTAATTTTTATATGTAGTTAGATTGGGTTCATGTACTTTCAAAATCTTAAATAGCTTTAAACTGATTAATTACTTTGAAAATGTGAAGGCTTTGCTGCTATGAAATCTGTCTTGGTGTTTTAAAACTTCAGTTCAGCAGAACCTAACCCAGATTTATCTAATTTTAATATGTCAAAACAGTATATCTACAGACTGAGAAAAAAAAGCAAGACAGCAGTGATCAATACCATTGATTTCTGAACAACAACAAAAAAAAAGGAACAAAAGAAAAATAAATTTAAAATTTGCAACTACTAGGGATTTCTAAGAATTTTTTAACATATTTAACTCACAAAATCAAGTTAACTATGACATTAGTCTTGAATCTTGACTTACTGAGATAAACGAACTTTCTCATGGAAATAAATGGAGAAGAGGGGGATTTATGTAATTATGCATCTGCATGGCAAATAAATCTGATCATTTTGTGCCAACTATCTAAATAAATTATTGGGTTTTTAAAAAGCTGGATAAAAAATCAAATCTGTGGATTTAATTTGTCTTAAAATGCTGTAAAGAGAGTATATTTATTAGGGTATGAAACTGATTATTGCACATATTCTTAAAACTTTTACTACTGTATTTCTCAAATCAGAACACAAGTAACCCTGGAGATATCTTTGCCTAATCAAATGATCTGTGTGACTGGATTGCTTTATACGTATGTTTTGATTTAATTTTTTTTTTTTTTTACAGCTCAGAGCTTAGCAATGTCTAATTGTTCTTATCATGTTTTGGTCTTGATATGGGTTCCTTCCCACATACCTGCCTTCCCTCCTCTCATGTCTTTTTTGGGAACTTGAAGTTATATACAGAAATATAACTCCCCTTCAAACAAGACAGAGTGGCTGTTCCTTGCATAATTTCATCAAAGGAAGAGGCTCTATTATGGGACAGAAATAGAAAAATTCTTATTCTCTCTCTTATGTGTTATCCTCTGGATAGTATATACATAGGCTGGGGGAAGCCAAAAATCTCATCCTTATCAGGTCTGATTTAGCAATAGTTGGGAAGAAATTGTTAAAAGCAGAAGAATGGTGAGGAGGATGGTAGATTTGCTCAAGTGACCTTGCAACTGGGAATGCCAAAGCCTAGAGAATAACAGTGTGGGAAATCTCACATATTTCGCCTACTGCTGTTTGTCCTCTGTCTGTTTTGAGAAGAATCTCCATGTGGAGATTATGTATGTGTTTTGAAAGACTCCAAGACACTCTCACAGACGTGCTTGAGAGAGATCAAAGCTGAGGAGACCTCAGCATGGTGGTAAACTACACATGCACAGGCCCTTGATAAATGGGTGAAAACAACATTATCCTGTTCACTAGGATGAACTGAGTCTGATTGAGGCCTGTACTCCTGCTTGGCTGTCTCCATCCAGGTGATTCAGGATCCTCCAGCTAGTGAGTAAATAAATAAATTTGCTCTTTGTATTTTGGCTGTGATTTTGTAGTTGTTCCAGCTGCCTGGCTGTGTTGACTTACACAGTAATGTTCCAACAATCTTTCTAAGTCATACACTTGACCATATTTTTAACAAATGGATCATTTAAAGTCTTTCACAGAAAAAGAGAAGAAAGCTGGGAGAAAAGCTGGAAAAGAAGCTAATAGCATTCTTGTGAATTGATTGACTAAGTGAAAATACAGATGTTTTTAAGATTAGTTTTTCAACTAGTGGTAATTATTCAATCCAGTTTCTTTAATCCATAATCCATAATCTTAAAGTCTCTGGTGAAAATTAGCAGAGTTGAAGTTAGAAAACTGTTGGTATTGTTCTTGTGAATCTCTGGAAGCCTTTATTTATTTATTTGTTTCTTGATTATTCTATTCTCTTCAGCACTGTTCTTTTTTGACATCACACTGTCTCTTTTTTGAGAAAGATTAAATACATATTTAAGATTTCTGACAATGGAAAAGACTCATATTGAAGTGGCATAGTTAAATGAAGTCATTACTACCAAACCTCAGGCCAAGTTTTCCTTACAGACCCTAGGACATGTGGGAACCAAGATTTGTGAAAATTTGGGTCTGCCTTGGCTTATCAGATATATTGGAAGAGATGAAATGAGATAACAGTCCCACTGGCCAACCTAGACATCATATTCTGACTACGTATAGACGGAAAAACCTAGGGATAAAAATGGATCATTACTTTCCCCTTCAGAAGTTTTATTTGCACTTAGTTCTGTCTAAACAAGTTAAGTGGAAATATGTCAGGAAAAGAAAAACTGATGGGAAACAGTGATTGAACTCAGAATGATTTAACATGGCAACCAGCCCAACTGCGTGCACTTCTGAGTGATCTTAGCCGCTGTGAAACAAGGAAATGTTTAGAATTTCAATGAAGATTAAGTATGTAATCACTGCTTCCTGCTTCCCATGGATGCTAGCAGACAAATCTTTGTGAAGGTAAAGAAAGACAGATGAATAGGGGTTAAAAGAGAAGAGACCTGATTCCAAGAGACTTCATAGAATATAAAACTGAAGTACAGCCTGTCTTCCAATGCAAGTATTCCTGCCTTATCCTTTTGGTGCACTTTCTGCTTTTCCATATCTCTTTCCACTGCCCACTCTTTTTCAGAAGGAAAATTTTGCATTCCTCCCCTATATGGAGTAGCCTTCTGCGTGTTAGAGCACAGCCTTAGATTTCCACCCATCTCCCTATTTGCTGTCACACCTACGCTTTTTCTTTTTTGGCCTACTTTTGATGTATATTCCACTTACAGTGTACATTGCAAAACTTTTTATCCCCATCATGTAACACTATTTGCATTAGATATGCTCCTTTTTTCTGTAAATGTATAGCACATAATTTCAATATTTCCTACCTATAGTAGCTACTGTGCTGTACTTAAGACACGATGAAAAATAAGTATGAGAGAGCAGGCCTTACGCTGTATAATACAAATAAATTTGCTTGGTTTACTACAAACTTATAGATAGCATCAACATCGAATGGAGCCATTTCCATTTATCTGAGTGTCCTATGACTGGTATTGAGCAGATTTATGCCTACCTTTAACCAGGGGCCAGTTCCCCAGATGCCACTGAATAAGATCAAGAAAATATTATGAAAAGATACTTTGTTAATCTTTGCAGTTTCAGGGATTCCTTCGTACCTGGATGGTCTCCTAATATTGATTAGAGTAGCCACAATGTTCCCGAACAGAAGCCAAAAGAGTAAAAAAAACCCAGCACAATGAAAAAAAAGTAGAGCCATTACTCATGCCTTTTTATCATCCAGACATCTTCCTATTAAGAAAATACCTTTTAGGATCTGCAAGATTTAAATCTGCACCAGGACCTTAGGACATCAGAGATATGTACTTGTCAGTAGTTTTTCTATTTGTTCTCCCATATAATTACTGGGACAAAAACTATACCAAATATTTTTTTACCAGTAGTTCCATTGCTGAAGTAGACCCACTGTGGAATAAAAATAGAAATTAGAACTTTGATTTATGTGTTTTACCTGAACTACATTGATTGATTTTTCTGGGTCTGGATTTAGCTCTCTGATATTCCCATATTAGACCCAATTCTGCACTCTGTAACGTGTATGCAAATATTGCTTTCAGGGACGTGTAGCATTCAGTGAAGACCTAGTTCATTCAGAGCCCAATTTTACTGCAGCTTAATTCAATCGAAAGGCTCTGACTGGTCTCTGTGAATTGCATCAATCCCTTAATAATTCCAAATAGGATCTAATGGTGAATTAGTTCTCAATGGGTACAGTGCACTGTGAATATGAGTCTGTTGAGCTGATCAATGGTAATACTCAAACAATAAGAAGACCCTAAAAAAACTCCCCTTAGATTTCTCACTCGGCTATTTGATGTGAATCTTCCTTTTGTTATAGTGCAGTTTCAGGACCAGATTAAACCCACATCTTTTTTTTACCCCAACAACTGAAAATACAGCCCTAACAAAATTTCATAACTACAACTTAACCTTATGATTCATCTTTCTGACATAAAGTGTTGGTACTAAATTAATCATGCTACAAGACTAGACAACTACATTTTGCAGCATTTCCTGTTATTCTATTGGTGCCCACAACAGCTGTCATCAGGGTTTGTACATTACAGAAAGTAGTGGTAACCAGTTTCTAGAAGTTCCATTGCAAATTTTTATACTATGCCATTGACTCACATAGTCTTTAGCACCCAGGAGCCCACAAAAAAGGGACAAATAGCAAACACCAGAACTTAGAGAACTCCAGTTCTCTTATTTTAGTAAATCATGTTATGCTTTAATTAAAAATAATAGCTCAAGCAAACCACAATATTCTCTAATATTGAACATCTGGTGTCATAGTAGTGAGCAGTGATTACTTGTACACAAACAGGCTGCGCCAGAAACCAGGAAATTCATTATTGTTGCTGGCAAAACTGTTTATTTCTGTGAATGACTTGAACATTATTAGTCACAATTCCCAAAACATCCATTGCAACTTTGTATTATGTTCACTTTCAGGTTCAGTGACAAGCCCATCATTATCAATAGCTGTAAGTGACACTAGAGCTGTAAACCTATCGAGCACACAGGGAAACCTCACGTACCTTCCTTTCTTTCACCTTAAAATCATTTGTCACCGTAGCAGCATTAGAGGATAATTTGCATTCTCCAACGTGCATTGCACGCCAGTGACACTGTGTTGCTAGTTTAGATATTGAGAGTAATTTGTTTTTCTCCATGTAATTCACAGGTTAGGGGTATACCTTTACCCCTGCTATTAAAACAGACCAAACTGAGCTGGTAGCATGAGCTTCTGTATTTAAGCCTTACTTAATAAGAGGGTCCTTAACAAAGCCCTCCTCTCTGAACCCTCCCACTGCATTCAGTTGCAAATCACTGTTTGGCTGGCAGAGCCGCCGTGCTGTCCCCCCCCAGCCCCAAACCTTCTCACGCTGAGCACTGCGGCTCTATCAGCAGCAGCATCTCTGTGAGGGGTAGCGACACCTCTCCTTGTGAGGGACGGGTTTTTTTATTAATCAGGGGCACTGAACGGAAACCAATCAGATAGAGAGTCCCTCTGGCTTCTGCTCGCTGCCTGCCTGACTTAAAAAGTGATGCCGGGAGAGAGGGAGCCCTAGCGAGAGGCGAGTGCGTTCCGCGCCGGAGACACGGTAGCGTGCAGAAAGAAGGCAGGGAGCAGGTAGAGGAGCTGCGCTGGACGGACAGAACTGGGCTCGTACAGACAGCCTGGGTGAGTAGATCAACTTCCTGTAGCATGAAAACTGCCTGTCGGCAGCAAAAGAGCAGATGCTTTCTTTAGGAGTGTCTAAAATGTTGAAGATGCCTTACGGGTACTTTTTAAGGGAGGAGGAGTGGAAGGGCAGTGTCAGCGGAGCACTTTGGGGATATTTCTCTTACAGAGTTCAAAAAAACCCCAAACCACTACATTGCTGGAATCTAAACTTCTGATACTGCATATATGACAACTACTGCATATTAAAAAATTTAGCAATGCATATGCTCTTTGGCAACACTATTAGATACTATTCAGCTTTTCCTGCTGTGTAAGAGTAACAATATAGCCTAACTTTCATGCAGGATGTTTTTTCACCTGTCCAGAGAGAAGCTATACCCATTTTCCTTGTTTTCTTTCTTTTTCGTCATGTATGTGTTTGTCAATATACCTAATAAAAACAACCCTGGTTAAGAAGGATGAAAAAATAGGTCTTTGCTACTACTAAGAATGAAGTACTAATTTCTTTTTATTATTATTTTCTTTAGTGAAAGTAGCAAATTTAGTGGGTTTTTTTTATATGTGTTACAGTGGGAAGTGCAGCTCAGGGTTCAAAAAGATTGAAAGCTGAAGGAGATGTCCCTTTGGATATCTGTAGCACTAAGTCAAAGTCAACAGGCTTAAAGTGCGAGGATGCTTTCTAGAAGTGCTTCCAAACTACCTTGTCTACCTAATATATGTAATCAGAGAGTCCCACAGAAAGCAAGGCAGAAAGCGTAAAAGGTCAAACTGACCACTTGATTCTGAAGTAACCAGCAGAAAACAATTGAATGGCATTTTGCCTTTTCACATGCAAGAAACCTGCTGTCACATCTGTTCAATTTCACTGTATGAGCTTCAAAGAAAGAACGAGGTATATGAACTGAAAGGAAATTGATATCCCTTGCTGTTGTAAGGCAATGTGTATACAGCAGCCACTCACCTTGTCACAGATTTAAGTCACAGTTCAGAAAATAGAATGGTATTGTCTTAAAATACTTTCCATTTTCAGTAGATAAATTTACAACCAATGTATGAGTCTTGCTCTGATTAAAAGGATAAAAGTGATAAAACTAATATTTTACTGAAACCACAGCAGGATTAGGCTTCATTGCTCAGTACTACACTAGCTACTCATGCTAAAGATAAATATGGATAAAAAGACAAGTGTAATACTTGCACTGGTTTTGGAGATGAGATCAAAAGGTTTGTTTAATAAATAATATTAGTCATAGTGATAGGAATTGCTAGTGACAGATTTTTAAAAATCATTATCTCCAAGTCATTCTCCATATCTGAAGAGATAATTTTATTTCAAAAATTGAGTGAACTAATTAAATATTCAGAAGGCTTGTGTTTTAATTTGTCTATGAGTATTAAGAAATTCATTCGTGAATTATGTTAGCTGTTAAAAAAGGTGTATTACTATCTATATGTCAATTCAACAGATAAAATATATTGTCCTGTCCTCTGTACTTCACTGTGTAATAATGTAAATTCAAGAGAGAATTAAATGTATTTACAGCTAATGTGATTTTCTATTATAAAAATATAAAACATTATACAGTCAAATGTCTGTTAAATAATTCTTGGTTGGGCTTTTTTTTAAGTTAAGTAAACAAGATTAATTTTAAATGGAGAAATGTAACTGTCTCAGTACTCTTACTACTTGTACCTAAAACAGTTGCAAAGTCTTTTTAAACTTGATGGAGTGAGTTCAACAATCAAAGTTTTTCATGTGTTTATTGTGGGAATTAAGTAGAGTTTTTAATTTCAGAGATTGTCTTGTAGTGATTATTGTAGAGTATTTTGCTTAGTGTGTAACTGGTACATCTCACCTAAACACAAAATGAAGTTTGGCAATGCAGTTTGTAGAGAAAATGTGGGGAGAAACATCTCTGCCATATGCTTTGTACAGCTCCGTGGTGAAATTGCTTGAAGCTTTCAGAATTTTCACATTTCTCTGCAGAAGTGACCATTCTGAATAGGCTGTTCTTCTCTCCAGACAGCAGCCCATGTACAGGGATCTGTGCTCTCCTCTTCCCTGGCTGCTACTCTACAAGGATGCTGATCTCAGCAGCAGTTGCATGGTACTGGCAGAGACGCCCTCTCATCATGGGGTCAGCCAATAGTGATGATTTCATTCTCTGAACTATCCCCCAAACAAATGTCATAACTGAAATCCACTAGTTTAAATGTCATCACCCATAATGCTGCTGAAAGAACTGTACAACTTAATTCTGACACTCCCTTATCTCTGACATCAGTAAATCGTTTCTGAATCTGCACAACATGGGTTGCAGGGAATCTACTGGCAGAAGCATTTGAGAAGTAGAGCCAGAAAGTAACAGAACCAACAATTTTCTCTGAGGATGAGTTTCTTCAGGAGATATCATGTAAGAAAAATGGGGTACATAAGCTACACTATAAGAAAATATATAAATGTATGTGTTTCTTCCATGCAGTCAGAACTATTTAACTGAAGAAGGTAACTGAAGCAAAAACCTAGAGAAAAATGCATCTCCCTCTCATATTAGAATGCCTTCTGAATTTCTAAGGCTTGCAGTAGGTATTCCATGCAAATGTTATCTGCGGAAGCACTAATATTTGAACATGAATAGAGATGCCCAAATAAAAGCTAACTGCATTCAGTATGTGAGTGAGGGAGTTTATGAACATCATTTCTAGGAATAAATCCAAAATTTTTCTAAAGGTGGTAGGAGGAGAAAGAAAATAAGGCAAAGGGAAATTAACAAAAAGAATATTTGCAAAAGCAGTCAGAGTAATCTCTCTTCTTGCCTTTTAAACACATAGGAAATTGCTGAATGTTAAAAGGCAAGTTATTTTCCTGACTTTCAGTGACTGAGCATGATAAAAAAATACCCCAGTGGCATCGAGGACTACTTGCTGAGCATGATTGAACAGGAGAGGCGTATCTTGATCAAATCACACTATGTGTCTGCAGAGCAAAATCCTAGCCAAATTGATACTTGGTTATTTACGGAAAAATGTTACTAGCTTCAGAAAAAAGGAAGAATACTGGATGTATACTGCAACTCAGAAGAAGGCTAACAATGTTTTAGAAAAAGAAAAGATTTTTTTAAATACATAGTATGTAATTTCATTATAGAAATGTCAGGAAGTAAGTGTGTTATTTACTATCTCTATTCCTCAGTCTTGGGAGGATTACAAAAGGACATGGATGGCACGTCATCCCATGCATACACAGTGCCACACAGAGACTTGAGTTGGTCTCAGTTACTGTGTAGATCTTTGTCAGAGCCAGGGACAAAATGGGGCCTCCATTTTCCCAGTCCTCCAATTTCTCTGTACGATTACACCAATATTCATAAAAACATATTTATCTTGGATATTTAACTAAAACCATCAATAGCCATGAATGTTTCTCAGAAAATGTATTTCTGCAACTGCAAAATGGAGTGTTTCAAGTGTTGGCCAAAGTATTCCTTGACTAGTAAAATGAAAACTTCCATAATTAAATTTCACACTTTTTAGTAGTGAGAGTAATAACAACATCAAGACAACATCACTTTCGATGCTGCTCCCTCAGAAAAACATGGTTCTCACATTATATAATGTCCTGATATGCAAATGTCAAGGAGGTTTAGGTAAGTACAAATTTTCTAGATGCTAAATGGTGTCCAGGTTGCTTTGTCCTCAGAGGCTCTATTTGACAGAAAAAATTACTGCCTTCATGGAAATCCTGCCTGTGATGATGTTGCAGTTTAGGGCCGTGTGTGTTGCTACTCCCGGATTTCACTTTCTGAAAACTACTGACATCATCTTGCCATTGTACATAAGTATGTTGAGAAAGAGCACTTGTTCAGATTCAAAATATGATCTCCGTAAATTACACCCAAGAAGAGATTCTGTGAAATAGAGAAAATAGTGGATAATGCATTCGTGTCTGGGGAAGGAAACAGTAGGCCTTTCCATAATTTTAAAGAAATTACACAGCAGTTCTCAGAAGGAGATTGCCTGAATTTACATATTTTTAATAGTTCAGTTGAAGTCAATTAATGACGTATACAAGCCTTCTGGCAATATATACAGGCATAATTAGATTTGGCCATTACTTTCAAAAAAATATGATCTATTGATATTGATAATCGGTGCAGAATTTGACATTTATACTTCGGCATGTCTTAAAAAAGAATTCAATAAAACATCAAGTTGTGTAAAAAGTGTTCAATAAAGGAAATTTAAAAACATAATGATCAAAAAAACACAGCTTAAATCTTACTAAAATAATTGGATTTTATTTCCTCTGTACTCCATCATTCAATATTTGCTCCTAAGGAGATGAAGACGCCAAGCAAAAAAGGTCTGAGTTGGGTATAAGAGTGAAGTTTATCCCATTGCTTCTGTTTTGAAAGAAAAAATAAGCAAAGAACAAATGAAATTTAGCAATTTAAAATCCAACAGTTATAAGTTCTGTATGATTTGAAGATATCAATGAACTACTCACATCTGATTTTAACAGGTAAAAATAGCCTCAGTTTATGAACAGAACTGTTACATATATATATATACACACACACACCTTCATGCATGTATGCATGTATCTAGAGACATAAACCCAGTAATAACTCATGCAAATTCTAGAGAAAAATAATAAAATATTTGTACAGAGCAATATATTACAATGGGTTTTCTTAAGTTTATAGTGTTTCATTCTGGCTGAATTTCTCTGCTTACTTTGCTGTTTGTTACAATATTTTTATATGGTTGCAATCCACTATTTTCCATACTAGTGGATTTAAATATCAGACTTTGTAGTGAGCAGATATTGTAAAAATATTCTTTCTTCTTACTTTTAAGTCACAGATACTGGTTGTGGGTAATCTTGTGAAAATAATTTTGCCTATGTAGTAAAAGAAAAAAAAATCAGGAAAACATGCTTATTGCAAAAGGAAATTCTTGTAGTTGTTTAAACTATTTGTTGGGAGAGTTGTTTGTACTTGTGCTGCATTCCAGAGACTGTATTCAGAACGAGTAACATTTTGCAATAAGACTGATCCCACTGAAGCCAGTAAAATTACTTTTGTGCATTTCCCTTACCCTGAGTAAAAATGAGTGCTGAATCTGTGTTCTTATAATGATGCTATGTGATAAAAAAATTCTATTTTCCTCAGAGTAAACATAAAAATATTAAATTACAGAAAATATTTTCCCATTTCCTGGAAGATCTGCAATAATCCTTACATTTGCTTCCCAAATATAAAAGGTAATTTCATTACTAATGAGAATTCAGACTTGTAGGAAAAATGGATTTCTCTCTAAAAAATAATGTGGTCCCTTCATTCCTTCCTGTTATCTGCAGTCCATGGGTTACCAGCAATTGAGTTTGATCTTGTTTTTAATGGTTTTAAAATTGTGTTATATATGACTTCTTTCCTAGTCAAGACAGCTTTCTGGTTGAACTTACATCTTTTCTAGAGTAAGATAATAAGTAAAATCCCTTATGTTCTAAAAAAATTAATTAATCTCTTCAATTTCTTTCATGGAGATGAAACAATACTGAAGGTTATTGTTCTTTGGTTAGTAATAGTAATAGTAGTAGTAGCATCAAGGCTGAAAACTCACACATTACCTGAAGTACTGTTTTTGTGATATTTTAATTACCTTTGTCACATTTTGATAAAATTCAAGCTTCTGGTACTGCCTGCTCTTCCGGTTATTGTCTTCTTGAAAAACCTACTTATGGTACCAAGCCATTCCTGCAGTAAGCAAAATGACTTTCAAATTTAAAAAAAAAAAAAAAAAAAAAAGTTATGTTTAATGTACTTATAATCCCTTTTAAAGGCAATTAAAGAGAAGAAACTCTCAAAAAAGTTTGTACAGCAGCTCTCAGCTACCATCAGCCAAAAAAGTCTACTGGTTGAGAATCTTTCCCTGAAGCTTGTATTTAGGAAAGGGGAAAAAAACATTTAACTCAAAAGGGGAAGTGAATTAGGAAGTTGTAGAATGCACCACAAACTGAAGTTTTTTGCCAAAAAAAAAAAAAAAGTTAAAAGATGTTCATTCCTACTGAAAGGTTGAATCTAAGAGATAATGATTTAGGACCATGCCTAGTGTTGCACATTCAGAAACATAAATGTGAGCACTGCTAGAAGGAAAGATTTAACACTTCTGAAAATGACACACATTCTAATAATATATTTGCCAATTGAATTTATGCTCAGGAAATTCACATTTACATTTCAGAGCAAATTTTCCTAACACATGTCTACAATAAATCCAAATAATTTAGAAAATACAGGATACAGAAGAAATTACAGATGCAAAGAATAAACTTCTCAAATACACAAAGGCCCTCTGTGGTTTTTTTTCTGTCTCCAATGTGTTGAAACTCTACTTCATAGCACTCCCCAAATCAAAAGCCTACAGACTGAATAGTTTTTTAAACTATTTTATGTTTGCAAAGCAATTATACGATTAAGTAGAAAACTGCACTGATATATACAGACATAGGACCATGGTTCCTTTGATTACTCAAGAGATACACCATGTAATGTCTAGCAATATATAAATGCTGATTTCAAAGAAATATATAGCTGAATATTTGCTAACAATTGCATGCAAGAACAAATGGTTCCTGTGCAGTTCATGTACTGACCTGTGTGTGTAACATACTAAGAGTAGAATATATTCATAGTTTGATTGTTGATTAGAACTGAAGTGAATCTTAAGGATTAACCAGTACAGAATTCAAGTTCCTGGTCTCATGACTTAAATTTAATTTTAACTTGTATTTAAAAAGTAAATATCACTGTTTTTTAACTGGCAGGTAATTACATAAACTCAGGATAAAGTGATATTCTTCTGCAAGTGTGGGTAGTTTGAAACAGTAGTTATGTGTTATATATCTGACTGAGAACTTTCCTAAGATTTACATGTGGAGGTCCCAAATAGTGAAAAAGCAGGGCAGAAACATGTGTTGAGTAACCCAGGGTAATTATTAAAGAACATGCCAAGAGCTACTAGAAAAAACCTTGCCAGCTTGGTCAAAAGCATCTCTAGTTCTCTGGAGTAGGAAAAAAATGAAGGAGGGAGGGAGGGGAGGAGGGAGGGAGGGGATCACAACTCCCTCA
>JANPWX010000086.1:1296777-1344378 GCA_024734555.1 Trochalopteron elliotii | reverse complement strand
GGAAGGACGGAAGGACGGAAGGACGGAAGGAAGGAAGGAAGGAAGGAAGGAAGGAAGGAAGGAAGGAAGGAAGGAAGGATTTCCTCTCTAAAAAGAGTGGATTTTGGATTATTTATTTTGAGACCACTTAAAGTGCAATACTGTGGGTAGCTACAATAAAAATAGGATCAAAATGAATGTCGTGGTTTATGTCTTTTCTTCGCAAATAGCATCAGAATCAATAATTTTTACAGACTGAA
This sequence comes from Trochalopteron elliotii, assembly GCA_024734555.1. Taxonomy (NCBI): domain Eukaryota; kingdom Metazoa; phylum Chordata; class Aves; order Passeriformes; family Leiothrichidae; genus Trochalopteron; species Trochalopteron elliotii. Next base: position 1,344,139 of record JANPWX010000086.1, on the reverse strand, counting down.
AGCTGAAATCTAAAAAAAAATATACCTTAGAGGAACATAAATGTGGACATTGTGGTAGAATGAAAAAGTAAAAGAGTCACCTTAATTTTCTGCTTTCTTCACTTCTCGTTAATTAGCACCAATTAAACTTCATGCTAGTCAGCCTGTGAGTCTAGTAGAAAATATTAAAAATAATGAAATTCCATTGCCTGTGGTATAAACTTACATGCATTTGCGTATATATGTATCTATATCTGTATCTGTGTCAATATAGTTTTATCATTACCTTGATATAATTTTAGAGACAGAGGTTAGATTAAAAGATCTAGGGATCTAGGTATACTTATATCTCTCTATATATCTACATATATACCTACATATGCCTTTGTAATGATCGATATAGATTTTTAATTTGTTTGTTCATTTCATGTGCACAACATCTCTGTTACGAAAATCATGCATATACTTGCATTGTAAGTTCTCCAGAGCTATATGTTCTAGTTACTAACAGCTAAAGCAATATTCTCACGTGCTTTGACTTGAGGAGGTCTTTGCAGGTCATTTCCAGTGTTTATTCTGTAACATCAGACCTAAAGTGGTAAATATCAGATAAAAATGCAAAAAAAAATATCTGCTCTGTCTGTACTGTCATTCCAGATTCATAGAATGGTTTGGGTTAGCAAGGAACTTCAAAATTTGACACCCCTTCCATAGGCAGGGGCAGCTTCCTCTAGATCAGATTGCTCAAAGCCCCATCCAACCTGGCCTTGAGCTTTTCCAATGATGGAATATTCACAAATTCTCTGGGCAACCTGTTTCAGTGTCTCGACACCTTTGCTGTAAAAAATTTCTTCCTCATGTCCAACCTAAACCTTGTTCCCTTTCAGTTAAAAGTCATTAGTTCATATTGAGTTTTTCATCTGCCAGTACCCTCAAGTCCTTATCAGCAGACCTGCTCTCAATCTCTTAATCCCACAGTCTGTAGTGATGCTGAGGATTGCCCCAGCCCAAGTGCAGCCCCTTGGACTTGGCTTTGTTGAACTCCATTAGATTTGCATAGTACATTCCTTAGGTCTTTCAAGGTCCCTCTGGATAGTGCCACTTCACTCAGGTATATCAAGTGCACCACACATCTTGATAGCATCTGCAAACTTGCTAAGTGTGCAGTCTTTCTCACTGTTTGTGTAGTTAAAAAAGGCATTAAATAGTACTGGCCCCAGCAGAGACCCTTGAAGGACACCACTCCTTACTGGTTTCCACTTGGACACAGTCATTGACTGTAAAACTTTCAATGAGGCCAACCATCCCATTCCTTATCTGTGTAACAGTCTAACCCTCAAACATGTATGCCTCCAATTCAGCAGCATGACTGTTGTGGGGGATCATATCAAAGGCTTTACAGAAGTCCAGGTATATGATATTGGAAGGTACCTTGTCCACTGATGCAGTCAGTCCATCACTGAAGGCCATGTGACCAGTCAGGCAGAAATTGCCCTTGGTAAAGCCATGTTTGCTGTCCTTAATCACCTCTTTGTTTTCCATATGCTTTAATATACCTTGCAGGATGATATGTTTCATAATCACACCAGGTACAGAGATGTAACTCACCCAATTTATTCTTTCAAGATTTCTAGAAAATAATTCCACTTCATTCAACAAATTTGTTTTGAGGCAAAAATTCCATGAAAGAGGAACTTTTGACTAAATCACGTTAATACAATTCATGGCATGACTGATTGGTATCTTTCAGTGAATCACTTTAATAACCATGCATTTTGTACTTCACTACAAGTGTTGATAAAATTCACATCTTCAGAAAATTTAAGCAATCATTTCAACATGGAGTTTTAAGCTTCCCTGTCCCACCTCAAGGAGCAAAGGTTCAGGAAACCTGAAATCTTTTTCTCCGATGGAGTTTTTGGAATTCTTCATCCTTACTGTATGGTCATCTAAATGATCAGCCACAAGGTAAACAACACCTCTGTTAACTTTAATTTAAATGTCTTTTTACAATGCAAATAAAAGTTGACTTCTTATTCCTACTTTGCTTAATTGGTCCTGAAGTTTAGTTTTATCCTGATAATTTAAAGATCAAATGATGTGAGCACACTCCTTTTAAACAGAAATTTCCATCCCAGTGACCACTATCAAGTATCTGAAGAACAGGAAGGACAAGGAAAACACAGAAATGTTTTTTGGCTTTTTACAGGTAGTCTGTAGTAGTTAATTCTAAGGCACACTGAAGGAAGCACGAGGTTTCCAGCATTGCCACAGAGCATCCAAGATTTATTTTCCTGTTTATAAAAAAGATAATGGAATATGTTAAAATTTAAATATAAGGTAGTCATGAGATGAAGTCACCACCTTCATATTACAAACAATTGTTTTCCCAGGTATGGTTGACAAAGAGCAGCACCAATCCCACTCAGAAAAAAAAAAAAATAATTGCTATTTGCCCTGAAATATAATGGTGTTCATCTTTGAAGGCAGCATGTTTTGTAACTTTTTTCCTCAAAAAATTGAATGAAGCCATATGGTATATTAAACAGTTGAGACTGTAAATTGATTTATCTTAATCAATCTTAATACTTCACCAGCCATATTCTTTATAGCTAGGAATGGATATTAAACTTCTAGGTTATCTCACTGAGAATTTAAAAAGTATTTGTCCATGTTCATTTGTTTTACAGACTAGAGTCCTCTGAAATTATGTGCAAAAAATATTTCAACACAATCACTCAAAACCCCTCAATATTTAAATGCAGAAACATACATATGCTTTCCTTAGATCATATGTGTGTATATATGTACACGTATGTACCTATGGGCATAAGAAAGTGTAATTCAGAAGTTGAAGTTGAAGCTCTTACTTGTGAGAGTCATGTACATTATAATTTCATTGAGTTCATTTGGAAGTGAGCAGAAACAAGACAAGATCCCAGCAGAAAAGTAATATGCAAAAATTATTACCTGCCAGAATGGCAACAGTATCATTACATTTCTGACATTTAACTTTTTTCATACTATGTACCCCTCCCTAGAGGGAGGGGTACTGCCTTCCTGTACAACCAGCAGCTGGTCTCTCCGTATTTCTGATGTGGTTTGACCTGGGGGATTATTGAGTTTTTGGGGTCAGAGGGACTTGTTGATTCGAAGAGAGGAGAGTAAAGCGTTCAGTCAGAGGTATCTGATTGATCCTCAACCTGATGGAGATGAGGAAAAAGAGGGTGGAACCCTCCACTAAAGATGATCTGTCAGCAAAAAATTCCTTTCTCAATGCTCTGGAGACAAAACCAGTTTATCAGGTACAAGAAAAGATGCTTCCCCCTACTCTAAGTCTCCCTGACCAGTTTTCCAAAAGAATTAATGTCACCATCATGTTTGTCTTAACACTTTATTGATATGGAAACAGGGAAAAGAGTGAGAAGGGTAAGGTAATTATTAACCTCTGTACTCCATCATTCCGGAAAAGGAAGAATATTGGGCTAAGCATAGGATCCTGCCTGGCCTAAGTACATGTGCCCATATCACTGGATATCCACAGCTTGCTGTGCTATTAGGACTGTCAATAATAAGGCGAGTTATATACTCCTCTATCACATTTATTCACAATGGTAGTGACTTCTTGGCAAAAATTATAGCTAAGAAATACTAGAAATATTGTTAATATGTCTGCATTTCTCCAACATGGAAAATACTGCATATTACTTAGATGAAAGGCAATTATCCTTTGTATATTAGACACTGAACCCAGCTCTAATAGAACAACACAGAACTGCCTAGATGTCTAGGGATGCACTGTTTTAAGTGGGTGGTTTTTTACCCTTTGAGTCTGCAACCTTCTCAGGAGCCTTTTTCTAACAGAACTACACAAAAATATATAGTCCAATTACAAGCAGCTTGAAATTTGTCATACAGAATTGCACTTTCCTGATGGAAAATATTTATAACATCTCTAATCTGTAGTAACAAAAAAGGAACAATTTAGAACTGTATGTGTCCACTGCATTTTCAACAGATTAGAGTTTATAAAAAAAGATATGTGGCCTAAGTAACCTTGTTTTTTCTTAGACCATAGACTGAAAAAAAAGAGAGAGATTATAAAAGAACAGAGAGTGGAGAATTTTTTATTCATACTTTTTTGGGATTTTGATATCACTAAGAAATCCAAAGGACAAGAGGATAATCAGGAAGGCACAGACAGTGCAGTTTTAAAAACAAGACATTTGAACCCTTCTAGTTTTAATATGAAGCTACTAACAAGTTCAAAACCTTGTGTGGATATAATCCTTTATTGTTTAAGTTCATCTTTTGCCTTTGACTCCATCTTTGATAATCAAATAATACCACTTTTGAATTTGAAGTTCTATTAATTTACTGGTGCAATGGGAGAGTGTAAGCAGTCATAGCTTATTGTTGAGAAAAAAAAAATACACATTGGCTTGAACAACACATTTTTTTGATTGAGGTCAGACTAAAATACTGAATTTAAATCTTGAAGCAAGAAATATGAGAAAATGAGAAAATGATACAAATAATATGAGAGCATCACATACATTGTCTTTGTAAGAACATAGTTCTATCTCATGGATCTGAAAGAATATAGTTGTTTTATTAGAGACCAGACAAATTAGTATTCCTGTGGTGCCCCTCAGAAATTGCCAATTACCAGTAAGTAATTACAACAAAGTATTTCAAAGTGTTCTATGACAGCAATCAAGTATAAGCTTCAGGTAAACAACAAAAGTGCACATAGTTCTGATGGAAAGCTCATCATGGTCTAGTTGAATATTCCCATGGACATCAGTAACCTTTAGATCCAATCTTTATAAAGGGAGGAAACGTTGCCACAGTCATTAAAAGGCCAAACAGAGGACTTGAGAGCTGCAAAGGGACGGAAAGGGCAGAATGAACTGCAGAGCTGAGCACCAGCTTGTTCAGAACCCTGAAGTTCCTGACCCCCACCAGGCTCCATGAGCTGGGCAATAGCAATAGGGTGGAAATGGTCAACTGATGTTAAACCATTACAAATTTTTCTTTCAAGTCTCTTCACATCCTTCCCCCTGCATAGGGATTGGTATGTGCACAGAATCCACATTATTTATATAATGTCCATGTGTATATATAAAATGTGAGTAGATAGATAACATTAAATGACAAAGCCAATTAGAATATATTACATGAACAAAGCTACTTGGATTTTTTTTAATGTATTCTCTTCTGCGCAGAAGTAATCAGTATTCAAGCAAACAAGTGGAATTAAATCCATGTTGATTTCAAAGTAAATGTCAGACAAAACAGTATTGCAAAATGCCAACAGATAGTGATTTCTGATACAGCAGAGGATAAAGTTAGATGAAAATACAGATAATATAAAGAGCCTTCTTTCTGCATAGGCTGGGAGAGAAAGGGGAGGTACATCTTGTTCAGTTACCAAAATGAGATTGAAATATAATTTTAGTATAACTTAAAATGATACAAATATATTGTTAAAATAGTGTTTATAAAAGTAGCAATTCTTCTATTAAAATAAAATAATAGATTGAAAAAAAATTCTATACATTAGTATGTATAACAAGAAAAATAGACAAACACAAATTAGGCACAGGGAAAAAAATCTTTGGTTTAAAAATTCAAAATCGAATGTCTAAATTAGTAACATCTTGAAGAAGCCATGACTTTAGAAGGTATTAGAAGGTATATGTAACTGAAAAAAAATCATTAAAATGTAGCGACAGAGACAAAGTGGAGAAACTATAGAAATGAAACAGGAAACTAACTGTAAGCCATTGTAGTTAGCAGAATATTTTTAGTGACTTAGACAGCTTGGAAGAAAGTTCTAAAATGTCCTGCAGATACTAAAAGAGTGAAAAATACAAACAATATCATGCACACATGGGCAGAGCAAATATAGTACATGGAGGTAAGAGAAAAAACCAAAACACCCCTACAAAGATTAATTGGTTATTGAAATAATGTCTTGTGTAAGTGATGAAGCGACAAAGAATGGAAGTAAAGAGTGCCGTACCACACTTAACCCTTAAATGCATACCAAAATAGAGACATACGGAATAAATATGTAAAAAAAATGCAGAATGCATTGGCTTTCAGAAAGAAAATGTAAAAATATAATTTTATATATCATAATAAAACCACTAGAAATGGGGAATTCCAATTATGGAGTCACTACCTAAATTCTTATTAAGGCCACTTTTTAGTGTACGTGTGGATAAAACCTGCATTAGAACCAGACAATAATTAGGTAATCTAAGTTCACTGTATGAGAGAAGACGTATACAATTAAAACAAGACAATAAATTAAAAGTATGCATGTTATTGACTTAGTTATGGAGTATTAAAAGTAGTTCTGATGAAACATAACAGAACTTCATTGAACATAATTGGAGTAAACATGAACATATTTTCAAATGCCAACAGGGAAAACAAAAAGCAAAAATATGGCTAGAATAAGCACTTCTATTTTAATTACATTCACAGTGATCACATCCAAATGAGGAAAGTTTCACACATAATATATTCAACATATTTCTTTAATAATTTCAGCACATGTAAGCTGGTTTTAACAAAAGTATTTTTGTATGTATTCAAGACAAAAAAAGGAAGGCTCAAGACAAGAAATACGTTTAATCTCAAGTTCATAATTTCTTTTTCATCTTTCTTATGATGATTTAATGGCAGCTAATAATATATTTTTTTATGGTATGAATTATCTGATCTGCAAGATTACTTGCTTTCACTATGACACAAGGGGGAGGGGGGTTCAATATGGAAATTAAGATGAAGTATTTAACTTTTTATTATATACAATGTATTCAATAACTGAAGTGATTTTATTATTTCATATGAATTACTAAAACATTTCATGTCACAATAGAAATGGCAAGTGCAAAAATGTTTTCATATTGTGAGGCAATATAACAAAAGCTCATAAAATATCAATAGTAAAACTGAAAAAATTAACTGAAATTTTAAAATACACCAACTAAAGAATTTTTTTTCATGGGAAACCTGAAAAAAAAGTACTGGTAATGAGAGTAAATTATGGTGAACAATTCTTAAATAATAGCTTGATGAAGATGAATAACTTCTCATTTTTGTAAGTTTTGAGTTCAAATGTTTTGCTGGAGCAAATTACCTGGAGGTCAACTCACAAGTTTTTACATCAAGATGTGTCATAGGCTGCACTGACTGTTTGTCATAAGAAGATATGAGATAAGCAAAAACTGTCTAATGAATTTCAGAGTGAAGAAGAAACTTCCTGGGTGCTTTTTTCAGCTAAGCTATTTTAAGGTGGAATGTTTATTCCATCATGTTTTATCCAGTCATTTGCTTTTCTAGAGAAAATCTGCAGTTCTTCTTGTCTGCTTTGCAGTGAACTCACTTTTAAAGCTTATCATAACCTCAATAACATAGAAGTTTTCCTAAAACTTGTCTATATATTTTATTGCAGTAGAAATTGTTAGGTGACATCAGATATCACTGTAGTAAATACCAATTTGTGTGAATGATCCTTATTCCCAGACAAATGTTATCTTTAAAGTTTCACAGAAAGTAGCAGAGGCTCTTAAAATAGATGGAGACAGTACTGCTATTACAAATATCTCCAGTAAGAAAAATCTTGAAATAAATGAAACAATAGATCCAGTGTAATACAGACTGTTTTCAGAATTGCTGAGCAACTATAAAACCAGCTTAATTCGTGGACCTGCTGATAGTTAGCAGCTCTGAAAATGTCAGATCCACGTTTCTTGAGCTGGGTAACTGGAAAGTGTTTCTAACAGGCAGCCATCCTTTATCTAACAAATATATTCTATGAACAGAATTTTTAACTTCATACACTTCTCTGAAGAACACTTATTCTCCTTTCCTGCACCATTGCTGTTCTCAAGTGTTTGTATCCTCTCTCTTCTCCTTTTTCCTCATCTTCTCAGTGCTTTCCTCTCTTCTCACTTGCTCTTTCCCTTCCCTGTACTCGTTTTCCTCTTTTCTTATTTACTCAGCATTCATCTAACTAAAGACTAAAAACCAACAAAAAAAAATAAGAGAAACTAAAGGACATAGTGGTTTAAATTACATAGCATATTATCCTATGGTGTTTAATTTTACTCAGGAATAAGAAGAAAAATACTAGAAGAAATCACATTCCATAAAAAGGGTAATATATTTTTGCATATATGCTTTCAGCTACAAAATTTGTACTTGGACTTGCATCTCTGGATTTTTAACTTGGCATGTCTTTTCTCATTGACCAAATAGGTCTGTAAAATCAGGATTTACATTACTTTCAGCCAAATACATTGCTACAAAATACAGATATAGTCACAGACAAACCATAATGAGAGTTTCCCATTCATAAATCAACAGGATTTATCAACTAACTTTAGTTAAAACATGTTAGAAAGAGATTAAGCAGCTATCAATACTTCTCTGTTACTGGGAATACCGAAAGTCCTTCCTCACAAAGGGTTACAAGGCTTTGCTGGAATCCCAATGTGGCACATGGAACTTGTGAAGAGAGAATGCTGTGAAGAAATTGTGAAAATAAAGCACACATTATTGATCACCCTGTGCTTTTCCATTCTAGTCTTTCAGATACATTCTTGTCCACTGACCTTTCAGATATGAAGGCAATCTAGTCCAATGCCTTTAGAAGTGCTGTGTTCCTTTAAGCAAATGTTTAATAACTGGAAGTCTCATCAGTTATTAAGAGTGGTAATTTACATCAATCCCATTTTTTACAGAGACATGCAATCAAAGTATGTTTAGAAAATACCTTAGGCACTTTTATTTGATATTTATATATATATTTCACTTCAAAAGATATGAATTAAATAAAAAGACACTACACTCTTTTCTCAAAATTGGCGAAAGTGCATGTGGGTGAAATCAAGAGCAAGAAAACTTATTCCAACTATTTTTTTTCATGACAAGATATTTACTAAAGTATATTTGTCTTTAGTGTAATCATTTCACTCAGATCTGATAAGATTATTAACATGTATTATCTAGTTCTGGATTACACTTATTAATAGAAAACAAACAAAAAACACCTCAGAGCAAGCATCATCTTTAAGAAAAAGAAATAAAGGAATTTATGCAGCTACACTGTCTCGATAAGTGCAAAAGTATAGTATAATGTTATGGCTCCCTCTTTTGGATAACAGATATGTAGTATTCAATAATAAGAAAACTCATCATGTCCTTAGCACCAAAAAAATCTCCACAGGGCACTATTTTTCCCCTAGATCTTGCTTAGAAATGATTAATGAAGACAATAAAAACAAGCTTTTATAAGTTTCTTGCAAAATGCAAATATAGAGTAGGTGTCCATTTTATAAAATAGATGTGCATTTCCAAGGTAGCAATGTCATTAGAGTATTTTTGAAATATGTTAAACATTAGTCTATCAAGTACCTATAAAAACTGGAGCACGAAACTCTGATGGATTGCTCCTTCTTTTAGCAGTATTTTTAATACAAAATAGAGAACAATAAAGAGATGATTGATGAACGCACTTAACCTAACTTGCCCTCTGAAAAAGTGACCAGAAAGGAACAAAGTTTACACTTACACCATTATTGCTTCATTTATAACTATGAGTGAAAAATGAAATTAATGGTCACTTGGGTTCTTCTTTTAGAATTTCCATTATAAATGCAACCTAGTTTATAATCCACAGATTTATATGAATTGGTTTTGGGAAATTTTTGAACATGCCGTTGAAGAAGAAAAAGAAATGTAACATGTTTAACAACTAAAAAAAATAAAATCCTGCAAAATAAAATGGTTTTTATTAAGTGGGAAGGGTGAGAAAAGAGCAAAACTTTTGAAATGCATCAATCTACACAAAACAGTGACTCCTGACAGAGGTTAAACTTCTATGGCTTAAGATATTTTTCAAATGTAACATTAGTAATAATTGTTGGCTTTATAGATATTGTTGTATTTAATTCTGAATTTGGATCTTGTTTTCCTAATTGGAAGCATACCAACTTTCTTCTACATTAATATTTAGTCATAATTCCATAACAGGTTCAATTGTCTTCATGTATCCCTGTATGCTGCTGTGAGACAACTGGAAATAAATTATTTGAAAAAAAAGTCTTTGGAAAATTCAGTAGGACTATTCAATAACTTCAGCAGCATCAGCTAGAAAGCAGGGTTTATTTCACTCAAAACTCCTTCCTATTGCTTTCTTATTTCCTTTATAAAAAATATTGATGTTAGGCAGGCACATATAAACAAATGGATTTACAGATTTTGTCTAGTGCTTTCTATTACTAAAAATAGGCATTCCTTAGCACTCATTAATATATTGAGCTATAAAATCATAAAATTAGCTGGATTTATATCAACTAACTTAAAATTACTATGTCATGATGTTCATTTTTATTACCCCATTGCAGTGTGTTTTCTCTTCTCAGCACCTAGAGCTGCAATAGGACAATTGCATTTGATATACTGGGTCATTATTATTCATTCTATATATTAGCAATTGTTACTATAAAATGTTTATTTTATAATCAAGACTGCAATAATGAGATTTAGATGAAGGTCCATCTTTCCCATGAAGAACTGCCTGTGGATAGTGCATATAATGACAGTGTTTCAGAGCTAGGAAAAACAAGGCAATTTAGAAAGCCTTATTGAAAATAGAAATTGGGCTGTTTCACTAAGTGATGCTGTGTACTCCCAGCCATACTGCTAAAACAAAATCTGGCTGTAATAAAAACTGCAGAATCAAAAAGATAAAAAGAGGGAAGAAATTCACTTGTACAAGGCATAAGTTTATTTCACATTAAATATCTATTCCTATTTAAACCAAGAAAAGATTAAAATCCAGAGCCTGACACATCCCTATGTATAGAATACCTGTGCACCTTTTTGTCTTGTTATGTGCTTGAGTTAATTTGTTTCCTATGAAGTCGCCTATTTATGAGTTATCTTAGCCATATGAAGCCCAAAGAAAGATAAGTCTCCTCATAAAACATTTTCCCTCAATTTTTTAGGAATGCAGGAAGGAAGGAAGACAATCACAGTAGTTTGAATTTATGCAAAAAAAGTTTTAAAGCCAGACTGTGCACTGCTGTTTCAGGCAAAGCTGGACCAAAAGTACTTGACTAGAAACCATAAAGTAAATGTGTTGCTATATCAACTTTTTTCAAGCATATTTCTACTGTTTTTTTACTCTGAAACTGGAGCCATATACATGGTTCCTGCAGTTATAATTTTCCTTTTTACTTTTAACCAGAAGGACAAGGAAAATATAGGAGGCAATTCTGAAATGCTGTCTGATAAGTACTCTGTGCATTTTCAATTTATCCAAATAAATCATACGAAAATCTGACTGTTCTGGGAATTCATGCTGAGATATAGATTGTTAAACTCTCAATTCTGGTTCAGGCATTACTAAAGGAAATATGTCACATGCCATTTTAAAGCTGACATGTATTTTAAGAAAAATTAACAAGTTATTTCCTTCTATGGTACTAGAAAAAAAAAGGAATGAAATAGCAAAACAGGTTGCAAAATAGTTAGCATGAGTAATAACAATTGTCAATTAACAACATCTCCACTGTCATCAGAGCACAATTAAATTATTAAAGACATACGCAGATGACATATTTATCTACCTTTGGATGCAGTTCCAGGTGGGTCTGAAGTATTTTGAAATTTCCTGCCATGGGGGCAACAAATAAATATGTTTATAAACATATAAAGTCTTCACTAATCATACAAATTTGAGGAGGGCAAATTCAGGAAATACTAGAGGTGATCTCAAAATCTCATTGAGGAAAACTATAATCAAATTTTCATTATGAAATTGAGCATGAAACCAAATTGTGAGCTACTGCTCATTATTCTTGGTGAGCTTCTCTGCAGGACTTTCAAACACTGGAGGGCCACATCCAAGCTATTAGCCCTTTGGAGAGAGTAGAAATATAAACCCTTAGGGAGCAAAGAGCAGAACAGGACTCCACTAAAAAGGCATATATACCTAATGTTCAGAGCTATGTATCAGTGTAATACCCTTTCTGTCGTTTCATCAAAGGATGAGGAAACATTTTAAGGAACTGCTGTGGTTAAAAATATCTTTGGGAAGTTCCATGAAATACTTTACCATCAGTGTTGTGCTTGCGGCTACCCAGTGTTCTGTGGTTTAATTTGTCACAGTTTTCAGGAAAAAGAAAGAGGAGTTATAAACTCTAAAGGAATAAATGCCACACAGCATTGTTTATTTGTTTATTTATTTATTCGACCAGGGACTGAGCAGAAGATCTCATTTCAGTAGAGTGTGATTTCAAGTTGGCAGCTGCTTCACATTTGCTACCAGGAATCCTAAAAATCTCAGTGTTGAAACTGCTGAAATATTAATTACTTTCTCTAACCTTTCACTTGAATTACCTTGTTTCTTGAGGGTTTCAAGGTATCTAAAGCAATACTAAGTTTTAAAAGACTGTTCCTGCAACTTGTTCCTGGTAGAATTGAAACTACATCTGAGGACCAATAACAATACTTATAAAGAACACTATAGTTAGGCACGTGGGGTACAGGGGAAAAGTCACTGTAGCCCTTCAATGAGAGAGTCCTGTCTCACAGACCTGTTCAAGTTCTCTGAGGGGTCATTAATCATATAGGTAGCTTTGATCTCTTTGATATGATATAGTTCTGCTTCTAGATAGCTTTTGAAAGGATGACTCACCAAATGATCTTAAGCACCCCTGAGCTAGAAGTGAAGGTCCCTGAGTAGATCAGTAACTCATTATATAAGAATAATTTTAGTTAAAGTTTTTTTAATTTAATTAATAAATAATAAAATAATTTAAAACAATTTATCCATTTTAATAGATTAAATGACAGAAACCAGCAGGGAGAAGTAAATAATGAGTTTTGACATTGAAGTGTCTGTTTCAGTGTTCCACAGGGATCTATCTGTACTAGAGCCAGTACTGAACATACCCATAAATAAACTGAATACAAGTTTGAATATCAAGGTGAAAAACGCTGCAAGTGACATTCGGCATGTGCTGGGATAAAGTTAATTTTCTTCATAGCAGCTGGTATGGGGCTGTGTTTTGGATTTGTGAAAGCAGCATTGATAATGCAGAAATATTTTTATTACTGCTGAGGAGGGCTTACACAGGGCCAAGGCCTTTTCTGCTCCTCACAGCATGCCAGAAGTGAGTAGGCTGGAGGTGGACAAGATGCTGGGAGGGGTCACAGCTGGAACAGCTGACCTCAACTGACCCAAGGGATATTCCAGATCATATGGCATCATGCTCAGGATATAGACCTGGGGGGAGAAAAAGAAAAAAGGGGACGTTCACTGTAAAGTAGTTTGTCTTCCCAGGAAACCATTAAATGTGGTGAGATGTAGATTGCTCCCCTGGAGATGGCTGAGCACCTGTCTGCCCATGGGAAGCAGTGAATGAATTCCTTGTTTTTCTTTATTTTTGTGTCTAACTTTTTTTTCTCCTGTGAAACTCTTTTTATCTCAACTCATGAGTTTTCTCACTTTTGCACTTCTGGATCTTTCCTCGTTCTACCATATGGTGAGTGAGTGGCTGTGTGAGGTTTAATTTCCACCTGAGGATAAACCACCACGACACAGCATAATAAAGCCAAGTGGGTATGCAAAGGAATCTTATAACTATGGTTATGCTAGCATACTTCAACTCTGAAACTTTGTATTTTCCCATAACTTTTCAATGTAATTACAGACCCTAACATTATTTCAGCTTGTACCAACAGTCATTCTCCCAGAAAATTCCCATCATGAAATCTCATAGATGGTATGGACATGGTAGACCCCCTTTGGACTGAGGCAGGGGAGAGAAGAAGAAAATTTAGCCACAGGGATGTGAGCCTTGCTGTGCCAACCAGTCTCTACCTTACAATGGTCTAATAGCTACAGGAGTTTGCCATACCTACATTTGTATCTGTGCAATACAGTGAGTGGACAACCAAATGATGCATGATGAAATTCTTATGAAACTATGTGAAATCATGCACAGGGTAAACCCCAGAATATACATTTAAAATAATAAATTCTTACTACTGCCATTGGGAAATAACACCGTAATGTGACAAGAGATAATACAGGAAAACTTTAGCCCACGGCTGTGCGGTCAATAAAAAAAGCAAACTATGCCATATATCATGATGAAATTAAGTAAAGAAAGTGATTAAGCTGCTGTTTACAAATGCATGAAGCAACTAATTAGGATTGCCAATCTCAAGTGATATACCAAAAAAGAAAAAGTAGAAATGACTCAGAGGAGGGCTACAGGTGCAATCAAAAGTCTGGCACGGTTTCCACACAAGAAATGATTAAGCAGGCAGTCCCAGAGCTTTCCATCTTGGAAAAGAGACAGCTGAGGGATATATTGATTTAAGTCCATACATTCATCAGTGGCAAAAAGAGTGAAGAGGGAATAAATGTTTTCTGTGACTTCCAATGGCTATACTCGTTGTCTAATGAAGATGTCACTTATAATGCTCAAAAACAAACATAAAGGGTTTGTTCTTTTCACAAGATTGGTAAATATGAGTCTCCTTGCAGAATATTATTTCTCTGGGGCATTTACATGCTTTCAAAGAAAACTTTGAGAAAGTCATGGCAAAGAGAATCTACAGGGGACTATTAGCTTATATTTGGAGACTGAGAAAACATACAGAAGAAAAACTATTATATGCTTTTCCACACTTAAGTGTTATCATGAGTGTTGAAGATATCCTTATTTTTACCGTCAGCTTACTAGCAAAATAGGTACTGTTCTATTACACTTATTTTGACTTTATTAATGTTTCACATTTGTATTTCATTAAAATGACATCTGAGTGAAAGATTTTTTGGTTCTTTGTTGGGGGAATGTTTTTTAATTTTTAAAAAGAGATTCAGACCAAGAAATAAGAAAAGAGAAAGTTATCAAAATTTGTAATTCTGAGATCTGTTTTATTCTTGCAAGTGAGAGAATTACCATTTATAGGTATTTCTAAGTGTTTATTCTGGAAATATAAGGTGAAACCTCAGGTGCATCAGACTGCTTTCAGACTACTTGAGATTAATTAATAGCAAAAAAAAAATGTTAAGCTTATGCATTATTTCTGTGTACAAATTCCTATGCTTGCAGGACTCCTGCTCAACTCTGAGAATAAGACTTTTCTAGGTTGTGCGATCCCACTGGAGATAGCAGAAGGACATGAAGGAGGTTGATCTCTAATAAATGACAGCATTCAGCAGCTGCTCAATTCCCTGAGGAAGGAAGCAGCAACAATGGGCTACAATTACATTCTGAATTTGCTAACCACCTTTAATTGGTCAGCAACTCAATTTTTCCAGTCCAGAGAAGTGAATGTATAATCCCTTGCAGGAAGTAATTAAGTCCTTCTCTATAGGAACAAGCTTTCTTATGACTCAGATGTACATGAGCAAAAAAAAAAAAAAAAAAAAAAAGGATAGCAGAGATTGAAGTTTTTTTAAAAAGACCTTGAGATACTAGTTTGAAGCATCTTTATTTTGAGAAATTCTGGCTTGTAACAAGCCCTTGGGCCATTATACAAGCTGTAGACTCAGGAAGTTTAGCAAGCTCCCATTGTGGTACACACCATGCTCAGGAAATATGCAGAGATAGGAGGCACCAGATGTAGAATCTCGGAATGCTTCGTTAGGAGCTTGATGTGTGACCAAAGTAGACTGATACATAACGAAGCAGGAAGAAAAAGAAATTTAGAGAAAGCGTGTAGTCCCAGTTATCAGGAGAACTGGTAAGTCCTGTCATTAACAGTGCTGCCATAGGTGAATCTCATCTGTTTCATGCAGAGAGAATAATGAGAATCAATATGTCTGGAAAATAGGGGCATATGCCTCTAGATAGAGTTTGGATTTGTATTTGGCAGACAGAAAGCTATGCTACTGAAAAAAACCCAAACAAACAAACAACAAACAAACAAACAAACAAGAAAATCCCAACCCCCAAAACCTGACAAAAATAAACACCTTAATTTTGATACCTGCAGGGTATCAATGTCAAAGTACAGACAATCACGTTATGAGTGACAAAACATGAAACAATCTTAAAGGGGAGGAAAAGAGAAAAAATTTGCTTTGAGGATAGCACTTATTTTTCCTCCAATTTTATAAGGATATTCTTTAAAACCGTGAATATGATGAATGTGTTGCGGTTGTAAATAAGGTGTGGCATAAAAACTTATAATGCAGTTTCATTATATGATAAGAGTGAAGTTGTGTTCCCTGTGGAGAAAAATCAGTACTAAAGATCAAAGGAATATCTTCAAAAGTCCTTGCTTTAAAGGTTTACAAGTGTCATATTTCCTTGCTCCCCTCATGTTGATGAAAAGGAGATCCTGTAAAAATGTTCATTACTGGAGAAAAAAATTGGGGGCTTTTTTTCAATGAGAAAATGCACATCTCACATGTGTAATCCAGTGGCCTGATGCCTCAGAAGCAAATATTTTAAAAGTCTCTTTTAGCTTCATTGATACCATTACTAAGAATTGAGAGACCCTTTTGCATGATGGGTTGGGAGAACTGCAGGCTTCATTCACTAGCTGATGGAAGGATGGCTGGGGGACAAACTGTCTAGATAGTTTTATCTAGAAAGTTTCATCTGCTCCTCAGAAGATACTTGCTCCAGAGAAGGGCAGATGGTATTTTCACTGCCCAGGGAGAGTTGCTTTAAACCACATTTCTGCTTCTGCACAATTCTGCCAGTGGGGATTGTCCAAATAAGAATCAACACATTCTCTTGCCAGATCCACCCATCTAGGGGATTTGAGTTGCTCACTGTGACTGCTATTGAGAGAGTGACTCAGGCCATGATGAGGTGAATTTGGACCTATATATCCAATGTAGACACCCAAGAGTCTGGAAAAACTCTAAAATAAATGCTAACTCTCTCTTGTCACAGCAAGTCAAATGTTTTTCCTAATGCACCTACAAACCATAGGTTTTCTTTGCCTGAAGACATTATCTTAATGGACATTCCAATGCAAATTGCTATTAGTTCAAATTTCCTCTTATTTTTATTAGTATGAGGCCTGCAGTCATGTAGCTAAGGGAACCTGCACAGAAATAAGGAATTGCCTTCAGCTGTTTCCTGGCAAAATTTTCAAATGAGCTGATCTTCACTGTATGCAGTGGTGAACAGATAAGCAGCCCAATAGCAAAAAAAAACGGTTCTGAAAATCTATTCTGAAAAGTTTGCAGTGGGAGTTGCTGAGTGAGAACATGTTTGTTTAGTATGGCCTATGTTTCTGTGCCTGAAGAGGATCTGAGTACTTGTACTCAAAGAATAGGTGTTCATCAGTCAAAAAACCTGTCCCTTAAGCTTTGGGGATCCCTCAAAACCATCTTCAGCTCTCCTAGAAATAATTTCTTGATTACCTCAAGTTTAGTCCATATGCACATTGGTTGTTTACTTTTAATCTTTTCATCCATAGCCCAAACCCCATCTTTATCCATGAATATGAAAGAGGGAAGAAAAAAAAAAGCTTTTGGGGAGAAGAATGCTAAAAAAGGATGCTGTTTTTAGAAAGTCGTACATCCAGAGATTATATTCATGTCCGCAGTATGACTGCACTCAGAGAATATTTGAGTGCTGCAGCCAGAGGGAAGCATGTGCATGCATCCTGGGATATCTTTAATTAGTTGGGGAAGTGATAAAAGTGAACCTACAGTGGCACAGATCCAGTCTCTTCTTAAATCTTGGTATTATCGGTGGCAGTGTGCTGTTTATAGCACAGCCTTTTGTTGCTACAGCTTCACAATTCTCAGTGCTTAGTCCAGGTAGATTAAAGTTGCATTCAGATATTTTGTTTTCAAAAATAGGCTGACAAAGCCAATGAGACTGCTTCCATACATGCAGGCTACATGAGATTTATATTTGCTATATCCTGTTAAAATACATACTTTATTTTACAGATTGTTTGGATCATCCTGAATGTTAGTTACATCTTTCTTATTTAGAGATTGGAGTGCAATATGAAGCACTGCTGCTGCAGTTAAGTCTGCTATTTTTAGCTATTTTAGTACCAGATCTTTTTCTTTTAGGACACAAATTTTGCTTCGCTGTTAACAAATGAAACAGACTAATGTGGGATACATTATCAAGTTGCCGAAGGTTAGCTTTTCTTTGTGTCATGCTTATGAGTGACTGTGCTGCACTAATTAAAAACATTGCCATGGCAATTGCTATAGAAACATTTAAATTGGCATCATCAGTAACAAATCCGTGCTACTGATCCCAGCAAGGCTTATTTCACACTACACCTGAAGAATCTAAATAGAATATTTTGCATTCAAAAAGACTTCAAGAGATAAATTTTTTCCACTTGTTACTGTGCTCAGGAGAATAATGTTTTTCATAGAGAGATTATTCATTTACCTGGAACTGTTGTAGGATTCTGATATCAAAGTCCTTACCGCAAGGAGAGACTGCAATGGTTCTACGTTACCACCACATATCCTTCAAACCATACAAATGAAAAAAATATTTATTACTTCCACTCAGATTCACTGATTTGCAAAATGGGGAAGAAAAGCAGGTTCTCAAAAATGTTTGGCATCAACATGTTTAACACATGAATGCCACATCTTAAGTGGTTTCCAAGATAACTAGAAAGAAAAACATTTTCTATTGTTTGATAAGAACAAGAGGTTGACATTTTACTGATTAAATGATGGGAGCAGAAATGAAGTGAGAAGAGATTGTATATAGAATATTGATCGGTTGCTTGGAAAAAAATAAATTATTCTCTAAAGATTTTTGCTCCTCTTAGAAGAAAAAATCAAATTAGATGTTTATCATAATGTTCAGCAGATACATTGACCCAGAATAATAAGTCTTTCTTTGCACTTAAAAGGTACAATTATTGCAAAAATAAAAAGAAGGAAGAAATGGGCTGTAGCTTCATTTTTTGTTTTTGTTTTTGCTTCATTCTTCTTGACATTAAGGATGCTACCTTTCGACTAGGTAACAAAGTCCTAATAATTATCAAGGAACTCAGTAGAGGGCAGCACTACACAGAAAAAGAGGTTTAAAGCAATCTCAGTTTAACTTCTGCCCTGGCTGGGACAAAATGTGGGAAGCTAGATTCCTTTGAGAAGAATTCCTTTCCTCTGTGAAAAATTGGTGTTTGCACAGAGATAATTTCTTCTAGCAGAGTCAGAGCATCTGTGCACGGTGCACTGAATTCCTTTGAATTGAAAAGTTGGTCTTACTTTTCCAGACCATATCAGAATCCTTTGTTTCAGTATTAAACTTCGCCTTCTGGGTCTGTGGAGTGCAACTCCTGACCTGCTTGGACAGCTGACTATGAGACCAGAGACATAAGCTGATGACCACCTTGAAGTATTTCTCTGAGTACAAACAAAAGAGTAGTATAAATCTCTTCTGCATTTAAATGAGTATGGCAAATAGTGTTTGGACACAAAGGAATGAGGGCAATTTCAGGAAATTAACAATGTGCAGTTTTGAAATAGCAAGAGTGACACACTTGAAATTTTATTTACATTTTAAATTATCACCAAACTGAACATGTAGTCATGCATCTCTAAAAGGCCAAATGAAAATATGTTGATATCACCCACCCTTCTCTATTTCAGAAAAAAAAGAATAAAATCAAAGCAGACTAAATAATCTGAGTGTTAGATCTGTCTAGTTTTTGAAATAAAGACATTTCGAAGTGAAAAATTTAACTGGCATTTTTTAATAATTTCATTTTCACAGCAGTCTTTCAAGGCTTAGAGGTTTTAGAAAAATGTTTTTAGGATTTTTAGTAGTTTTATAGATTCACTATGAATCAAAATTGCACCAAATATGCATGTTATTTTTAAGAACTTTTACTTGGTTTATGGTTTGTTATGTTTTACTGCAGAAAAAATGGTAAGGTCCAAGAAATTACCAAAACAAATCAGTCACAATCTTAAATATATAAACCCCACAATATTTATCAGAATAGTTACATAATAACACATGACTCATATCAAGGCAAAAGTAATGAAATCCAAAATTTGATTAATATGGTCATTTGAATATTATCTTTCAAAATGTACAGAAGAGGATTTTTGAACTATAGTCCAAATACAGCTGTGAAAGAGCGCTATTTGAGGACACATCAAGCAAGAATATTTCCAGAAGAGATGAGAGACTCGATAAGAGTCACTGGACAAAGTTGATTGTGTCTGACTTTTGAATACAGTATTTCCAAAGGTTCCTGTAGCTGTCTACTTTTGTTCTGCAATACCTTAATCAGGATCTAATTTACAAAGCATGAAGAGGCTATTCAATCTGCCTCAGATGATGCAGTGGAATGGACTTGAAATACAAATGATGTCTTATGGTCTACATTAAAAAATAGCTTTATTCAGTGATAAACCCTACTTCAATCTAATCTTTTACAAGGAATTCAACTCATGAGACTTAAACATGGATAGAAGATTGCCTGACTTTAGGGTTTTTTTTGTTTGTTTTCATCTGTATCCAGTAAATTTCAATCACAAGGCACAATCATCATGTATTAAACATGTTCTCCAGTAACGCCAAAATTTACTGGTGTTAAATTAATCACAGGAGGGTTGCACTTTGCCCCTCTGCCTGCAACAGGAACATACTGTACATTAAAATGGTGAAAAACAGAATTCAAAGAAAACACATTCATGAATATATGGTAAGATCTATGTACCTTCATGATTTTATGCAAATTAAGTTAATTTACTTAGTGCTTTGATTCTTCAATTAAAATGAAAAGCAAAAGAAAACAAATTTTCCTGCATGATATACATGATCGTCTGCATAAATATGACACCTATTAAATTGTTTTCTTTTTGTTTTTCAACATGATCTTAGAAAGTGATAAATATTCCAAGCCCTTAATTTCTTGCTCAGCTAAAACTTTTTGAAGTTACTAAAATGCTTAGGCTTTGATCCTCCTTCAGGATTGCAGTTAAGACACAGAGTCCATGCAGAATATCATCATTTTAAGACAATTTCACACATGGGCACAATTCCAGTAATTTAATCATTAAGGCCTTTAGAGCACAATTCACTAAATGTTTTCCATTAAACAGTCTTGGTTCTCAACTGACTAATAATTTTCACAAAAAGCATCTTATTTCCAAAATGAACTTTTGTACAGAAAAACTCTCTTCCCATCTTCTATAAAAATCCCAGACAAATAAACAACAGAGTGAAAGTAGTTGTTGGTAATGTAGGGTTGCCGAAGGAGGATAATTTTGCATTTTTTTTTTTCTAATTTTAAAATATCTGAGTGTTGTGGCCTCACACTATTATCACTGTTAAAGAGCAGGATTCTCAAAGAAAATGTGATTTTGCTGCTGAATTGTTTTCCTATGATTTCTGTAATATACAATGGCAACTCAGCTAAAGATATCCTAAAGCAAAAGCAGACTAAATGAGAAAATATTTATGGAAAAGACTGGGACATCAGGCACTTCAGTTGTACTGCCAGATAGAATATAAGATTGATTTGGTTTGAATAAATATTGCTTACAAACTTCAACAGAAAACATCAGAGTAATTTTCAGAAAAATACTAATTACACTAAGGTTCTGTATCATGAAAATTCTTGTTCATTCAGCCATGATTCATGGAAAAATGAAATACATTCCAAATGGAGAATTCTTTTCCAAATACAGAGTTTTGTTAACCCCAGCAGGATTCCTATGAGCCTGCAGGTATCTAAGAAGTACTTTTTGTTCTTGTTTAAAGAATCTGTGGAAGGCATCAATAATACTTTACAAATTTTTTTACTTCCTTTCTGCAGAAATAGAAGAAGATCCTCTGGACAACTGGGGGGTGTCAAACAGAGAAAATGGGATGTATTAATCACAAAGTAACAGAAAATTCAGATTTACAGACAGTTTTGAAAAGATGCTAAGGGAGGATAGCATCAGGTGGAGCTGGAAGAGATTAGGTTGGAAGATTTCTTATTTGGGCTCTTTCCTTGTGTCAGGCTGCTGCTGGTAGCTAAAGCTTTCAGATAAAGTATTTTACTCAGCTTGTGTTTTAAATTAATGTCTATATGCTGCGTGAGTGAACTAGCATAAGATGAAAAAAGACATTAAAGAACTTGACTTAAAATTCTCTGAGTAATTTTCATGGTTATTTGTCATTCCCATGGGTTGTTGTTGTGATCACTAGACTGTGCTCCTCTCTCCTTAGGGAAAAAGTTATTGCAACTTACACAAACACTTTTCTCTGTCCCCTAGGTTTTTCTTACAAGAGGAATACAACATTTGAAAAATTTGTTCTGGTGAATTATTAGAGGAGTGGAGGCTGACAGCATCACTGGAAATGATGAGGACTCACTCCTTTCTGACAGTTTTGCTTTGGATCTCTGTGTTTTATGTGGTTCATGTGACGCCATCCCAAAAAAGGACTAACAAGCACTCACACAGTGAAAGGATAACAGGAATGTCAGAGAATGATGGAAAAACACTGCACCGCACCAAGCGTGGTTGGATGTGGAATCAATTTTTCCTGCTGGAGGAGTACACAGGTCCAGATACTCAATATGTGGGCAAGGTAAGCCTTGTGTTTAAAGGATTCTTTAAAGGTGATGTATCTAACACCCTTGGTATTTTCACTCCTTCTCCACAGCTGTTCTACTTTTTGTACAGCAGTGGTCCCAATTTCTGGTTATGTCAAAGCACACCACAAACTACCTGAGGTTCCATGATTGTTCAAAGGTGTGAGAGAAACAAAGAAGTTCAGTGAAAAAAAAAATAAAGGAAACTGAGAGAAACAAAGAAGTTCAGTGAAAAAAAAAGAAAGGAAACTTCAGACTAAAATGTTCCAGTTTCTTATTACAAATGCCCATGCAAGTTTTAACACTTTTTCAACTGTTAAACATAAATATTAGATAAAAGAATGGAAATGTTATGATTTCATTCATCTACCTTATGGCATTTGCCAGTGTACTGGGCTGTGGACTTTCTCAAGTGAAATGTAGAATTCTGTTAACAATAAAATTGCTGTGTCTCCATGATTCCAAGTAGGGGTGTAGTGTTTGAGGGAAAATATAATTTTATGTGATTTCTGAAATAAACTGAATATTTTACTTAATTACTTGAAGAACTTTACATTCGTTGAGATCAATCTACATCAGATGTTGTCAACAATGGCACTTCTGAATTCCAGTTGTCTTCCATCCTACCTTCTCTGATAGCATGAAACTCAAAAATTTCTAGATATTTAACCCTCTGGTGTCTCACCATTAACAGATCTGACTTATGATCTAGTATAACCAAGTTCTCTTTATCAAGATCTAGAATATCAGAGATCTAGAATACATCCAGAATGACTTACAATTAAGGAAATATTTATCTTAATGGCTTAAAATAATAAATATCCAATTCAGTTTCTGCCATTCATTCACAATGCTGTCAATAGCTCTTATTGTCAGATAACTCTCTCATTTTCAGGTGCCTAGCTACTAAATATGATATGGACATTTGTAGATAAAAGCTCCAAAGTATTTTTGAACATTAGCTAATGTCTCTGGTCATGGAAGACATGATCATCTGGAAAATATGAAAATCATCTCCCTATATTAAGAAAAAAATGTCAAAGAATCAACCCTGATAGCTGAGAACTTGATTTTTGCCTTGTTCGTACCAACACCTGTACAATTCTGTTTTCCGCAAAATAAATTCTGATATGAAGTAGTAGAAATAAGATGAAGGCAACTAATCTTGTTGCTAGATATGTTTATCAGTGTGTAAAATAGGAAGGTTTATTGCAGCCACAAGTGTCTTCAATAAAGGATGAACCAATTGCATAGAGATATTTCTAAAAAAAACATGTTTTCAAGTATTATTTAATATTAAGTAGACTAGTCAAGAAAACATACAAAAAGGTGCATAATAATTCAAACTCCATAACTGCAAGTCTACGTAGACTGACAGAAATAGACTGATTTTTTTTAAATAAAAATCTCTCATGGAAGGGAAGTATATGTCAAACATTAGAGCTGCTTCCAATTTCAGTCCCACTGAATATAGATGAATGATTTCAAACCACTTTAACACTCAAATAAATTAACCTTACATCAAGACCATCACCACTATCCCTGTTTCACACAGGAAACGCTTACATGTTATATTGAAACAGATACAAACTTACCAGGGTAGGATACTTATCCTGGTAAGTTTGCATCTTACTTGTTCCAAACTAACTAAAAACTATTGGCCCTTATTGCCATAGTCCAGGAAGAAAAACCAGATGGCTGTAGAGCAGTTGGATCTGAGATGTTTCACTTCTTATAACTCAAATTACATGCTGAGTTTTTTTACACTTCACTGCAAAATATTATAGAAAGACCCCTGAGAGAGGTCAGCGTCACTGATTTTCTAAACAGATGGAAATCACCCCTAATATTATCCTGTGTTCCAAAGAGGAGTTGCATTGAACTGATGAACTCCGTGTGGTTTCATTAATTTTATAACAGTTTATACTGTGGTGAATTGATCACAGTTCTGTCCTCAGTGGTATAAAACCACAGCAAATCCATTTTGAGTTAGTTCAAATTATCCTCGGTACATGTGACATAGAGAGCCAAGAGGGAGCTGCTACAACAAGAAGTCAAAGGAGGATTTTTTTTTTTTAAGAAAGAAAAAGCACCCCAACAACTTCATTGAACAATATTATTCTGAGAAAGGCTTAAATCTCAGGTTTAGTATTCTCCTCTTCAAAGTGATGGTAATTAGCAAACTAGTATGTGTGAAGTAAGAGCACTTTTATTCCAACCCATGGGGACTAGTTCATAGCAAGCATTCTTAGCTATCCCCTCTTTAATATGGATATGCACAGGCAGATGGGCTATTGGGGTAGAATAATAAATGTAGCACTAAAATTTAAATAAACTGAATCAAGAAACTTTATCAGAAAATAAACTTCTTGGGGATCATAGCCATAATATTAAAAAGTAAGTTTTCCCACCCTGTTTCTATTCTTATACAATTTTTATCTGGTCATTGATTGTGTTTTGTTACTAATGTTACTTTATTGATGTTTTATTTTGTTATGAGTTCACTCTGTTATTGGCAGTGGGGAAAGATCACTCAGTACAACGTAATGAGATAAAATCTGTTTACTAAGAAGGATGGGCACACAGGATGGAGAGTTATTCTGTGACATCCCCATAACTCTCATCTTTACTGCTCAGACCCCAGCCCAGTTCAGACAAGCAGCAGGGCAACTGGACACTTACTTTGACCACTGGACTGTCCAAATCCTGGCAGGCAGACTGGCCCCTATGAGAGAACTCCTTGTGCTCAGGCTCCACTAAGTTGTAAGGGTCACTGGGATGGATTTTCCCCCTCATATATGAAATGCAATTTTAAAGTGCAAATGTTATAGGTGGTTTGTTGGAAGCCGCCCTTCAAGGATGAGAGATATATGCAGAACAATTGCCTTGTGAATGTGATGGGAGTCAAGGTAAATCCAGACAACCTACAGTATGTCCACCTCACATCTTTCTTTCCTCCTGCAAACTCAGAGGATCCCTGTCTCATCGGTGAATGCATAAAATATAAGTGCATAGGGAATCTTTAAATTTGTTGGGTTCTACTACTCATACCTGTAAAAATGCAAAAACTGCTTATGGTATCCTGTGATTTCTTTTCCTTTTAAATTATATTCAGGAAATGCTTGAGCCAACCAGTGGATTCATCTTGCTATGTGTTGTTTCTAAAATGGATATGGAGATAAACATTGCTCTGGAGAGTTTCCAAATTAAATATTCAGTCAGACATATGTAAAGTAAGCAGTACCAGAGTTCTGTTCAAAAAATTAGACAAGAAGAAAAAATGAATTCTAACATATAAAAATGGCTATGTTCTTTCAAAATGCCTCTTCCTAGTGAGGTGTATATCTCAATTAGATTATTAATGTGAGGAATTTTCAGAGGATGTAGTGAGAACCTGTAAGATCTGATTCTGCCTACTAAGAATTCACAGAAACAGAGGATTACAATATAGCATTAATAGTTAAATTTATGAGATTAATTTCTTCTTAAAGGAAGAAAAACAAGACATTTTTTATTATTGTTAAATAAGAAGTTGCTGAGAAAATAAACACCTGACTGTATGTCATATCTGGGATCTCATTTTCTTTTGCAAGAGAGGGGCCATAGATCCAGCCTCTTAGCTGCTACTAACTTTAAGCCCCTTGCAGAACCTGAGAAATGAAAGTTAAAACACTGACTTTCTATGAGAAAAGTGTACCGAATCTACTCACTTCCTAACAAACAATCCAAAGAGATAATCATCTAAAAAAATGAACAAGCAATTCAGGAAGTATTGAAATGCTGATGAGGATGATGTTTATTAATCACAGAAAAAACTTGCACAGTGGGCTCTAACTAAATAGCCCTCAAAGAAAATTAGTTTTATTTTCCAAAGATAATATTGATTTTGTGTGTCTCCATTTCTATATGACATAACTGATACCCACTGAATGGACATCACTTGTTCAAAATGCCAAATACCTTTAACTCCATTTCTTATGAAATATCCCTAGACAAAAAGAAATAGACCTGATCAAAATCATTAGCTGTTTTGGAAATCATGGTCCTTTATGTTTTGCAGCAGTGTATTGAAGTGATTTTAAGAGATGAGATTTTCCCTCCTTTAAGTCACTCACCTTTCTTACATGGAAGCTCTCCTCTCCCTATATTGAACAGGCACTTTGCTAATAAAAGGCTGCTAATCTTGATGGGCAGATAGCGGGTGAAGTACCATGCAATGTATGTCAGACCAAATCATAAACATTACAACCAAACACCTGCTAAGTCCCAGAATTTTTAAAAAATGAATGAAACAAGAATGAAAACATTTTTTCCACACCACCTGCACCTCTTCTTTCTCATAATAAGGGGGGAAATACAAAATCAAATGTAAAATAAATGTCACTGCTCAAAATTAGCAGCTCATGAATAATCTCCTGTTTAATAACTTCCATAAAAATAAATTAACTAAGTTCTGCATGTCATAAGCAGCATTTAAACATGATGTAAACTGAAGGAATATCTCTCTTCTACAACCAGTTAACCAAGGAATTTGTTTCAGGACATTTGTTGGTGCATCTAAACCAGAAGTATAAAGTGAAAAGAAAAATAGTAAGAGGGTATTGGTTTTTTTCATTTTTTTTTGGGGGGGGGGGGAGCAGGGATGGGAATGTTTGGTTTGGTTTTTGGAAGAACAGGGTACAACATATATTTAAATGCAGCCATTTTTTTCTTGTAATCTGCATTTATAAGTATTTAGACATCTACAAGTCAGGTTATATGCCATAACAGTTCCTCTTATGAGAAAAGAGAGAGACAAAACCAAAAGATCTTAATTAAACTTCATAATTATTAATTTAATAACTATTTAACTTAAAAACAATAAAAAAGGTATCACTGAATTGCCAGCCACACGAGACTTGGTTATTTATAAAAAAATTCACTCAAATGCCCCTTTGTACTGTTGTTTTTTGTAATTTATTTATGATTATTTAATGGATTTGGAAAGAATTTTATTATAAATACAGACTGTGAATGTATTAATGACTGAAAATATTGTTTCACATTACTTCGCTGTCTGCCTTTGGTACACATACCAGTCCAGAGGAGGCTCCCTTTTAATATGAAAAGCAGCAAAGAAGTTGGAAACCTGAGAGTACCAATGCAATTTCTTCATTAGTCTTATCCTCATTGATTCATATCCTCTGAACATGTTGCTGAGGCCTTGACCATACTCAGTCTCTGCTCTCAGCAGTTTGGGAGGAAGAAGTTTATGGCCCACAGGGGTGACCCAAACAAGTTGGCTGTTGACAACACTGCAGTGCCCAAACCAGCAGTAACATTAGTTGCTCCATCCTGAAGCATAATGTTCTCTTCAACGGTAGTTTTTATTAAATACCTAATGTTATTTTCTTTGTGTACTGAATTTTTATCTTAATTGTGCATTTGTAGTGTGAGAGAGAGCTTACTTTTTTGTGACCTAAAGCAATTTTTCAGTAAGGATTTTTTTACAGCATTTGTTATTTTCCTTCTACAGAGTTATTTTAAGAGTGACCTATTAGGATGAGAGAATATGCAGATGCACTTTCCTTTCATAGTTTCAGGTGTGCCGCCTTCTTTGTTATAGCTACATTCTATTTGTCCCCCCTATAAAACTGTTGCAGTCACGACAGCAAACAAAAGCAGCTAGAAAGAGAATGGTTTCTGACATCTTTTAACTTAACACTATGGTAAATTGAAAATAAAAACAGACCATCATATTCATAAACAAATCATATGCTTCTATCATTCAAAAATTTAATTCAACTGGGGGAAGATTTCATCATGTTCTTAATATAGTCCATTTAGTATGCACCATATTCCAAAGCCATCTAATAAATCACAGCTTCTGAAGAAGAAGCTTTTTTCATTAGAATCTCTGTTCTTAAAGTAAAACCAATATTTTAAGATTGAATAAAAGATGAAAAATTTGTAGGATCTGATTTGCCTTTACTTTTCTTTCTCAGACCTCAAGTTTTTCCTTGTGTTTGAATAAACACAAGGAAATAATTATTTATCAAAACAGAAAGGGAAAAAAATATAGACAGTCTGACCAATATTTAAAAAAACAAAAGAGAAAACTTCTTTTATTCATAAATTAATAAATCATCTCCACTTATACTGCATTCTTCAGTTAGCACATTTTTTCAACAAATGTTTGATGTAGTTTCAAGCAGCTACATCCTAGGCAGATGAATCACCAAAATAGAGCTAAAATTGAAACAGATACACAGAAGGTAGAGAAAATGTTGTAAGTGTCACAACAGGTCCGTTTCATTCATTCACATTTAGACACATTCATAACTTAATTGCAAGCACCAATTAGGAACTTTAGCTTTACTTGTTTAAAAATAATCTATTTTCTGAAGGCTTCTGACATAAACCTTATTGAAAAAGTGCTGAAACTCTTTTTTGTCCAAAAAAAAAAAAGACATCCTCAATAAAGTTTGCTATTTTAAATAGCAGGCTGGAGGGTCAGGGAAGAAAATGATGAAAGACAAATGTTACATCATCCAAACACAATGGGACTCTTTTTTTTCTAGAAAGGACAACAGTAATTTCTGACAACCTAAATACATTTTTGATTGAAGTTTCAAAAATAGTGATGAGATCTAATCCCATCATGCATAACCCAAGCATAAACAGCTTAAATATGAAATTTCTTGAATGTTACATTACAATAATGGGCCTAAGCTAGAATTTTGCTGTCAAATTTTAACATCATATTTCATATAAAATAAAGTATTATTTTTGAAAACAACAGCTATGATCAGAGGCTTCAAAGACATGAATAACAAGAGTGAGTTGGCATTGTTTGGTACAGATAGAGCAGCTGTCATGAGATCTGACAGCTTCTGTTTCTTCAGCTACATAAAAGGCTGTTAAAAAAACTATCTGAAGTTCTTGTCATGTTCAGGGCAAGAAGTTGGGTTCATATTGTCATAAGGTTGATTTACAGTAATCATCAGGAAAAAGTTTTTTGATGGTAAATACAGTCAATATAGTTAAGTACTAGGTAAAGAACTCTCAGTGAGACAGGATTATATTGATACTGGGGGTTTTCATGACAAACCAAAAGAAACACATGCCAGAAAGGTGACAGTGATCCTAACCGGAGGCTGGAGCCTGTATATCCCTTTAGGGCCCTGTCTGTTCTGTTCTCAAAGGTTCTGTGTGTGTTTTTCAAGTTCAGCTTCTAAATCAGTTAAACTTGTTTTGCGTGAAAAGTTAAAACAAACAAAAAAACCTGAACCAAAATAAACCCACAAACTTAAGAAATGAGGAAGCCCTCAAGTCTTTTATTACAAATTTCTCTTTTCCCTTCTTTTTTGCATTTCCTTGTCCCTTCTTCCCTCTCCTTTTTGGGAAGAGAACATCCAGTATGCAATTATTTTCAATTTAAAAAGAATAAAACAGGAAGTTACCAAATACATGCCTTTATAGATACTTAACGGAAAAAGGGAAATTTACAATATAATATTTGAAAATTTGGCAACACCAACTGAAAAATTCATCCATAGCAAAAATGCAGGCATCCAAAAAATTACTAAGCTAATTTTAAAGCCAAAATCAATGCAAGACAATTCAGCATAAGCAAAACCAGCAACATTTCTCCAATTCTTTTCCCTTTCCCCTCACTCCCTTCATGCCTCCTTCAGGTGTGAAAAAATTTATGCTCACCCAATACCAAACCTAACAGCACTGGTGTGGAATTTACTTTATAGCTCACTTTGATGCTTGCTCTTGGCTTAGTCACAGCTCCCTTTCCCTGGCAATGTCCTGGGGAACCAGACAATAGGAATGGAGGTCAGGGACCTGCAGAGTGGAGGCCTCCTCTGTGGAGTTTATTGGGATTGAGCATGTTGACAAACTAATAAAAATAAACAAGGCTTGAAGTAAACCCACCTGTTTAAAAGACACTGGGCATGGAGAATGGAGTCCTCTTCTGTCTACAGTGGTAATCTCTAGCTGCCAGTTAAAACGTAGTTTTCATTTTAATAAAAATGGTTTTTCTGAGCTTAAAAGTCTCTTGTTCTCATGAAGCTCCATGTGTGAAAAGGCCTAAGAAGGTCTTTCTGGCTCAGGGACTTGGCACAATAGGTAATTGTTTTTTGTAGACTAGCTCTACCTTATTAAAACTTCCTTGGCTTCCTTGCAGCCTTAAGCCTGGAAAAAGAAGATTAGACTAGTGGCAATCTGCAGACCTATCATTATCTATTATCAGGCAATCATTTATTGTGCATGAAGAGGTGGGAGGCTGAGGAAAACCTATTTCATGAGGTATTTTTCATTATGTTGTTTATTTATTCCCTTGATTACATGATGGGAATGATTCTGGAGAGGATAAATGGTTTGACTACATTGTGGTTTACTGGTACCTGCCAGCCCAGTGATGGAGTGCAAAAGCCATCAGAGCAACAGAGTATGTGACTACCTAAAAAGGACAATTTGACAGCATCAGAGGATGGTACTGTGCAGTGTCTTGTCTGTCAGGGAGAGGGTTATGAATAGTCATCTTGACAACAAATACTGAAGCTGACAACCAGCAACTGCCTAGAACAGCAAGTGTTTTCTTCCTATATGTGTCTGATACATCAAATCTTGTGTATTGCAGGAATCATCACACATTTCACTCTTCTGGAAACTGAAAAAAATTGTTAGTCTAGTCCACGTAGTTGACCAATTTAACACTATACTGGGTATCAATCAAAAGAGGAACCTCTGTACTCTTATCTGTTTTGGAAATACATGACCATGGTCCAAACATTGCTGTATGTATTGCTGTAGCAGCACAAGCACACTGGGCAAACTTCCGCTCACTCTTACATCAATCTAGGGTCAAGAAACCCTGCTGAAATCCCTCTTTCCTGTTTTCACACAGCAGAATGTAGTAAAATTAATAAGAAAACATTACAGCCTCCATGAACATTTCAGAAGTCCCAAATTCCTCTGTCTTTCTTTACATTTCAGACACAAGTATGCCCGTTTCAGATGGAAGCCACTATAACAGTTTTTTCAAAAAATTTCAGGGTGATAATATTAATTGAGTTATTTAACGGAAGAGAAAATTTTGTTACATATTCTCCATTTCCATAGGAGGAATGTAAGGAGAAATGGCACCAATTCTCCCTTACTTTAGTTGTAAAACTCTTTCCAGAATCTCAGAGAGGTCTTTAGAATGATTGATTCAGCCACAAGAATGAATTTTTAACCCATATTCTGCCATAAAAATAATTGGTAATGCTGGAAATAATTATTAATGAAATTTGACTGAATTCGTGTTTTACATAAATTTTACTATTTTTTTTCATTTGTCAATTGTAATTGTCAACACTTCTCTAATGAAGCTTGTCCTCACAACATGTCTATGTATCAGTTGTTCCCACACAATACTACAAAATAAAAAGTTCTGGAATATCACAATGACCATGAAGTATTGAGCTGAATAGTATATCAGCGTACACTACATAACAGAGAAAGATATAGAACCAAATATTTATTATCTACCTACTTGGGGAACAGTGCTTGAATGCTTGAATTTGTGATATAATAGATTGCTTTAACTTTTCTTGATGCATAACAATGACCAAGACAGAGATACTAAATGGGATATTGTTATGTTTCTACTGGAGCATTCATTAAATTTTTCTACCTAACTTAGAATTTTTACTTGTCATCACTGTAGCCATTTTTGCCCTTTGAACTTCTAGATGTTACTACATATTTCCAATTAAGATCTGAATTAAACTAAATTTCCAAATATTGAGTATAAATTTGGTTCTTATATAAAAGTTTCAGTTTATAACTTCTATGCAGTTAAAGTGGAATTAAACACTAATATATCACACTGATAAAAATGTTGCAAGTACTGATGCAACCTTTAAAAATGGTGCCCTTCTGATAGTTCAGTCTTACAGGGATTGTGGAAGTAAACATATTTTTCTTTTTAATAAGCGTTTCTGATGAATAAACCCTGTCAAATACCAGCAGGTAACAGAGCATTAAATGCTCATATACAACAGGTAGCTGACTGATAAGAACAAATTAAGAAATGAAAAATAAAATATTGAAAGTATTTTTTACTTACCTTTTCTCTCTACCATTACAATGTTTGCATTTAAAATGGTGAGATTAAAATACCCGTAAAATAATATTAAATAAAAAGGGAAAAAAGACTGCATGTGCTGTGTAAAAAAAAAAGTGACTAAAAGAAATAAACATTTACATTTAATTTTAAACTTATATTAGTTAGATATAAACAAGAGGTGTGGACAATAAAATTAATTTAAAGAGGAATTTGGCATTGGAACAAATATTTCTGTATCCCTTGTCACTAAAGCAAATGGAAGGAGGTTTGTCGCAAAAAAAGCAAAATAAATCACTAAAGTGTGTTGGGAATTTTTTAACTCTAAATTTCACAGAACATGTAAATATATTAATCTCCGTAAAAGCTAATAATTATGAAATGGAAGAGGTCATGGTTTGATTCCCACACACTCCATATGAAAATTTAGAATCCCATACAGAAAGGCATTAAGTGAAGGGCAAAATATGAATCTATAGCAGAAAAAATTCTTCAGTCCCTCAAAAATACGGAGGGAAACAGGAATCACCCATTCTGTCTTCATCGTATTATAGGTACTGCGATTAATTTTCTTTGTACTTCAGGTGGCTAAATTTGGTCTACCTTCAAATTGTGTAAAAGGAAAAGAAACAATGACCCCACCCCCATAATTTAAAATATTTTTATTGTCCTAAAAAATATGAAAATATATGTGTCTATATCCATGTAAAACACTGGTTTATCTTCAGGATAAAGAAAGGATTTACATTGATCTTTTTGATGCGAATAAAAGAGAAAAGGGTAATAAAAGTTAAAATCATGATTCCAGGATCAATAATTTCCACTTTCATAAGTTTCATTCAGTGAAATATATCAAAGTATTTTGCATTAAATGAACATCACCTACCATAAACAGGCACAGACAAAACATTTATTCTGAGGAGAAAACTGCAACAAAGTCGCTGAAAGAGTGACTTGAGGCCACAGAATAAGTCAATGACAGCAGTTTGATGCAGAATGGAATAGATACTGGATAGGGACAAATTCACATAAAGGCAAGGCTTATCTCTTTGGAAAGGGTCAAGACAGAAAGGACAGCACTCATCAAGAGTGAAAACAATTTGAAATAAAGCACTCCTTTTCCCTTATTTTAAATAATAACAAAGTCTCAAGTTCTATCTTAAAGCATATTTTCAAATGACTAACAAGATCGTGACATATTTTCAAATGACTAACAAGATCATGATCAACATTTGACTCCAGTTGGACTTGTAGGATAATTTGCAAAACAACCAGTTTTATTATGTGCACTGTATCCTTCTCCAAAGTACAAAGAATTTTCTTAGACTAAAATGGATTTCAGAAAAGAATGGAGACAGTCATCACTGAATTCTCCAGTTCTCCCCTCACCAAATTTTTTCTCATAAAATTATTTGAAAATTAGCATCAACGCATTCAGAATTTTATCTGCCTTAACCACATGCAAATGCTTTGACTAATAATAGTTTAACTATTCCCTTATGCACCTCCTGCTGGGTTTTTTTTTCATTAATATTTGCATTAAGAATCTTTTTTATTTTAATACCTCCTAAATGAATCCTGCACTGTCTAATGTCTCCTTCTTAATCTCATTTCATCTGACCAGCTTGAAGATTCAGCTATTAAAAGAAACATGAAGCAACACTGTTGGTCTGCAGGGCTTTATGCTTGGTTTGGGCCTTATACTTCGATTTCTCTAGACACTACATCTCTTTCATGGAGTTTTTATCTGAAGCCCCAGGCAGCCTTGTCCTGGCTCCCTTCTAAGCCACAGTCTTGATATTTAATCAGACAGGTACAATCAGCCTGTGGTTTACACAGGATCTGAAGTCCATCTCAGGCACCCTCCAAGCGGAGTTACACTCACCAGTTTCTGTTGCGCCATGGAAGTCATTAAGAAGTGTTGATAACTATTCCAGCCACTGCCTTGTCTTTTTCCATCATTACAGTTATGATCTTCCAAGATGGTATTTTAAAATAATATTTAAATGAACTATATGCATAAGTAATGAAAATTTCAATAAATACAAAATGAGTGACAAATAAGAAAAATAAAAAAATTCATTAAACATTTTTCTCCTAACTACTGGTTTTCATGACACTCTTCTTGAAAATATAGCTTCTTTTAGGAAGGTACCTTATCATAACACAGATTCAAGACTTGGTGCTCCTTATGTCCTGTCCTGATAAAAACCTTTTCTTTCATATATATACCTTTGAGAATCTGCTCCCCAGACTTTACCAGAAGTTGTTCATATGCCTTGGATATGCCTGTCTTGGAGCAGACATGAGGCAAGGGAATTGCACTCACATTGATGAATGTATGACATGGATAACTCTACAGAATACTTTCACATACCATTGAGTTGGTATGACAATTTACATCTTCAACACAGTCAGCAAAACAGAGAAACAGTACAATACTTAAAATTAACTTCAGTCTGTGTTTTTTGTTTTTCTTTCTTTTTTTTCTTTGGTCAACATTGTCAATAAATAAGCAGTAACAAAGGACCTTAGTGATAATTTAAACAATGGCCTTACCTTCTTTCCAGTACTGTTCATTTGAAAATTCGATTTAAAATAAATATTTAAGATATTTAAAGTGCCACCACATAACAATGGAATTCTGAAATTAGTACTGAAGAATGAACGAATTTCTTCTTGTGAGATATGTACAGCCTCCACAATTTTTTTTTTAAACCAGTTTGCAAAGCAAAATGTCAGGAAAAATACATCATTTTAAAATGAATCTTTGTGGTAGAGATCATTGTGAATCAATAAGCATGAAAGTCAGCATATTAATTTTTAGGTTTGAAATACATTCATGTAAAAATAAGTATGTTTTAAGGAGGGTAAATAACTTATTTTGAATATTTCTGTAAACTACATATCCAGCAGCTTCAAAAAACATTCAGTCGGCAGGACTGTAGTCTGGGTTTGTTTGCTTGATGCTGAAAACCTGGAAGTCTGCTTTCATATTTAAGGCCAAAAAAGACTTTGATCATATTGGCTTACATCTCAATATCTTACTATTTGATTGTACTGTATGACTTCCTAAAAAACATGCAGTCTTGATCAGTGCACAACTGTCTATAAGTATACATGTGTGTGTGTGTGTGTGTGTACACACACAAAATTATGATCAGAAGTGACAAAATACTCAAATATTCCCTTTATTGATATATTCTTAAGATTGTTGTGGGGGACTCATTCCTGGAAACAGTTAAACATTCAGTATACTCAGTCAATGCAGTCCTTGTCCAAACTTAGGGCAATGGATAACCAGACAAGTTCAAGGACATCAGATTCATAAAATAAAATAGAAAAGAACAAATCATAAAGCCAAATACAGGTCTGTTATAATCTAAAAGTTCTAAATTCTGGGGCCAGTGAGGCGGGGACTCTAAGATAATGAAAAAGTACACTGGTCAGAATGAATACTCTCTCAAACCAGCACCTCCTGTTGCCTCTGAGATAAAGTACTTGGTAAAAAACCATTAGTCTCCCCTATTAGAGTATTTCTTATAAGCTTATTAGCATAGGACTGAGCTCAGAGCAATTAGTTCTGGAGTGGATACGGGATAATCCATCCATATGACAAACTCATGTTGCTTCCAGGACAGAGCTTTTATTCCTGCCTATCTCTGTGCACATCTTTTGGAACCAAAGGAGATTTTGAGTGTCTCCAGAACAGCAAGAAAAAAGCAAGAAAGGTCATATACACAGACCAATTTCACTCAGGAGTTTCTGGTGAAAGAAAAATCCACAAGAAAAATATCCTCTGTTATTGTGAAGCCTTTAAAATAATGATGGATTTAACACCAGTTCCAGAGATTGATTAAAGTGACAGTGCTTGGTGTTATGATGTCATAATTTCTGACCTGTGGACACAATTGATGACTTGAGTCACTTCCCGTAAATCTGTATCTCATGTTATGGAACAGACAAATGACTCTGCATGACAAACCATAAATAATGGTAAAAAAGTTGGCTCTTTTCATCAGGCTGAAAACCTATAACTCTTCTGTTGATTTGGAGAGTAGACAGAGAAAACATTTTATGTGCTCTGAAATTCAGTTCTTTGTGCAGAAGGATGCAACCACTTTTGAAGGTTTAACTACAACTCATCATAAAAGGCACAGAAGAGACATAGAAGGTAAGAAGGTTAAGGAGGCATATGAGAATACAGCTCAGGTTTCCAGGACTCCTTCCTACATATGTGGAAGATGTATATGGAATTTCCCCATGTTGTGTTTGTATCATTCAAACCAAAAGACTACTAAGAATTCTGCTGAACTTTTCCTGAATGGAAACAGGATTTACCCTTAAGTACTAAGTAAAAATCAGCACCTGCAGCTGATGTCAGCAGTGTTTTTCACAATATCATTCTCTAGAGAATTTCTAACAATAGACAGCTGAACACAAGAACCAGATGCTGGAAAGCAGAAGATAAGGAAAGTAAATGTCATTTGCCTTGTTTAATATACAGTCACTTAGGTTACCATCACACACACAGTCTGGTTGTTTAATTAAGAAGTTTGTGCTGATATCACAAATTCAAGTCAGGTAAATACATTGCCATTTAGCACATACATAAAACTTTTGATTAAACACACATAAATAAAAAATTAAAGCTATGCATATACTGCTATTTCAATCTACACTGAAGAACTACTGCAGCTATTAAGATGTCTTTAGAGTTTTTAATTACTTAAAATGCTAATGAAGGAGAATATTGTCTGAGCTGCTGTTGATTCTGTATCCTAACTGCTGTGGATCTCACAAAGGTCTGAAATCACAGAGTAGAGGCACAGGTTAATGTCCTGGCTGTCACTAGCACTCAATGCATTGTGTGTGAGATTTTAGGTTTGGCTGAGATGATACCAGCTCTTATTCCAAGCAGACCACTTTCATTTTTTGATTAGAATGAAACTATTTTGTTTCAGGTAATACTTAGCCTCTTTCACAAATATTGTCTTCTTTCCCCTCTCTGCATACACAACCTTCTCTAACTGGAGCAAGCTGAAGAACAACAATTACAGTCAAATTCCTGGGCTCAAATCAATTTTTGCTTTAATACATAATGGGATAACTTGAAAAACTCAATTTCTTTCTGTTTCACAGTTTCAGAATAAATACCATCATATAATCACCATATATGAATAGAAATTTGGTGTAAACAGACACATGGCTTTGTAGAAGAAATATACACACATTTTCCTTTACTTAGCATGTTTCTTTCCTCAGGCCAGGAGCTTCAGCTAAAAAACTGTGATTAAAAGATGTTTGAAGAATCCTAAAAATAGAGAATCTTTCTTTATTTTCCTCTAGTTTCAGAAAGGGTCACTTTGGCCACACCTGAATAGCTTATGCTTCCACATTCCTTCCCATTGCTTACTATAATACTTAATGTTTTAAAATTTAAAAAGATATAAAGATATTTCAAAGAATCATATTAAATCTGACAGTTTTCAGGTTGATAGCCCATGCCAGGTACAGTCTATTATTCTTTCTCTATATGTTTCCCAGAGCCAGGAAGTCTGGGTACGTTACAGCCAAACCCCAACACTTTCTACCTATAGAGCTAAATAAAATGCTTCATTATGTTAATTTTATGAAAATTATTTTCAATTTGAAGGTATACATGGCCTAAGTCTTTCACCTTAAGCTATGAAGAAAGCAATGTTACTAAAGGTAAACTCAAGAAAAAGACTTTGTACGAAAGGTGATTACAACTTGTATACAGAAGATGTCCCTGTCTGTGCCAGGTGGGATGAAACTATTTGATCTTAGAGTCCCTTCCAATCTAAAGTATTCTGTGATTCTGTGTGGAACCATCTTAGCTGTACCAGGAATTAAGAGACTGAATTTACAGTGGTTTGGTGGAGGGGGAATATTTTCCATCTGAAGCATAAATTGCACATTAAATAATATAAAAAAATAAAAAAAACCCAAAACCCAGAGATTTATACATCTGCATTATGGCTCATCAAAACTTTAAATAGAAATACATTTGGTATAATAAGACAAATAAGTTTTTATTTTCACAGGGCTAAAAATCTCTGTCTTGTATACCTTCGCCTGTTGACTCGTGATAATCTCAAACCAAAATAACGAGCACCATTTACTCTTCAGATTTTATTCTTATACCTCCAGCAATTAGAAGAAAAAAACCAGACACACACCCTAAGAAACTCCTCTAAGAAAGACCTTTGAATTACACACATCAAAATAAAACACTATTCCAGACAAAATTTACAAACAGCACGCAATAGGCCACGCTGAACATCTGAAATACATACACAAGTATTCAAAAACTTGCCTTTAACATTTTCAAAGATATGTAAAAACTCAAATTCAACCTAACTTAACTCCTGGAAATGGAAAGAAATCACAGAAAAGACTGCTGTAGACCAGATTTGTTAAGAATTCCATCACAGAAATATAATGCAAAAAGAAGAATTAAGCCTTTTAGATTATCATAGAAAAACCACAGAAATTATGAAAATACCTTCACAATTCCACAGGATGAAGCTAATAAATATTGTGAGGACATTAATATCGTCTAGTGTAATTTGTAGGACTTTTGCTGAAATTACTTTTTTAATTCTACTTCTACACAACACTAAATATCAGGTAAGGATGAACACCAAACACAGTATTTCACAATACACAATATACAAGGCATTGTGTTTGACAGTGCACGCAGGAAGAAAGGTAACACAACACAGCTGTTGGTAACCAATGGTTACCATAAACTGTGGTACCCAGAGCCTGTGGTACCCAGAACTGCTTCCCCACACCAAGAAAAGACCCAGTTTTGCGTCTTCCTCCCATTCCTCCCTGTCATGGTTTCAGGAGAGGAAATAAAAATAGCTGAGACAAATAGGAACCTCTCCTCGATCACTTGTCCACCAGGATGTTAGAGTGTTTGGAGTTTCAGGTGTTTGGATCTGGACAGGTGTTTGGGACTAGACATGTCCACGAATTCACTTGTCCTCCAGATCAGATTCCAATCACCCAACTACCTACCTACCTACCTGGTAAGCTTATGAAACATCTGGATACTTCCTCCTCCCTTTCCAATACTTCTGACTAAAACTCTGCATTTGCACCTTTTTGTTCTCCCATATACACCTGTATTCTAACTTTGACTGCTGCTCTATGTAATCCTGACTCATCAACATACCGTTTAAGAGGTTCAGTTGTGTTCTGGTAGTAGACATGCACCAGGACAGTGTGGAAATTAGCCTGGTCTTCATCTCCCACTAAAATATGCAGATATACCAATTTAGAGCCACTAAAGAGTTTGTTTGACCACAGCAACCCCCCAGTGTATTTTCTTCACTTTAAAGGTAAGAAAAGAAAATTGTTCACACCTACTAGAAAGTGTTTACAGGCAAATAGACCACAGGACATCAGGATTCCTCTGCTGGAGACAACTGTATGGGTGAAGGCAGTGGAGGTGAGAGATCTGTAGTAATAGATCTTTTTCTATACCAAGATAGAGAGGCACAAATCTCCTAATATGTAAGCATTAGCAGAGTGCCTGCCACAACAAAAACATGAGTCTGTCCTCTCCCAATGTGTCTTTAATTTCCCCTGTTGCCTCTCCACAAAGGAGATTATACCTCTTTTCTGAATTTAGACCAAATATATGTTTTCACTGCATTTATTCATAACCATCATTATTAATAAGTATCTCTTGTTGCTCTTTTTTCTCCTTTTCTTCTGCAAACAATAGCTGCACAAAAATAAACTGCTAATAAAATGAATTCTAAACGAAGTCTGCCAATCTCTTTCTTCTAAATGCAGAAAATGCATTCATAACACTATATAATTTATTAACTGTGTCCATTGATTCTCTCCTCTTCCATTGATTATATGTCTGCCTAACTTGAAAAGA
This sequence comes from Trochalopteron elliotii, assembly GCA_024734555.1. Classification (NCBI taxonomy): domain Eukaryota; kingdom Metazoa; phylum Chordata; class Aves; order Passeriformes; family Leiothrichidae; genus Trochalopteron; species Trochalopteron elliotii. Next base: position 1,303,541 of record JANPWX010000086.1, on the reverse strand, counting down.
GTTACTGTCTATTAGAAAGAGTTAAGAATAAGATTGGCTGCAGTTTACTGGAAATTTAGTAAATTAAAACTGAATTAATAAGATATGTGGACCTTTAAGGAACTCTTTTCTAAGGTAATATTTCTTTTACTCTATATTTTGTTTGACATTCCGTACCAATTCCTGAACTTAATAATATGAGATGTATTTTCATTTCAAAGAATACTGATATCTTGTCTACTGTGCATAACAGGACTTTTGAGAGAAGTTATTAATTAGCCTCAGACAAAATAAGAATGCCTAGTCAAATAAAACAGTGTCTGAAACCAAGAAAATATATGCCATAAACACCTTTTTTAGTAAATATTGAGTACAAAATAAGAGTGAAGTGTAAACCAGAGGAGCAAGGTACTTGATTTAGGGAAAATAGAATTATGCTACAGTACTCTAAGATAAGCTCTGCTTGCTTACTCATTTATTTTTTGAAAATTGGAGTAACAGTGATCCACATAAATTTATGTCAAGATTTTTGAGAACACCAAGATTTCAATTACCACATCACATAAAAAATCAGTTCACAAAACTGGATGGACAGGATGATTTGAGAGTCACACTTTATTTAAAAAAAAAAAAAAAGATTGTGAGAGAATTTATGTGTGCCTATATTTATGAGACATACTTTTTTTTAAAAAATAGGTGATCATCATTTCCCTGTCTCTGATGATCCACAGGAAAATTTGTGTTGAGAACTGTTTAGCCAGTCACACCGAAGACTTCAAAGAGAGAAACATGTGCAAATGAACATTAAGAAATCCAGATACTCAGCAGTGCACATGGGTTATATCTTCATTCCAACATGTTTCAAATGAGTTAATGGGGATGTCATTTGTTATCAGTGGTCATTATGTACTATATATATGTAGTATGTACTATATATACATATTGAGAAATCTAATGAATTATCTGCTTTTGTTTGGGATATTTGGAGGGGTTTGTTTAGATTTTTCTTTGTTGGCTTGATTTGGGGGAGTGTTTGTTGTGTTTTTTGTTTGGGTTTTTGGGGAGGCCTTTTTTCTTTGTTTGTTTGTTTATTTTAATCAAAGTGTTTCATGGTTATCTGACTTACAGAATGAACAACTTGTGATATGAGAAATCACATGTTTGAAAAGTTCATTTTCCACCCATGTGAAGATTTTGCTTTCTAACCTACCCCAAACCAATTAGAGAATGTCCATGTAGAATAAACAACAGGAATGATGTTCTGCTTTCTGTAAATTGTGGGCATTCCCAGACCTGCTGAGTCTTTAAAAGGTAGAAGGAAATGACAGCAGTCAAGGATTACATCAGATCACATGTATTAATACTATTTTTCCAGTTTGAACATCTGAACCTTTTTCACACACCTAAAGAATTTACTAATAAAAAAAAAATTCAACAAACTATTTCGTATGCAAAATGATTTACTGTATCTGGAAACGTGAATTATAATTTTTTTCTGCTCTTGTTCCTTGGTTTTAGTCAATAAAAGGGCATGATTACTATAACATACCACAGTTTTGCATATGATTTACTGCAGGCAATTTTCTGTAGACTTTATGTAGAATAATTAACATTTCAAAAGGTGGAATTTTATTTTATATTAAAAATTCAAAATATTTAAGCAATTCATAGAAGATTACCAGTTATCAAGAAACACAGTATAGATTGGTCAAAATTACATTGCAGGATCTCTTTACAAATATATATATCAATATACTAATTTTGCATAAACCTTCACAATATTATTTGAAGTTACTCTGCCTCATAAATTGAAAGCATATTTTGTAATATATAATTGTAAATGGTAAGAAGATGGCTTGATTGCTCTGTTTTACAAAACTAGTTTTTTATTTTTATAAGATGTCACATAATACTTTATTTATTCTAATATATGAAAATGTTCCGTTTTCTTTTTCACAAGCTATGATGTTGCAAAATTGCTTCACAGATAAATAGAGATTCCTCTAATGTGAAGAGCAAAACAAAACATACATAGGAATTGCAAATTTTCACATTTAAGATAAGAGATAGTTTGCACACATACTTTTAGTACTTCCTAATAGTAAATTGGTGGTGAAACTCTTCATTCCTAGGAAATTACATTCGAATCACAATTTTATCATGCTTGAAAATTCTGGTTATCATTTGGTAGAAACATGAGACAAGTAGGAAACTTAAAATACCTATCGAAGTTTGAGTTACCTGACATCTTTTGTAGATAGTTTAAACAGATGGATAAAATAAATGGACCTAATCTCTGGAGGGTCTGTATATGGTGAGGAAGATGCAATGGACACATATGATTTTTTACCAGAACCGCTTGTTAGCATTGAAAAGATCACTGCTTCCACCACTTGCTTATTGGTGTCCCTTTCAAAAGGTTGTATACCCCAGATTACCAGCAGAGTTACTCATACGAGCAGTCAAAATAAGGCTGGGCAGTTTTTACTATTTATTTTTACAGCCTGCTACTCATCTGCACCTTTAATGTATAGAACCTCTTTTCAGCAGATGACCATCCTTAATAATTTTCACAGGTATTTATTGCAGATAGACACTGAACACAGTAGGTGCTAAAACTTACTATGAGATGACCTGCCTTGGATGGTTCCCTCATCCAGTCTTATCTCTGGAAGACCAAAACAGTAACCAGATAGTATTTGGTGACTAGTGTTATGATAAGTGTTAAAATAGAGGAAAAATTAAAGTGAATGATTTGGAAGAAATCTATTGCAATCATCCTTCATACAGGTAGAATAATAAAAAATTGCAATGGCTCAGCTATGAAAAATGGAGGTAAACACTGACAGGAATACAGAAACAAGTCAAGATGTAGCAAAAATAAACTTATTGTTCTAGTGAATCTCTAGAGTAATACAGATATAGATAATGACCAAAATTTTCTCAGGTTGTTGATATACTATATTTTTCTATTAAGAGAATAAAAAAAATGCCAAGATTCAATTCTCTCTGTCCATGCTTAAGAAGAACTCAAGTCACCAATTTGTGGCCAGATGTGACTGTAAGAACTTACAAAAGGAAAATATACTGCAGAAGCTCATAAAAATGAACTACAGGGCCATGTAAATGAAATAAGAGGGATAGACTCTGGAAGAAGTGCATTATGTGAGAATTTCTAGTGCCTGGGTCATCTTCAATGGTTTGTTTTGATTTTGGTTTAACACACTTTTTCATAATGGTGCTGTATGGGAAATTAACCAGCACCTGCAAGTTCACAGGGCCAGAGTTTGAAACTCTTTTAAAAGAGTTTCAGTAAGAAAAAGGATTGTTAAAGCCCTCTCTGCTTTGAACATTTACCTCCTAGCGTTCTTGAAAATTATTTCTTCTGTGTGGAGTGGACTAGAAAGAAGGAACTAATCAACAGAGGTAAGATGTTCCTTAAAAAAAATAAGAAACCAATACAACTAGAAACATAAGTTACTTAAATCAGAACATTTATAGGTGATTTGGGGAAGCTCAGAATCTCTAATCCTTAAAACTAATTTCTTTTATTTTGTTTCAAGGTGACTGGTTGTTTTATCAACAACCAGTAAATACAAGGCAAGAAATATTTTACAAACAGAAATTTGGAAGTTTCACAGTACCTGTCATCTTCCAAAAGGAGAATTCGGGTAGTTTTTGGTCAGACTGTTCAAAGAAATGCAATTTTTTGTTATAAATACTACTTCAATATCCTCTACATCTTCCTCTGTCCTTATGAGTTTGTTTGCAGCTATTTTTTGTGTATGACTGAGTCTAAAATTTTCAATTTTTCCAACAGACTGACAGAAGATAACCACTACTGACCCCAATTATGGTTAAGATTGTACAGACTTATTCATATATGCTGAATTATTTTGTCTGTAATAACAATACATATATTTATAAAATTCTTCTTTTCTACCTCTCTGAAGCTACACACTGACCAAGATAAAGGAGATGGAAATTTAAAATACATATTAACAGGAGATGGGGCTGGCAGTCTGTTCATTATAGATGAAAATACAGGAGATATTCATGCTGCAAAGAAATTGGACAGAGAAGAAAAGTCCCTGTATGTGCTACGTGCCAAGGCTATAGACAGAAAAACTGGAAGACAAGTGGAGCCAGAGTCTGAATTTATTATTAAAATCCACGATATCAATGACAATGAACCAAAATTCACCAAGGACATGTACACCGCCAGTATTCCGGAGATGTCTGGAGTTGGTAGGTAAAAATAAAATTTTTTGTAAAATACAAAAAGCTGATTGGGAACTTATAAGTAATGTATTATTTGAGGCACTTGCTACTAGCTGCTCTGAATATCCATGGAACAATTTCTGTTGCCAGCAATGTACCATAAATAATTGGTTTATGCTTTTATTAATTTGTTTCATCTTTATCCACTTTTTAATCCTTTTTCCTTCCTGTAAGCTACTCTTCACTCTCTCAAGCCCACCGGAACCATCAAGAAATGCAGCATGTATGGCTGTCTCATCAGATACTATGTAGTTTTGTCACAGTTGATGCTATCACTTGCATAAAGAGTATTGTCTTTGTATTTTAAGGTCTAATTTACCAAAACTTTTTGTACCTTTAGACAGAAACAACTTTAAACATGTAAGTATGTAAATCAATTAATACACAAAAATACCGCAAAATATGTTTCTACAGTTCTTTTTTTTTCTTTCTGTTATCAGTATTGATAGTTTTTGTTGATGTGTTGTTGGTTGTTTTTTTTTTTTTAGTATGGACTTATTTATTTGTGATTTTTTTTCATACCAAATATATTAACACTGTCTCTAAATAATTAACTATTTTTGTTTAAAAAATATTTGCCTTTATGGGTAAACACTTCCACCCATTTATAACTGCTGCAATGAAAAATAAAAATGTGGAATTACAGTAGATGTGATAAATACAGCATAACAGGAAAAAAATTCTCTGAGTTTTGTTCAAATATATAAATTGATAGATAATATTCACCAGTACGCATTCATCAGGTGTTATCACTACATAAGTGCTCCACTTCTTTACAGCAGAGACAATTTCTCTCATAAGTAAGCATAAAATCCATAGGCTATGGGAAACAACTAACAGAAAAATTCTCAAGCGTTATTTTCTTCTCATGATTTACTGTAACGGTTTGCAAAGTCAGCCCTGGATGATGGCTTTATTATGAGAGACAGTAAACTACACATGGAATCTTGTGATTAATATGCATCTTCACAAAATAATTCCCAGAAGCTAATATCTCTGAGAACAGTAGAAGGAGTATAACAAAATAAAAATTTATTTTACAAACATGAGAGTATAAATATTAGTATCACTTATTTTATAAAAGATTTTATAATAGACTTATAAATAATTTTATAATAATAAAATATTTTTTAAGCATGAGAAAGGAACAAATACACTGCTATGTGTAATGTGAGGAGCCCAAGCATGCTTCTTTTAAAGATATATTAAAAATAGAGAAATCTTTTTCATTCAGAATTTACTTTGCTGATAATCACTGAAAGAAAAATGTTGGCAGTGCACCTGTCATATTTGATTTGAAATATATTTGTAAGGAAGGAACTCCATGGGAATAGATAGGAAAAAATATGATGTCCATATTTAACATAATCACTTAGTCCAACTTCATTAGAGTCAATAGAGGAGCATGAATAAAAGAGAAGTGAATATGATCCAGTGTTTTGCCACTGCCTGAGAAATAGTAAGTCTATGAAATGTCTATATTTGATGATGAGGATGACAGCATAAGTACCATAATGTGCTTTAATCTGGGGGAGTGTCCATAAAAGACACAAGTAAATATGAGTTTTACTTTAAAGAAGAGTTTGTGTACTTTTCCTTGAGAAAAAGGATATAAACAGTATAAAATGCCCTTTGGCTTCTAATATGAAAACAAAAGAAAAGATCTGAGTAACTATTTCCTCTGTTTGTTTGATATTTACTTGGCATTTAGGAATACAAAAACCACTGGAATGGAATTTTTTAGCATTTGAATTTGAATTAAGTAGTTTTGTAATTTTTTAAAAGTGTAATAGAAAAATATCCCAAATCCAGACCAGTCCATTCTTGAAACAGATATTCTATATATTTGAAGTCAGTCATAAGAACGCTAATTTAAGAGTCAGGATGCAATTACAGATGTAAATAAGATTACACACACATATATATTTCTTCTTGGAGTCCTTTTGTACTCCTCCAGATAAGAAATTGGATGCCCTAAGTGGGAAAAAAAAAAAACAAACTAAAATAGAAGCCCAAAAATTTACATTGTTAAAGCAGTAGACCAAAAACTTTTAGTTGGTTCTGTCCTGTAGAATTTAAGGTTACAGTGCTGTGTAAAACAATTCATAGAACCACAAGATCATAGACTATACTGAAGTGGGACACAATCTCAAGCGTCACTGAACTGTCCTGAGCAGGACACCCCAAGAACATCTTGTGCCTGAGAGCATTGTCCAAACACTCCTTGAACTCTGTCAGGGTGAGTGTTGTGACCACTTCCCTGTGGAACCTGTTCCAGTGCCCAAACACCCTCTGGGTTAAGAACCTTTTTCTAATACGCAACCTAGACCTGCCCTGACACAACTCCAAGCCATTCCCTCAGGTCCTGTCACTGGTCACCAGAGAGAAGAGATCAGTGCCTGCCCCTCCTCTTCCTCTCACAAGGAACTTGTAACTGCAATGGGATCTCCCCTCAGTCTCCTCTTCTCCAGGCTGAACAGAAGAAGTGGCTTCAGCCATTCCTC
>JANPWX010000086.1:1201069-1296411 GCA_024734555.1 Trochalopteron elliotii | reverse complement strand
GATCAGTTCTGCTACCGCCTGAATCCCTTCCCTTCCCTTCCCTTCCCTTCCCTTCCCTTCCCTTTTATATTGTGTCACACAAAAGTGCACACAGTATTCAAGGTGAGGCTGCATCAGTGCAGAGCAGAGCAGGACAAAGAAAGAAATCACAAAATAACATTTCAGAAAATCAGAAGACTCCAGAATAAAAAAAATAGGCGCCTTTTTAGTCTATATTTTTCTCTACCACAAATGGATAAAAATAAGAATAATATAATAAAATCGGGAATCTGTGGAAGAGAGTGATTGTCTTTATTAAGACTAACAGAAATGAAAAATTCAATGTATTCCTATATAAACATAAGCATTACCTACATAAACAATTGAAATTATGAGGGATATTTTTTAGACTATATATAGAGGTTCTTGCTTACCTAATCAAAGAAGTTTTATGACTGGAAATTACTATACGGTAACACCACACACACTATAAGAAATAAATACACTCATGATAAGCAGGTCAAAAGTCTGTAGGAATAGCCCAGTTTCCTTCTATTTTTTATCTCTTCCCAATTTTCTGTCTCAAACCACATTCTTTTTTTTAACTATTATATTTATTATGTTCGTCAAGTCCAACAAATATGACAGCAGGTATTTATGAAAGCCCTGGAAAATGTCACTAAGATTGAGAAATTGAAGAGGAATCATCACTAGCAGTGTTTCCAGCTGTGTGTGTATCTGTTATTCAAATTGCAATCATACTATGTACTTCTCAGTGTGTTACTGACTGCTTCTTGGAATAACTATGTCTAGAGCACACAAGGGAAAATGGTAAGTCGACACCTCTGACAGAATGTGTGATTTTCAGTACCAATAAGCAAACGTCCATCATGTTTAACTAGTTTGATAGTAAGAAGAGTGAAAGCATAACGTGGATTTTCAGCACAACCTATCCAAGCCTGAGGGAAATGTGAATGCTTATTTGTGCACTTGTTTGTGCAGCCAACAAGTTATATATAAATTAGCCCTGCTATGCCTAAATAGGTTCCAATCCAACAGTGTTATGGGTAAACCCAAAAGCCTGTGTAGCAAAGTTAGTACTGGGAGTAATCAAAACCACTGAAGTGAGCTGACTGCAGAGTCATTTCAGATACATTTTATGGAAATGATCATGTAAAACTGATATTGACTTAAAAAGTTGAATGAGAAAGTTAGTTTAAAACATTCTAAAACTTAACTACATGGAATTTCTCATTTAAAGCACCTGCTGTACTAAAGTGCTAAAGTATAACTGCTGTAGCTATATTTTTTGAACAACGCTAGGGTTGACTGGAAGAATCTTGTCAATCATGTCAGATTTAGTAAACTGATTTAAATAAAATATAATTTTAAAAAATGAGAAAAAGAGGATAGGAAGACCCATAAATGTTAATCAAAACATAATAAGAACAGCAAATTTACAAAAGATTTTCAACCTTTTAAACTGATGGAATGCCAAAGTTCTAAGGTACAGTCTTGGTCTCAATGAAGAAATGGTGGATTTCAAGCATGACCTAGTCTGAACTGTTTATCCAAACCCCCCAAAACTTCAGAGAAATAAATATTATTCATCATGATTTTTTTTTTTATTTCCTCTTCAAGTAGAATGAAAAGCGCATCCTTAATCACACTTAAAATCTAGTATTTCATCTTCAAGGCTTTCATAATATCAGTTCAAGTATTTTTCCAAGTAAAATATCTAAATCAAATCAAATCAAATCTAACACCTCATCTCACTGAGTAAGCTCCTTTTCTCAGGCTATAAATAAAGTTATCAAGAACTTTTTGAAAAAGGAAGTAAGCAATGAGATGTCCTGCATAGTTAATCTCTTTTGACACCCAGGTCAATATTATTGCATCCCTCTGTACCTGCTTTGCTAATTTTAATGAGTAAGGCTTACCAGTTTTATCTCATTAAGCTTCTTCAGCATGCAGCTGATGAGCATTTCACAACAAATTGTTAATCTTTGCATTGATTCTATTAGAAAAAGGGACAATGCCTAATGTAGTTTACCAATTATTTCCTCAAACTGCTACTTTATAGATTTATAGATCTAACCAAAGACACCGAACATATTTCAGGATTTCTACAGGACTAGATTCATCTAAATATAGATGAGCGCATTTTAAATGGTTAAATTTAGAACATAAATTTCTTCCAATATTCCTCTTTTATTGAAAATAATCAGAATAAAAGAGTTTTTCTTTAGCTGATCAGTGGGGTTTGATAGAAGAATGTTAAATAGAAAATATAAATATGGCCATTTTCAACTGAGGTGTAGAGGATTATAGCAAGACTAAACATGCCTTGTATTGAACAGGTATTCTAAATAAAATAAATAAAATATGTATGTAAAAGGCACACATGAATAAAAAGCTAGATGAGATTGCAGTAAAACACACTGGGTAATATGCATTAACATTACCATTCTTATTACTGTGCTGTTGTCTTTGAGTGCAGTAATATATCCTGAAACACCAATTATACAATGATTCTCTTAGAAGTTCCATTATCATTGTTCAATATTTCTATAGTATCTCTTGGGAATCTGTAATTATCATGACTGCTACTTCATTTAAGTAAGACTGCACTCCATTCTGATATTATTTTTAGTTACACCATGTTTTCAGCATCACGCAATCCCAAGTGCGTTTCTCAAGAACAGTTTGCTAGTTTGAATAGGAAGTTCTTACAAGAACAAGTAGGCCTTATGGTGGGGAAAAAAAAAAAAAAAAAAAAAGGAAGAAAATGAACCAAATGCAGTAACCATCACATTTTCTATTTTTGATTTTGCTTATGTCAGTACCCATTAATCTACAGATGTGTATAAACAGCTAAAGGGAGGCAGCTCTGATGGTTCATGTTTCAGCAGGAAATATTTATATTTTCTCCTTTGCATATTTCCCCTGGTTTCAGATGTTTATAAAAAGAAGCTATGAATGACTGTCTTGACTTTGACACAAGTTAAAAAAAACCTAGTTTGCTAACTTGCAAAACTTCAGAATTCTAATTGTTAACGTTCACTCTATTTTAAAATGAATTATTGAGTAAGCTTTAAGAGAAAGATACATTTTGAATAAATATTTTATCCACAAGTTCGTATTTTACAAGATAGAATTAGAATTCCTTTTAGTCAAACTATGCATGATGGCAGAAACTCTGTAACTGGAATACTTTCAATATTTCTTTTTGCATTTGCCACTATAAAGAATTTCAAAACCTTTGTAAATGCCAGAATATTTTTTAAATTAAGAACTTTTATGCTAATTTAAATTCCTTCCTATTTTCATGCAAGTCTTTGTAATAGATAAAATAAAAATATATTAAATAAGAGTTCAATGTCTAGTAACATTTTCTTAAGCCATCAAGGCAAAAAAGTCAAAACCCTCTTTTCATTAAGTAGCCAAAATCATAAATCTTTCCAGTATATTTTCAAAGAGTTTTGGAGTATTTGGGTTTCTTTCTTACACTTTTGGGCATGAAGTCTGTTAAGGACACGTACAGTATTTTTATTAGGAAAGTATATAGAAGTATTAATAAGAATTTTTGCATTTGGCATGAGGGAGAGCTCTGGAAGAGTAGGATGAATGGATGCTTTAAAACTTCATATTTCTAGTGATCAAAAGAAAACCACTAGAACACCAAAAGAATCTTATTTAGATCATTATTATTTTAACCTTAAATTACTCTATGATTTGTCTACACATTTATCTAAGTCTATAATATGGACAGCATTTTCCTAGCAAAAAGGATGTCTGCAAGGAACTTACTACAGTTCTGGTACTGTGAGCAGGTTATTTTGAGTTTGTACAGCTCTGCTGACTTCAAGCTGGATGCTGCAGAAGTGTCAGGATCTTCCTGCATGGTGTTCATTCCATAATTAATGTGTATAATTTCTGTAAAATTGAAATATCCATTTAAAACTACTATTATTCATGGTTACAGACAGAAGATAAAATAAACCTAAAATATAATACAAATAATCTAAAACTAATATGCATGCATTGTGTATATCATGCAATCATAGAACAGTTTGGGTTGAAAGGGACCTTAAAGATATCTAGGTCCATGCCTAGATAGGGAACAGGGACACTTTCCACTAGACCAGGTTGCTCAGACCTCCATCCAACCAGCCTTGAATGCTCAGAAGAATGGGAAAACTTCTCTGAGCATCCCATTTCTGTTTCTCACCACCCTCAAACTAAAGAATTTCTTCCTAATATGTAATCTAAACCAACCCTTTTTCAGTTTAAAATTATTCCTCCTTGTCCTGTCACTACAGGCCCTTGTGAACAGTCTCTCTCCCTCTTTCTTATGGGGTCCCTCCAGGTACTGGAAGGCTGCAATCAGATAGCTCTGAAGCCTTCTCTTCTCCAGGCTGAACAATTCCAATTCTCTCAGTCTTTGTGCACAGGAGATGTGCTCCATCCCTCTAATCTCCTTCATAGGCTGCTCTGGACTTGCTCCAAGAGGTCCATGTTGCTCCTGTTCTGGGGACCCCTGAGCTGGATGCATCATTCCAGGTGGTGTATCACCCTGCTGGCCAAGATGCTTTTAATGCAGACCGGAAGATATTTGGTTTTATGGACTCTCTGTGACTGCACATGGCTGGGTCATGTCCAGTCTCTCATCCACCAGCACCCTCAAGTCCTTCCGGGCAGGGATCCTCTCAATCTGTTCATGCCTCAGCCTGTGTTGATATGGGTGTTGTCCCAATCCCGGTGCAGCACCTTGCACTTAGTCTTGTTGATCGTCATGAGATTCCCATGGACCCAGTTCTCAAGCCTGTCCAGAATCCTCTGGATGGCATCCTGTCCTTCAGATGTGTCAGTCACATTACTTGCTTGGGGTCAGCAAGTTTGTTGAGGCTACACTTGATCTCCTTGTCTATGTCATTAATTACCATATTAAATGACACTGGTACCAGTATACACTCCAGAGGGACACCAATTGTCACTGATGTCCATTGGAACACTGAGGCATTGACCACTACACGCTGGATATGACTTCCAATCAATTCATTATGCATCTAACAGTCCACCTATCAAATCCTTCTCTCTCCAATTTAGAGCAAGAATGTTGTGGGGGACCATGTCAAAGATTTTACAGAAGCCCAGATAGAAAATATCTGTAACATCTTTGTGAATAATTCAAATAATTAGCAAATTTAAAATTTACAGAACATTTTAGCATTGCAGATAAGATCTCAAGCTACAGAAAAAGGAGCGGCACTCTCTTTCTCCTTTTGGTCTCTCTGTTCCCTCCTGGGTGTGCTCTCTTATGTTTTTCCCACTGTCTTCTTAACCCAGAAGAAGAAGGTTTAAGGAGCTAAATCATCATAAAGATGGATTGTTCAAGGTTGATATTCCCTTTCTGCTACTTCTGTTCCCTGGTTCAGATCACATGAGGTTAGATGCCAGAGCTAATGATAGAGAAGTGACAGGAATATGCAAAATACAGCAGGTAAAAGCAGGTGAGACTCTTTCATCCAGTAGTGTCTAACCTTAGCTAAAGAATCACTTGATATATCCATTTTTCTTCAGCTACAAAATCCTTCTAACTCAAACAGGATTCCCCACTTTCTTTCTTATTTTTTCTTTTCTTTTGAGATGGGGACATGTTTGGTTTCTTATTAAGACATCACGGGTCAGAGGCAGCACAATGGGAAAACCAGAACCATTTAGTTACCTGCTATGAGTAACAGCTGACTCTTGGTGCTACAAGAAATTGGGGTTTTGAAGAAGTGATGTCAGCAAATAAAAGTAACTAGTGTTTGCTGCTAACACAGGAAGGCATAAACAATTTTTCTATTTCTGTCCTGTGAGAATTGAGCCACTGTCAACTCATTGTCAGTCTGTGACCTCATTTAAGCTCCCTTAGACCTCCACCTGCTGACCTTTCACAGTGTTCTCATCCAAAATATTTTTCACAGGAAGAAATAAGGTGCCAGAAGTTTAAATGCAGCAATTAGTAATAGGATGGGTGACTTGTATATGGGACTTTAGGATTCGTCAACTAATTGGTCGAAATTTTGGAGATGCAGTTTTAAGATGACTACAAACTCATTTAAACTCAATTTACTACTACTTCATAGAAGACTAGAACAGCTCTACTCCATAAATACGTAATAATAAGTTCAGCTATTGCAGCAATGGACATTGAAATGATAGCCTTGGAATGACAGTCATCTTGCCAAAAGGAATGTTCAGACCTGGGTTGTGTTAAATGTGCCTCCCCTTTCTATCTCTTTGAAATGACTCATTGCACAACTGTTTTCCTGGCTACATTGTTGCAACAAAATTATTATTTCCTGTTTTCTGCGTACATTGAAAACAAAACAAAATGAAAAAAAGACAAAAAAACCCAAGCCACTGAACACCCCCCTCCCCCAAAAACACACCTGCACATCTCTGAATTAGGGCTTGAAACTATCATTAAAATTCCTGTCACATACCTACACTGAATATTTTTTGATGCATTCATTTTCCTTACTTTTATTTCATTAGATTTTCAGCTATAACACCACAATCTGTGAACAGAAGCATAATGCTCCCAGATTCTTTACATCAGCACTTTTGCTTACACTGCAGGGCAATACAATGGGATATGGTCTGCCTGATTAGAGATGCTGTCCCTCTGACCAGATGTTCAATCCTTTCATCTTTCATGGCTTCACGTCTGAAAACCAAAAATATCACATTCTGAAACAGCATGTTGCTTCAGCCGATGTGTAAAACCCTTGATACAAACATACACCCTTCTATACATCCTTTGCTATAAACGTCTTGCTATTCACAACCATGAGCAACCTGTTTTCAGAGCAACAATAAATAGAATTTTTATGCACAATGCCAGTTTATAGGTACCTAATTTATTCCCTTATGAGCCTTTGAAGCTACCAACCACCAAATAACTTTCCTTCTTCTCAGACATGCTACGGAATAAGACTTGCAGTGAGACCCTTCTCACATTTATGGAACCATATTGAAGCCTGCAGCAACTGAACTGCTGGTACTAAGGACTGGAATAGCTGGCACTAATTAACAGTACTAATATTAGGAACCCCTGTGTCTTTTTCAGAAGGAACATGTCAAATAGTGGCATATGTGTGCTATAGCCTTCATTACAACTAAAATATGCCAGACATTAAATTAAACAGCTTAGTGTTGGAGAGGAGAGATTGTCTAAGGACAGATTATGCATTAAAAGTGCTAACATTAGTGTCACTGTTTATATCAAGTTAACACACAGAGTTCTTTTCTGAAACCATGTAATTATGCTCCTTGTGCACTTTTAGGTGTCTGAAAAAAACCCTTTTCTTCATTTAAATGATTTTTGAGAATGGGATCTCTCAAGTGGTGGTTCTGTAGCTGGCTGGGAAGGCCAGTTACACAGATCTAAGTCAGGCATTGTAATTAACTAGATAAAAGGTAAATCTCTATGAGATTTTTTTTATGTGTAGCCATAAAAGAGATTTTTCAAATAACATTGAGAAATATTTTTTTAAAAATTATTATTATTTGTTAAATTAGAGCTCATCTGGGATGCTTACTTAGTCTAATCTACTGAATGCAGAATATTTTCATGTTTTGTAAAAAAAAAGAGAGCCTGAGTCTTTATAAAAAAATACCTGAATATAAACCTTAGTTGTTAATATTATGCAGCTGTCTGTAAAGTTAATTTTTTTTTTTTTTAGTCACGCTAAAACCTACATGCATCTATTTTGAAACTAAAATACAAAGACAGGGGTTTTTTCTGTTAGTTTGGATTGATTTGTTTGTTTTTCCCTACCAGATTTCTGCATAACTTCTAAGAATCACTAAAATATATCAAAAAATACAATGGATCATATTTGAGTTCAAGATAAAACACCTTTTTTTCCAATATAATATTGAATAACTGATCATCACACAGAGAGAACACACATGAAGATGCCTTGACATAATTTTCAGTCTTCAAAAGGGATAACAGTCTCATCAAACATATCAATCTGTCACAAAACAAAGGTCTAGGTTCCAAACCCTTGATTTATCCTGTATACCTCTTTTTGTGAGCTATCTCACTCCACCGTAATCCTCAGTTTTAGTAGGGTTACTGGGAAGTTAAAGCTTCATCTCCTATAAATCTGAATTATTAGTACCACTTCAGTTAAAAATTATTTAGCTGCAGAATTCTACCAGCCTAAGAGTAGAAAACACAGGAAAAGAGCATTACGGGCCTCCATGAAGTCTACTATTCCCCTTAATAGATATTATACGATATCTGTCCATAATGGATACAGTATTATTAAATTAGAAAATTTCTCACTTAAAATATGCCTATATACATGTATAGACAACATACAGTAAATACATATGTTTTTATATATTGCATAAATATGATGTTTTTTCAATTAAATCATTAAAATAAGTATGATAATTGATTGCAAGTTTTTAGCAACACAGAGGATGAATTATAGGAATGGGGTTACATGCGTGCTTTTCTTAGTTCAATTAATTCTTCAGCTTAAATTCTGTTATAAAATAGCTTTTTTCCTTCTTGCCAATCATATAATCATTTTGGAAATTTCCTGTACCATACGCAGCCTTCAGAGAGTCAGGAAAATGAAGGTAAGAAAATTCTTATCCTGGACTCTCTTGTCTGACTGCTTATTTGAAAAGTGCTTGATATTTTTCCCGCTGTTACTCATCTTTTAGTAAGCATGAGAACAAATAGGTTACAGCATTTCTCATGTGTTTTGCTCAGTATCTTGCAAAACGTACATCTGCAAGTTTTCACAATGACAGCAATCCTGATGTTCCCATTTACTTAATTTTGTACTATCTTACCAGATGCCTCGGAACACTTTCCAGGACAGTTTTTCCCTACAACTTTGTAGACATGTGACACTGTAAAATGAAGATCAAGAATGATTAAGATCTGTACAAGTATCAGTTTTATTCCTTATGAAAGTTGTCCATGTCTTCATATTCAAAATACACTGCTCATACTTAATTGGAGATTAAAAACAAGAAACCCCAAACCAGAACAATACAATCTAACTTAATGTCCGATGTACATTTGTGAATGTACAATAAACCTCAAATAATAAACAAATAATAAACAATAAACCTGCCAAAAAACCTCAAATTCTCAGCAAAGCTTCCTACCAGAAAGCCATCTCAATAAAAGTTACTTCATTCTACTCCAAGACAAATGATAAATAGCCTGTGATATATAAGGGTATGTACACAGTAAAAGAAATTGAAAGTTTATTTTCTCATAAAGTCAAAATATGTGACAGTCATGAAAAAAAAAAAATACTGTACACCTAAAGGGTAGCCACCTCTTTAGTTCAGAGAGGTGGTTTAGGGGAGAGGAAGGTTAAAAAAAATCTTATATTTCATGGTCCAGAAGACTGATACTTACTGACTTCATGACTACAATTTGAAAAGACACCTTGGCTATCAGGAAGTTGTGCCTATCTGAGGAAAATAAACAAACTGTTTAAATACATATGCCAGATTAATTTTCACTGAGTACTAACCACCACAGTGTCTAAGCATTTTCAAATTGGCTCAGGTATTTTTAAGAGTATTTCCCAAGCAAGTAATTTGTAGTCAACACCTTTAAGTTTTTTCAATATAGAAACATGCCCACCTGTTAGATGTGTCCAGATGAGATTGTCCCTGTGAGCACTTACTGTGAGTTGAGTCTTGCACTAAATAGCCAATGAACTTCCAATTGATTTGCATAGTGAAAATTCAGCAGTCTTTAGCAGAACATTTTTGTCTTTGAATAATTTGACACATTATACTTAAGGTATTTGAACACTTTTGGTGATAAATTAAATGTCCAGAAAAAATAATAGGAAAGTCTCTTGATTGACCCTACTTAATATTCTAGACATGAACCTACACCAACACATATATCTGCTGACATTTGCATTGACTTATATATACACATGCACACTCTAGAAGAGTTCTGTTTTTGTGTGAATATGGTACTCTAATGAATGCAACTTTAAAAAGCAAATAATTGAGATAATCCTGGAATTTTATTAATTTGCTTAGTTTTAGACTCCACTTCTCTAAATTGTAGGTCTTTATTGTTATTTTAACAGACAATCCTGAGAATCCAAACATGACGGAAGCAAGAGATTTTTATGAATCACATATTATAAACTAATGTAAATTTGGGCCTGCCATAATAACTTCATTGACTACATTTTTATGGAAATTGTTGTTTCCCACAGCTGTATTAATGTTTGAAGTGCCAAACTTTATCACTACCCAAAAAGGAGTTCCAACAGATGGCAAAAATGATCCCAAGTAACATAAAGATGGAGCCAGCTTGTCATCATAAAAATTATGTACCTTTTCATGGTCACAATAGAGATTCACATGTGGCTTTAGAAAGCACCTGTTTGCAGAGCTGGCAAAAATACAAACTCTGTAAAGGTTTCCATTAATTTGTATTATAGACTAATTTTGAAGGTGAAAATGAGGGTAAGATTCTAGTTCTCATTCATAGATAGAAATTCAAAAACTCATAAAGGATACATAAGCAGAGCTCAAAAAAAAGAGCAAATGAAAAATAAGTGCAGAAAATTAACTTGTTCCTTCTCAAAAAAATTATAACTTTTGATGTTGAAATGCAAAATACACAACAATACAGATGTACATCAGAACTGAAACTTTGAAAACTGGTTTTTTTTAGGCTTGCTTTTTTTCCTTTTAAGTGAGAACTTCAGAAATTGTTTGAAGGACCACAACTGCTTTTGAGAAAACAGCAAAGCAGAAAGCATCTTAAAGCTGTACTACACGAATGAAGGAAGCTAAGAGTAATGAAGAAATGACATTTCTATGACTAAGTCATTATTCCATAAATTAAAAAAAAAAAAAAAACCTTTAAATAAAATTAAGCCTTCTTTAAAACTGTTGGCTAGAAGTAGGGATTCTTAACCAAGAGAGAAGCATGCTGCAGCCTTTATGAACTACAGCTTCTCCTATAGGATCAACAGGGTAAATTTTTCCTATCTTTAATCATAAAAACAGCTGAACATTGTTTCTCTCTTTTGGGGTATTCCAGAAACAAGGATGGGGCATAGGCTGAAAATTGCTGCTCTCATCTGTAGAAAGGAAATATGGTGGAGTAGCTGTGATTGAGCTGTCATGGAGGGCAGCTGCCAGTTCATACAGGTGGCTTATTTCCACATCCAATGGTCAAATTAGGAGTAACCAGAGTAATTTATGGCCATATTACAGCATTACTTGTGACTCCTTCAACACGTCAATTTTATTACCAACTACTTCTAGTTGGATCAGCCCTCTGTACATACAGCAGCTTCAGATCCAGAAACATACTACCAGTGAATTTCACCATTGTTTTGAATTGAAATTTTGAGGATAATTATGTGATTAAGTATTTTAATTGGAATTTAGTGCATTTTTAAACATAGACTGTAGACACTTGTTCTGCCTTATAAAAAGGTGTTATCGAATTGTAAAGATGTACAGCATATCGAACAAAATCAAGACTTCTAAACTGCAGTTCATTTATTAAGGATAGCAGATCATTACATACTGTACCTCTTTAGTCATTAGAAAATTAAATGTAAAAGTCAATCTACGCTAACACTTGAAAGAGCCTGACTACTCTTCCCTCTGTTTCATTTCTGCCATTTGATTGCACCAGTATTACTGTTTCAAAAGTGACTTTATAGTGAGAAGGGGAAAAAAGAGCTTCAAAGAAGAATAAACTTGCACAGAGTTGTTCACTCACTAGTCCTTCAAATTATTCCTCATTCTTTTTACTGTTTCCCACTTGTTATTGCATCCATAATGCTTTTCAAATTCTCATGCAGGGCATCTGATGCACTTCACAGTTACAATTACTGCCAAAGGAAAACTAAAGTTACTGTATCAAGGTATCAAACAGCGGGAGGGTGAGGGCTGGAGGCTTTGTTCAGTTTCAGCCATTATTTCCTAGTTCAGTTTCTGACATTATGTTACAATGGTGCATGTATTGTATTCACTGGCAAATGCAAGCAGATTATAGACAGAGCAGTTTGGTCACATTACATCTCTCTGTGTGGTGAGACAGTCATTAGCGCTTGGTTCCTTCCCTAATGCAAGTTCTCATAACAATCTCAAATGGGGTTTCCTTGTGTCATAGGAAAGGATGCAGTTAACAAAACTTCAAACCATCCGAATGCAACACACACAAGAAATTACAAGCGTTCTTTTCTCATTTTGTTTACAAGATATAAAGTACTGTTTCTGAAGTAAAGGTGTGCAAAAACAACATCTCGTATTTCTGAAATTAGTGTTTTTTACTGATGTGTACTGAAATGGAGAGGGAAAAGTAGTTCTGAGGGAAAGCAAGGCTACGGTAAGCAGCATAGCTTGGTTTTCTCAAGTCTCTCACACGTCTAGTCACATTAGCAATTTCAGTGACTTTTTATCTACACCACAGTGATACAAAGTTTGTGATTCCTGGGTTGGGAGGTCAGTGGATATCAAAAACAAGGGAACAGTAACCATGTACAGTAGCTAGTATATCATCTGGTTTCTCAATCAAAAATTCTGTGAGACAAGAACCACAAAAATAAGACAAGATATTTTCAAGTGAAATTAAGCTTTACCTCATAACTATGCAACAGATTATTAAAAATTGTTTGACTAGATAAAACATAATTTATAAATTATTTATTACATGTCCTCTTTGTAGCTCCTCTTTTGTCTTTTTATGAGATTTCTTCTCAATATGTATGACTGACATTTTAAGGTCCTTTTCACCTTTTTCATTTTAATGCTATTGCTCTTTTGAGTCTAGTTCCTCAGGTCACTTACTTGTTCTAATTTGGTTTATTTTTTTTTTTCTTGGTCATTTCCATTTACTCCTCTTCTGCCTTGGATCATGTATCTATTTACCTGTTGAAACTTACTCCTTTTCTGCTTTTATTAATTCTTTTCCTTTGTTCTACAAAATCTTTCTTGCTACCAACCTTCTGGCCCTTTCTACATAAAAGGAAGACCAGTCTAGTGAAAACCCCAGTAAATTATGGTCGCATACGAAAGAGCACAGTTCACTATTCTTTCAGCTTTCTGAGTAGATTTTTCTTCCAATCAAAATATAAGAGTTGTATCTCAACCTTATTTAGTCCTGTTCTTTACATAGAAAGTAGTCAGAAGTGATGTCATCCAGCTGATGTGATAAAGAGACATTTGGTGGTGAGCGCAATGCTTCCCTAAACTTTTCAGCCTTGGGAGGTGCCACAAAGCTCCTAGTTCATCATTTGTCCAGTTCATTGCTCAAGCACAGACTACTATCCAGAGAGAACAACCTGCTCTCAAGGACAAAAGTGGTTTAAAACCCCTCAAAATTTCTGTAATTCACTTAAAATTTCACTCATGTTTTCAGCAGGGGCATCTACAGACTATGTCTGCATAATCCTTGGAGCGATGTTGTCTGAGCAAGCTACATGTCTGTTCATCTTCTTAAGGCTTTTAGACATACAAAATTCCCAATTTTGCCTCCAGAGGTTTTCCAGAGCTTACCCAAATCTTTTTTACTTGTAAAAGTAACCCCCTTCTAAAATCTTCCCTCTGTAAATAAACTTGATGAACAGCAGATTGCCATTGTGCTTGAAAACAGGAAGCAACCACTAAAACTTCTCCTTTAGGGAGATAAAGTCCTTCCTGCCTCTCCACTTACCCCAGCTGGTCTTCTATTTCTGAAAATGAAACAGACTTTCTGCACAAACACAGGCAAAACTCCTCTGTAAAAGTCAGAACTTTTCAATAATTGCCAATTTTGACAGAAGTTGAATTAAAAAAAAATAGAAATGAAGCTGTCTCATGTGAAAAACATCCTGTTTCAGCATTTTCAGACTGTTTTATTTCCAAACTACTTTTTGAATGCTTTATACTGGCCAGCCAAAGCCTAAGCCTTTTTATTTTTTCTTAAAATCAGAAGTTTGAATTGTTCTGAAATACTAATTTTATTAAAAAAAAAAAAGACATGGTTCTGAATGATATTAAAATCACTGAACTATTGTTTTTCTTCAACATTCGTGGTAGGATGTTCAAGCTCACATTAGTAACAACATAATCTCATTTTCTTCTCCCAAGATGGAGAACACTTTTTAAAATGAAGGTTACAGAACAAGTTATCAGTATAACTAAAATTTTCCAGTAGGTGCAGATATATCCTTCTGACTGGCAGAAGCTGTTGTAATTCATGTCAGCCAAAGGAACCAAGCAGGAACAAGAGCTGAATGCTGAACAGCATGACTTCACATGAAAATGTAGCAAAATATGTGCCTGTCTCATCCAGTGGAAGATGTCTTTTGCACTGCAACAATCCTCTTCAGGCTATTTACTACAGTTTTGCAATGGACTCTGGTATCATGCTGGGAGACCTAACTATATCAGAGAGACTCTTTCAAACACTAAATAGCACAAAGGAATAGAAAGCATTTTAAACATAATTCATAGAAGCATTCTCATTTCAAAAGTTGAGGGGTTTTTTTTCAAATTTATGTCTCACTCCTCATGAGTTCTAGTAACCTGTGTTAGTGACACTCAATTCTGACACCTCCTAGAAATGAAGTGATGCTCTAATAGTTTCTCTAATAGTTTTCTTTTCTACATGATTTTTAATCCACACACAAACACACACAGCAGCACTACTTACACAGATTAAATACATATTTTTCTTCTCTCTAGTTACCTGAGAGATTTACCTTCTGCATTTTGCTGCCCCTACATTAGGACCCCATATATCATACAACAGATATGTTATCAAAGTGCTTAAGTTTCCATACTCAAGACAAGGAGAAAAAGGAAAAGAAAAAGGAAAAGGAAAAAGGGAAAAGGGAAAAGGGAAAAGGAAAAAGGGAAAAGGAAAAGGAAAAGGAAAAGGAAAAGGAAAAGGAAAAGGAGAAGGAAAAGAAGGAAAAGAAGGAAAAGAAGGAAAAGAAGGAAAAGAAGGAAAAGAAGGAAAAGAAGGAAAAGAAGGAAAAGAAGGAAAAGAAGGAAAAGAAGGCATACCTCTTGAGAACTCTGTGGTTTAGTTACTGTCCTAACATGGATTAGACTTGCTGGGTTGGATTGGGTTGAAATGAACTTAGTTTTGCAGAAGTGTGATATTATCACTACTTAGACTGCTATTGTAGTTATTCTCACATTTTCTGGGTCATCCTTCACACCAATTTGCTCTGTGACACATTTGATCATGGCTGGCTGCCAGAAACCCACCCAACTGCTCTCTCACTCCCCCTCCTCAACAAAACTGGGAGAAAAAATAAAATGGAAAAGCTCATGGGTTAAAATAAAGAGTGAGTGATTGCATATCAATTACCGTGAGGGTGAAAACAATTTGCTTGAAAAATTAATTTAATTTATTGCACATTAAAAATAAAGTTGGATGGTGAGAAACAAAGCTAAACACTAAAATGGCTTCCCCACCCCAGTTATTCCCAAACTGTACTTCCTTCCTTCCTTCCTGATGTATTCATCCAGACAGCCTATTTGTACTTAAAATCAAGTTGATTTCCTCTGACAAACGTGGTAAGAGACTGCTTGTGAGGTAATCTAGACTACAAATAAAAAAATAAATAAATAGATCATACCGTGGCTACCATTCAAGTGGGGTAAAGATAAGGTATACTTTTCTTTGATTAAAAAGTTTTACCTCTTTACCAATTATTCCATAATTAATATTGACTTCATTTATTTCATTGCCTTTATTTCACTGTCATTTCTGACTCAAAAAGCTAAGAGAAGTTTCTTATCTCATGAAAAAGGTTGAACAAGTACTGTCTATCATTTGTGAGGATCCTTTATGACACAGCAGACTGTTGACAAAGAGAGTTAACTTCCTGCTGACATTGAATTTTTTGAGGCTATACTCTTGTTTATAGTTTTTCACAGTTGTACTATTAGTTTAACAGAAAGAAGGAGATTTGTAATACTATCTTTTCACCCCGTGAAAAGTTTCTGTAGGGTTGTATCTTCTGTACTCTCCTCAGCAACCATAATCATATGACACTTGAGGCTCAGGAAACAAAGCTAGACATTACAATGAGACAAACACAGAAGTCTCCCAAAGACTGCCCTAAGCCCTGTAATAACTGTCTTAAAAAAGAAAAAAACCTACCTCAAAACAAATTCAACATTTTTTTCTCTTCATCAAAACAGTACACTTGGAAAGGAAAGAAAGAACATTAATGTGCATTAGGTTACTATAACCATACTCAGACTTTGGTGTCAGTCCCATGACAGTGCCTAGATCAGGAAGCCAGAGTAAAAATGTTTTCTGATTAAAATATTTTGGGTTGGGTTTTTTGGGATGGACAGATAAATCACTCTTGATTCTTAACTTCTAGGTGCTACCATGTCACACAGTATAAGCATATGATTCTACTGATCATGGTTTTTCATAGACTAGCAAGGGATATTGACTCTTCTTTCCCTATTTCTCCTGAGGAGGCAAGGGATTTAACTTACTTGCTTTTCTGAAAGCAGATGAGACTAATGGAACTTTATCAATCTCAAAGAACTGTCTTGTTTTTCTTGTCCATCTGAGCAGTTCTGCTGGACACTGTTAGTGATTAAAATATCCTTAAATATTCTCTTCTTTGGGATAATCTTTACAGTTCAGCTTGGCACATAGACGACCTCTAGCTGTTTAATCAAGCAAAAATAAATCCAGATACCTGATGACAAAAATCCTCTTCAGAGTCTGATGATTTGTGACAGAACATTTTTGCAACTTTTTTCTTCTGGTTTGATGCAGAGGAAGAAATATTCATCATCTCTTGACATGCTCTTCAGATAACCTGAAATATTGGGAATTGTTGTGTAGGTAAAACTATTATTTGTGAAGCTGTATTACGTACTATGAAAAAAATAATTACATCTAACAGGACCTACCTAATAATAATGTACTCTCAAAAATCTGTTTTGATTACTCTGGATTTCTACTCTTCCCAATCCCTGGGATATGCTGAATAGCAGCAGTAGAAATTATTCTCTTCAATACCAGTAATCACAGGTAAATGAGGGTCTTCTACACTTACAGTCAAGACAGATATTTGCCTGCAGGTTTTCTGGGGGATCTTCAGTCTAGGGAGACTGAAGATATAGAAAAAGAGAAATGGGGAATGATATCAATGAATTGGACAGTACTTACTAGAAATTTTTCTTTCAAAGACAGTGAGATTCAAAAAAAACCCCAAAAGAACCTGGCCAAAAGTAGGGTAAATAGCTTCTTCTCAGTCAGCCTTCTTCCCCTGGCAAGGAGTCAAGCACCTTTACACCTCTACCTATTCGACTGCTTGTGTCTAGTGTCTATCTAGACATTTGTCAGCTCTAGATTGTGCAAGCAAAATGCATTCTGACATCTTGAATAGTGCTAAAAAAAAAAAAAAGCTTGTGAAGGATACTTTTGTGCTTTTATATCTTGTAAGAAAGGCTTTACAGAAGCTTTCTTTTGCTTTTAACCCATAAACTGCACCAAATGTATTGGCTCACAGTACTCATAATCCCCTATAACCCATATTGTCTTCTTTATGATCATGGGACAAAGGTAAACTATTATCACGCAAAATAAGTGAGTGCTGAAAAAATGTCAGTAGCATTTAATGTCCTTTATTTGCTAAATAGGTAGATAATTTTGACCTCAAGACAAAAAAAAAAAAAAACACAAAACCCACAAATAAAATTTCTTATTGCAAAACCAATTATTTTTAAATAGAGCTTCAAAAATCAATTTAGGATGAGACTCAATAAAATGTTTTATTGAGTAAGAATTCAGACACTTATAATATGTCATCTCAGCAGAAAATGAGTATGGGGAAATTTGCTTTAAGTTTTTTTGTTAATTAAGCCAAACCTTTAAGTTTGAACAGTTTCAGCTATGGTCATGTTATTGCCAGAGAACAATCTTCAAACCTGTTTTACCACCAAAAAAATTAATGTTGTGTTGGGTTTCAAAGATGCATCAGTCCCTGTGCATTTATCTTGTTAAACTGAAGCATGAATCTTAAGTGATAATTATTTTAGGTTCCGTCACTAGGAAGATGGGATTTTTTTTTACTGTCTCTTGGGTAGGATAACTCTGGATTGGTCCAGTGGATGTTGTCTGACTGCCTACTGAATTCAATACTGCAACAACTGTGTGTGGTGTACAAGAAGTAGATGCCTTCCTAAAATCCTCTGATTCTTTGCTTGTACCCATTTAGGTACATCTGTTATTCAGGTGACAGCCACAGACGCTGATGATGCCAACTACGGGAACAGTGCCAAGGTGGTGTACAGCATCCTCCAGGGACAGCCATATTTCTCAGTGGATCCAGAAACAGGTTAGCAACCCATCCAGTCTCACTTTTTGCAGTAACAGAGACAGGATGCAGGGACCAAGACACAGTTCACTTCTGTTTCAATGCTGGAACAAACGTATGACTTGACACAAATATGATACTGTTTCATTGAATGAAAACCAGAATCGAAATAAAAATATGCTTTTTCTGTTAAAATAGTATTATTACAGAAAAATTGCTTTACCTGGTATGACTAAGATTTCCAGAAGATGACTGTTAACTGTAAAGGCCAAAAGTTTAAAAAAAAAAAAAAAAAAAAAAGGTGTAAAATACTGTCAAATATTTACAGGTGTAAAATACTGTAAAGGGCTTATTTTACATCAGTTTCTAGGAATTTTATCTGTTTGCTTTTAAAAAGACATAAATGAGAGATGGAAGTTTTCATATAATAAGATAAAAAATAATCTCACAGGTAATAAAATATTTCTAAAAGTTTGGAATAGATTCCTTACCAATGACAATTTTTAGCTTAAGTTTTTGGGTTTTTTTTTTTGAAGCTGCATTATGATTCCAAGGGTTATGAGAACTGAAGCAAGTATCATTAATTCTTTCAAGTTGAAAAGAATGAATTGAAAACTTTTCCCTGTTTTGTAAGAAATTGGATAAGAGACATACACAAACTAAAAAACAAAGTGTGAATTTTGGATATCTATGACACAAAATTAGGGTTCAGAAAAGAAAGATGCAACCAGAAACTACCCTCTTCTAGGTATCTGATCCTAAGGCACTCAAGACTCAGTAGGCATTGCATTAGCTTTTCTTGCATGTTATCAAAATCATTCTGGTTTGTTAATTGAGAATTTAAATGCAACTCTTCCCAGAATCCCTGAAGTTCCTTCCTAATCCATTGAGAATTCTCAGACAATGGCTAACTTTCTTTTAAAATAATGTGTTTATTTCTAAATACAGCAAAGGCGTAAGATAATTAATCACAAGGCTACAATTTTAAAAGTGAGCATAACAATTTTGCCTTGGATAAAAGTGTTTGGCTTTCTTCCTTTTTTCAATCTCTCTCTTTTTTTCTCTTCTCTCCAGTCCCTACTCAAACACCATTGCCAGGCAAAAGCAGGGAAACAGGATCAGTACCCCATGGGCAATAACTGATGGCAGCAGGTGTTTAGGCAGTCAGACAGTAAGGGAAAGATCTGGACTCTCATCTTTGGTTCAGGGATTATTTTTCATTTTAATCCAATTTGCCGTTTCATGTTACATTTATTAACAAGCCTTGGTATGATAGTCCAAACCTGGTAATCCTGGATCAGACATAAATGTCATAATCACTAAACTGCAAAGGGTTGGGGTTTTTTCTTTATTTCACTTGCTTGCTGGAAGTATAAATTTACCAGGGCTGCCTTTTTTTGTGTGTAATGTCAAACCAAGCTTATAATGAGAGCCGCCTTCTGGGAGAGAAAGGGCAGGTGTGTGAATCCTCCAAACAGAGAAAGGAAACTATGATTAAATTTTCCCACTTCACAAGAGACAGCTCTCACCACTCCAGCTTTGAAAAGCCACCACCCTTCTAAATAAAAATAAAAAATATAAAAACCTTTACTTGGTTTTTTAAAAGGAACCTTAATGAAAAGTGGTTTACAACACCACTTGGTTTTCTCACCTGAGACCCTTATTCTTTTTGTGTACCTCAAAAATGTCTGAGACATTTAAATTGCAGTTATGAAATTCTTCAAATTGGACAGCACAAAAAAGATTTTTCAAAACTAATTTTTGAGTCTTGTCCAATCCTTTTACAACCTGTAGCCCCAGCTGACTTACAGTGGATATCACTGAGCATCACAATAGATGATCTATTGCAGCCCAGCACCTGGAGGGCTGGAGATTACACAACAGTAAATAATAACTGGGGATAGAAACTGAAAAATGTCATTAATTCGATGAACATATTGATATTTTTGTCATTAAAAGAATAATCAGACTGATTGAACAAAAAAAAACCAATGAATAATGTGTATATAACATTTTTTGTCTTTTCTCTTAAAATCACATTAAAGCATCCATAGATTGAAAGGCTTATTGCAGTATATCTTCTTGTGATTGCTATGGATTATCATCTGCACAATGTATCCAACATGAATCCATTTAAAAGCTCTGAGATTATAGTGGATGGTGCTTGTCCTTCACCACTCTGTCCCTCCTTTTTTTTTACTCCTTCAAGGCATAATCAAGACTGCTTTACCGGACATGAGCAGAGAAAACAGGGAGCAGTACCAAGTGGTGATCCAGGCGAAAGACATGGGAGGCCAGATGGGAGGACTATCAGGGACCACCACCGTGAACATCACACTGACTGATGTAAACGACAATCCACCTCGCTTCCCCCAGAGTATGGAGCATCCAATAGTTTGGTTTTCCAAAGAACCTCTCAGAAATCAGCTGGTTTGCTTTGGCCATCTGGAAGTTTCTTTTTTATCACTGTTTTGGTAGTACTTACCCACTGTGGTGTCTGTTTATTTTGAAGCATTATTGAGGCAAATGGGAATCTCTGTCTACATTTTTTTAATATCAAATTATTTGTTGGAATGGTAAACTTCTCATTCTTACTCTGCTTACAGAAATATAAGCTGTAACAATAATTTAGGCCAACTGCGGGGACTTTTAGTGGAATTTAACTACAAAACATAAGGATCTGTTCTTGGAAACTTTTTTGGTTCCATGTGTTGAGGCAAGCAAATATGTCGGAGGTTTTCTAATGTTCTGATTTGCACAGGCAGAGTTGATCAGGTCATATGTTCTGCTGGTAGTCTAAGCATTTGGTTTAGATACTTGCAATGTAAACTTGCAATTTAAGCTTTTTGTTCAATTTTTGAATGATTTTGATAATCTAAGCCAGTTTGACACAATAAAACAAGGTTTTAAAAAATATGTTTCTAGAAGAAAAAAAAAAAGGCAAATAAGAGAAAGCTGCACAACACAGAAAGCTTCAGAGTAACACACTACAGATCTTTTTATTCTAAGCCAGCGTTTAAATCCAATCTCATGTTGTTACAGTCAGTGTCTGATAACTGTTTGATGCGCTGCAGATAGGAGAAATTTACAGCCTCAGTTCAGTGCCTGCCAGAAAAATGTCCACATAATAAAATTTGAATTGCTTGTTCACACTGATGAGAGACCTGGCTCTCTTTACAGATCCACTAAGGACTGAACAAAGAGAGCTGATTTATAAAATGCTCTCCTGGACTTGAAAAGCACTTCAGTACCATGGCAATAAGTACACTCATAATAGTACAAACTGTTCAACCTAGCTCAGATTTAAACAAAAAAAAAATTGGAAAACTCTGACAGCATGGAAGAACAGATCCATGAAATTATAAATTGCTGTTTTAATTTCGGTCCATGATAACAAATTGCTCTAAAAGAAGAGAGGGGAGGGGAAGTACTGCAACCCTCAAAAAGTAAAGATAATTTCAATTCATATTCAGAGTTCACTTGATGAGAATCATTTTCACATGGTAAATTCAAGCAGCAATTTTTAACCAAACTTCCTGTTCGACTCCATGAGGGGATACTTTTTAAACATGTATAGCATGATGCACACTGTAATATTTTGGCAAATAGGAATTCTGGAACCCAAACTATAATTTATGGTGGCACATTGCATTGTAAGCCTCACTGTTGAATAAAATAAAATAAGTTAAAATAAAAAATGAAGAAAGTATAGAACTGCAAAATAATATAAGGTTTCCAGTCCCCTTAGCCTGTGTTCCTCATGATGCTCTTCTTTCAAAATTTACTGAACCCTCAAATCTATGAATTTTTTTCTGATTACTTCAGTAAACTTTAGGATGGGTACTTTTTAGAGAAATTCACACAATTTTATGCCTCATGCAATATTCTCCGTAGTATTCTACTTTGAACATCCCTGAAACACATTGCATGGCCTACAGAAGGCCTGCTGTGGGATCTTCCAATGTTGCAATTTCAGATGTACAACCTTCCTTCTCATTTTTTTTCTCCTCAGCAGGGTGGTTTTTAATACTTTCTAGGAAATCAAAGAAAGAGAAATATCAGGCAGATTTTATTTCTTCTTAGGTATTTATGAAGAGGGGCAAACCTTTAGGAAACCATCTGTTCTGGAAATGTGTTTTTTACCAAAACATTTGTCTTCCATTTTCTCTTATGGGAGGCAACAATAAGTAAAATTGTTGCCCAAAGTAGAGAGTGAATAGCAGTTGCAAGTAACATCATTTAATATCAAGGTATTTAACACCCAAAAATTAACTTCTTAGAGGGACTGAAGAAAGAAAAATGGCACTGTGAAGTAGTGGTTGTTCAGAATGCATCAGGAAGAAGCATTTTCTGTTTTGTTTTGTTTCCTGAAAGTAGTCACAGAAAATTAGAAGACATAGGCCTAAATTGAATTTAAATGGTACTGTAGTGAAAACCTTACACATTTTAAATTCTATTGTACTCTAAAACCAAATACCCATCTCACATGTTGAAAATGTGTGTCATTCACACAACACCACAAAAATAGGAATGCTTTCAAATGAACAAGCACTGAAGGGAGGTTTTTATCTGGAAGGAGTAATAAGTACCATGATTGAATCTGTTCTTATGGTAGGTCTGGCTCAGCTGCCAAATCCTTGAATTTGTCAAGAGTTCAAAGCTTGAAACTCATGGTTTAGCTGCCAGGAATGCTACCTTTCATCCCATTTGCAGACTGGTTTGAGGCAACAATATGCATTTTACCCTGTGTGGATCACAGTCAAACAGGCTACTGCTGAGTTTTCACTTACAACCTTGAATTTGTAACAGCAATCACAATTTAGCATCAATCATTAGCATCCATTTTGCTACACATTTATATAAATATAAGGTATTTTCAGTAACTCTCTTTTGTACTTTGTCTTTATAACTGGGGACAGAAACTCATTCTGCACTCTGAATTTTGATATATTCCTTGTATTAAATGGAATATTCAGGATCCTTTAGGTGCCTTAAAAGACAAATGACAAATAAATATAGGAAATAGGGTTGTTACAATGAAGAGAGTTGACTATACTACAAGTCAACACAATTTATATGTGTTATTATTGGATCCTTTGAATAAGGGTTGTACATTTTATCAGGTGTTAATTTTGTCAGATTCTTAAAGTATTTCTCCAATGCTACTGCTTCACTCAGTAAAGTAATATGAATTTACATGAAAAAACAGATCAAAAGAAACATCAGATTCTGGCATGTTATGTGCAAAATCTGAAACCATCAGGTGTGGGTTTTTTTACATTTTCTTGGTGGCAAATAACAGAAAATCTTGAATTAGGTTTTGGTTTTTTGGGCTGGTTTTTTGTTTTGTTTTGGTTTTTTTTTGTTTTTTTTTGTCTTGCAAGTGATGAAACGTCTTCAATGTCTGCTTCTTACTGGTCAAGAAATCCATCTGATTAATAGTTTTTCTGCTACAGCATGTTATTAAAATCAGATTTTTTGTTACAAATGATGTCAGAAAATACATATGAATTCACTTTTCATACACAAAAGCAAGAGCAGTGTCTGCGTAATCAGACTTCTTTCTAGAAGACTCTGATTATAAAAACAGCAATAGCAATTAACATGAGCACGTATTGAAGTTTTCTTTACCATGACTCTTTAGTATGTATTATCAATAACAGTTGAATTAATTATCTTCAAACAGAACACTTACCTGAATATATTTCAAAATAATTAAAAGAGAAGGTTATTCTATTTTAGTCTATTTCCAAAATCCTCACTGATTTCGACAACTCTTGTACCTTGAGAGAACAAAGCAAAATCCTTTCCTATTTCTAAATTTATCTAGGAACATTTCTAGAGAAAAAAATAGTGTTAATAATCAGGGTAAGAACTGGTACCTTATTGTTTAGCATCTCTGTCCCTTAAAACTGAAGAAAAAGAAAAAAAGGAAAAAACACAATATTAAATGGCTTTGAAGAATAACTGGAATATTTTGTGACAGTTTGTCAATCAGCTCTGACTCCTGTTTTAAAGTGCAGTGGGATGACCAGCAGCATTTTTCTTACAAAGTTTGGAACTTCAAGTTACTTTAAAAATTTAGGTGAAATTGAAGATTACTTCTATTCAGGGGAAAAAAAAAAATTCTCAAAACAATAAATGCGTGCTTTTGCTTTTCCAGGCTCCTACCAGTTCAGCTCTCCTGAATCTGCACCACCTGGGACTCCTCTTGGCAGAATTAAAGCCAATGACCCCGATGTGGGAGAAAATGCAGAGATTGAATATAGCATCTCCAATGGGGATGGATCAGACATGTTTGATATCATCACTGACAAGGACACACAGGAAGGGATTATAACTGTCAAAAAGGTTTATTTTTTCTCCCTCTCTTTTATATGTACTTAGCTCTTCAGGTGTTACCGTTATTTTTCTTTTTCCAGGGGAAGGGAGGGTAAATCTCACAAGGGGTCAGGCTGCCAAGGAGCTGTTGTATTAGTTTCATTCTTCTCTTTCTTCAGCAGGTATCTGTTATTTTCAAGTCTCAAGGGAAATTTACTGGCATGTCACTTCACATAAAGCAATATATCAGTGGCTGCTGTCTGTTCAATATATAGAGTCTCTCACACAGAACTTTCAAATTAGGGCTGCAAAAACTTGGAGGGGTGCAGTTCACAGTGGGGTTTATCAGCTGATTGCTGTGGTAAGACTTACAAGAGTGGGAGGCTTGTCTGGAGTTTGATGAGTTTGCACATCCAAGGCTAAACTCTACCTCTCTGATGTGTTCAACAGACAGTACCTAAAATCTGTCTTGGTTTAAGTGTAGTCTTGGTGATACTTCACTTGTTACACAGGATGTCAGTGAAACTCCAAAGAACAAAGACATTTGCAAAAATTTAATTCAAAATACCATGTCTGACAGATTTATTGTTGTTTATCAGAATTCAGCCTATTAAAATCTGAATACTCTTTTTGATTCTAGTGTTATTAAATAAATCAGTAACATTTCTTGCTAAATACCTATAAATAAAATACAGATCTATAAACATATTTGGAAACGCATATACTTGTTTATGTATATGTATGTATGAATGTCTACCCACATATGCATACATGGATATGCATGATGTAAATGTCACGTATGAAAATCAAGCTTCACAGATTTTTTTTTACTGAGGAACATGGAGACTAGGGACAGGTCTGCAGTGTTCCTAGTGCCAAACAGGCAAGGGTAGATGGCAATGGGTAAAAGAAAGCAAAGAAAAGATAAATAGGACAGAGAGCATTTAAGAACTGGAATAATTGCTGTTTCTATTACCAGTGAGATGAGACAAATAAGACTTTACTCAGCTCCTCATTGTGGACTGAGTAAAACCTCCCTGTTTGTTTCTTTCTATTTTTTATATAGGTCAAAGACCTATATTTTTTTTTTCAGGAACCTGAACAATTAATAGGCAGAGGGATCATAACTGCCCTGCTATCCTATAATAATCCTTATTTTTTAATACCCATTATGAGATTTAATATACTTTATCTTCCCCAAGATGAATTGAAATTTAGAGCTTTTGCTTCTAAAGATGTTTCACTCGGTGTTGTATAGCTTACATTTTTTTTGTAAAATGATGTAATTTTCTTTATTATTTGCTCCTCAGCATCTGGATTTTGAAAACAAGGTGTTATATACCCTAAGAGTAGAAGCAACCAACACTCATCCTGATCCTCGTTTTCTTCAGCTGGGACCATTCAAAGACATGACTTCAGTCAAAATTTCTGTTGAAGACGTTGATGAACCTCCAGTGTTCAGCAGACCCTGGTATTTAATAGAGGTAGATGAAGATGCCAAGGAAGGAAGCATTATTGGGCAGGTTGTAGCCCAAGATCCAGATATAGCAAAGAATGCAATAAAGTAAGACATTACAAAATATAAAATTCTTTAGATGTGGGTCAAGTCTTATGCACAGAGAGTGAGGAGAGTGCAAGTTATTAAGAGGCTGTTTGGGTAATTAAGCACATGGGGGCTGTTGAAAAGTGAAAAAAAAAAAGAGAAATATCTATGTGAGCTTGTGAAGGCAAATACAATTAGCACAATGAGTGGTGCAGGCAATGCTTTGTAAGAATAGTCTATAGGCACCAGATTAAAAACAAGGAGAGGTCAGCATTTAATTGCCAGCATGTTCTAGTAGTTTCACCAAGCTGTTCATAAAATTATTCATTTATACCATGTAAAACACTTAAAATGGTGAATTTCTATGCTCCTTGATGTTTGATAACAGTCAGACTTTTGTACATAACATCCATGTTCCATAGCCTAACTATTTAATGAACACAGTACATTGAATAAGAAATGATTGCAAGAAAGTTATAACAATTAGAAGCAAGAGTTCAGTGCTGTGAAATTTCTGTAATTGCTACCAATCTACTGTTATTATCTGCAGTGACAAACACAACACTTAAATTTGTGTATTTACCATGCAAGTGATTATGAAAATTGATCTCTGCATTTCTAAACAAGACATCTATGCCTTGCAGTAGTATACTTGGAGGGAAGAGGTGTGAAAGGAGGGAGAAAATAAAATGTTTTAAAGTAAAATATGTATAAAATCTCAATTTAACCTGATAATGGCTGTCAACTATTAGGCTAATTAAAAAGCAGCTGTAAAACAAGTTTTTCCTTACTGTGTGAGAACAAAGCAAAAACAAGTATCATAAAACAACATCATAATACAAGAAAACATTTAAGATGATTTTTTTTAAAAGATTTCATCTTAAAGAACAACTAATTAAAAGATTTTCTGTTGAATTTTGTGGTCGTTGTGACACCTCAAAAATAGATTTTATAAATTGATACTTCCTTGTGTCTGCAATATATGTTCTTTGGTAACAGAGTTCTCTAAGAAACAATTAATTGCAAAAAATCTTTTCTAAAAAAGTTCACTTTTAGTTATTATTCCAGAATTCACTTTATGAGCTAAAATGTAATTTCAATTATCAATCTCAAAACCTCCCACATAATAATTTGCTCTTCCTCCTGCTCGCTAGTTGTTTCTTAGAATTGTTTCTAAGTATTTGTAGCATGCAGGTAGCTGGGGGAAAGCTTAGATTAATTGTAAAGAAAATATTCTTGATTAAGCACAGTTAAAATTAGGAAACTTTTAGAGGTGGCTGTGAAATGAATTGCAGACTGCAACAGGAGATAATAATGCTCACTTTTACTGTATCTTCACAGATATTCTGTAGATCGACACACTGACCTTGACAGAATATTCAACATCTATTCAGGAAATGGTTCCTTATTCCTCTCAAAGCCACTTGACCGAGAAGAAACTCCCTGGCACAACATCACTGTAATAGCAACCGAAATCAGTAAGTTAAAGATAAAATTTATGTCAGAAGAATATTTTAACTGAGAAAATAATTAAATTCTATAGTTTCTATGACTTACCTTGTTTCATTAATTTTGCCCTTATCCAGATTTTATTGATAGACAAGACATCTTTAAGCACACATATAAAAGCCCAATTTATTATTTTAAGATATGTTTTGCCCATTTTTTAAAAGATATTTAGGAACTCTCAGGCTCAACAAAATCATGTACAGTATCCATTAGGCAAGTTAACTGGTTCCCTGAGAATTTACAACAAATAATTTGGTGCAGGTGTGATGCACTGTCTCCATCCCAAGCTAAGTCTTTGGGAAAATCCTTGGGGAAAGGAAACAAAAAAATCACTGACATACAATACATTTTCAGAATAACCTCTGTAAATGGGAACAAATTATGCTTCACCTCAACTGATTTAACTTATCTCAGAAGACGTCTTTGTTTGCAGCCAAGACCAGGGAAATTCTTTGCCCTCCATGTCTGAAGTAAACCCTGGGCCTAAATCTTTCACCTGGATTCTTTACTATTCTGTTAGATACTTTTAGGTATGGATGTCTCTTAACTAGCTTTTTTTCTGAGGCTACAGTCATCAAAAGGGGAAACAGATGCTGATTTTAGTGGAAAAATTTTCTCCCTTCCTTTATTCTCCCATAGATTCCCCTGGAGTCAATGTGCTTAAGAGTCTGGGAGATGGGTAATGTGGAGAGATGAATCACATCCCCATTTTCAGAAAGATTTATAGCTTTTATCTTTTCCTCTTAAATGTTTCTCATTGTTTGGTCAAACATGTTCTACATTTTCAATATGCATAGTGTGAGAATCCTTCCTGGCAATAACTTGAGTTTGGAGGTTTGTGAAGTGTGATTGATGATCATATCCTGTGTGTATCATTTTATTGGGTTTTTTTTACAGTTAGGGGAGAAAGGACAATTTGGTTTGGGTTTTTTGTGGTTTTGTGTTTGTGTATGTTTTTGGTGGTGGTGGTGTTGACTGACAATGTTTTACTGCTTTATTGATTTGAAAAGGTAAATGTTCTTAGCAGCTCAACCTCATGGAACTTTTGCAATGAATCATTTGTTAAACTGATATATAAAATACGGCTCCATAACAACTCAGTGACTGGTATTATAATGCAAATCAATTTTGGTATACTTTATATTATTGAGCTATATATAAAATAATATTAGAAAAACTTGTTTCAATTATAAATAGGAGTTTTTTGTATATGTAATGTATGTCATCAGAAAATGAAATATAATTGTTTTAGTACAATCAAGAAAATTGAACATTTGTACTATCTATTAAAAAAATGTATCAGATTATTTTCATATACGTATCTCTTTGTATTGTACTTTTTTTTTTTCAGATAATCCTAAACAAAGTAGCCAGATACCTGTATTCATACGGATTTTAGACATAAATGATCATGCACCAGAGTTTGCCAACTACTATGAAACATTTGTTTGTGAAAATGCAAAAGCAGGACAGGTAAACTAATACTTATATTACCAAAGAACTTGTAAGGAAACTATCCTGCAGTGCCATCTTGAAGACTTCAGCATATCTTAGTTTGAAAAGCAGCAGACTAACCCAGCTTCTTCATTTCCTATCTTCTGCAGAAAATACAAGTTGACTCAAAATGGACAGAAAAGATGAAGAATAATATCCTAGTACAATAACATAGGATATAATAAAAATGATAACTTTAATGTGGTTTTTCATTTCTAATATCAGAAAATATTTTTCAGAAATAGTTTTGCATAATCCTACAAAATGCTTTACGCTGCTCAAAAATTCCATTTATTTCTGGATTTTTATCATTGGCTTAGTTTATGTAGCCACACCTTCAAGTACAGGAAGCAGGAAAATCTTTCTTATGTCTCAGTAAAGAGGACTTGAAAACCAAACTTTTTCAAAAATAAAGGGCAATGCAACTGTTTTCATTGTGGGTTAAAACTCAGTTTGCTATTGAGTTGAGCCTGGTCAAAGGTCATGTATATCCTTTTCTAAACTACCTCAGCAATTCTGTAAAAATCGAAGAGACAAGAAAAAAAATTGCAGATAAAACAAAGTGATAATTTGGATTTGAGTAAAGGAACCAAAGCACCAGCATATTACAGAAACGTATTGCTGCCATTATGGCATCGTATATTCATGTTAATGCCAATCAGTCTTTCAGTTTTAAATCCTGTGAAGTAAGTTTTTAATTCTGAAAATATTTACAAAATAACTGGATTTAGTAGCAGATAGTGTATTTAGAGATTATCTCAGCAAAATGGACCTGAGACCATACATGAGCCTCTTCTCTAGACTTATTCATTTTTAACTGGAAGATAAAACATGAGATCATTATTTTCACTAGCGCAAACATGAGTGGGTTCCTACTCTGGGAGAGACAAGCCAGGATGAAGCCCTAAGAACAGCTTAGGTCTATCCTCATATCTCACAAGCTTTAAGCTGTCATCATCCAGCCAAAGCTGACTGGTTTCACAGAAAATACGTGGAAAGGATCAGAATGTAAAATATTTTGTTTTTCTTTAGGGCACAATGACCATGCAATATTCAAAGACTCTATGAAGATAACTGGTATGGATACGCATCAGGAACTGTGCTCATGTTTTACCTGATTTTCTGCCCAGTGTTTATTTAAGTCACAGAGGTTTCACCAAATGTAGCAGAGATGCTACCTGAGATGAGTTCAGCTTTTCAGGTGCTGCAGAACTCTATGCAGAGTAAGAACATGTAATATATCAGTTACAATTCAAGTGATGTTTCATGATTTTTTTAACAGATAAAGAAAAAAAAAGGAGGAAAAGAAGACACAATAGATTCTTGAGAGACTGCATTCAATTCTATTTATTCTTCACCCACTACATATAATATCAGAATTTAGACAAAATGAGTTAGAATGGCAGAGGATACTTTGATTAAAACATCACTTCACTTTGAAGAGCTGTTTGACAATTTTTTTCATTATTTTTTAAGGAAGTTTTACTATTTTTCATGTAAATGATATAAATACATGAATATACATATCAAAGGTAGTGATGAATTAAATTAAAACAGTGGAAGGAATTATCATATCAGAAAAATGAAAAAAGAGTGCTTTTCGCAACAACTAAGGTTTATGATCACACCATCCTGTCTTAACCAATGACATAAATTGACACTTAAAAATAGAGTTCAAGCCTTAGAGAAGGTGCAAGAATTCTCCAAACTTTTGGCTATTAGACCCATATAGCTTTAGTTTATGATTTAAAAGCTGCTTTTTTCACGTTGAATACATTTAGATAATTCTAGCTATTAGCTGCCACAGAACCTAAATTCTGTTAATGTAACAATGTCTCATTGCACAAGACAAAATTGAGGTAAATAAATCTTAAAATCTCAGTGTGATGACTGGTAGAAAAG
The DNA here is from genome assembly GCA_024734555.1 of Trochalopteron elliotii. NCBI lineage: Eukaryota > Metazoa > Chordata > Aves > Passeriformes > Leiothrichidae > Trochalopteron > Trochalopteron elliotii. The sequence goes on along the minus strand of JANPWX010000086.1, from coordinate 1,265,295 downwards.
TGAGTCGTATTTTAATCGCATAAGACACAGAAATGTTCAAAACCTTAGAAATTAAGATCTAATTGAAATTAATCTTGTGCAATTTTGCAAACCAGCAAACATGTTTTGTCATCTATCTGAAGAAGTTCAATCCAGGCATGCTGGCTGTAAATTTCCTCAATCCAACTTCTATCTAGTCTAGTATACTTGATGAAATACCCATGAATGTATGAAATTTCATTGACCTTTCTTGTAAATTATGTGATTACCTAACAACAGATATGACAGAGACCCATTAGATAGATAGGCATGTTGTTTTCTGACCTCCCATACATCTAAATTATCAATGTAATTTCAGCAATTATTTTCCCTCATTGGAAAAACCCACAAAAATACTAGAAAGTGAGACCAGCTAGTCACACTGTTCTCTAAGTGTCAGGTGCATCAGAAAGCATCAGAATGATCAAATGTTCTCTGCCACCAAGCAACATTACTCATTCTCAACATCCACAGATATTAGAGACTCCACTCATTGTGTGTTTCAGATAGCTTTAGGAGGGTCAGAGGAAAGAAAATCCTACAGAGTTTCTCCTACTCTTTTGTCTCCAAACAACAATGGTGTGACTGGAGAGAGACCTTATCACAAAAGGTTAATAAAAATCTATGTTCATTAGGTTGAAACACATTTGTAACCATGAGAATCTCATTCCATTGGCTGGTACACAGGCTAAAGAAAAGGAAGCACCCTTCCTTTCATGCAATTTGAAAATCCTTAATCCTGAAGCCCTAGGGACTGTTGTGGGGAAGGCTTTGGAACAAGTTCTCTCACACCCTTGTCATGGGAATTAATTGGGTCTTTTTAGCTGGATTAGAGGACGAGAACCCTCCATGGAAACCAGGAAGATATACTTGAGAAGGAGACTGATTTCACTGGACAATTTGTTGGTAAAAAATTAGCTAATTTCAACACCCATCAAGAAAACAACATGGGTCACTATTTTTCCCCTCTGATACTATATTCTTTCCTGTCATTCACAGGCTTTCAGACATCAGAATGTAGAAAGTTCGTTTCCTCCTTCAGAGACCTGGTTGGCTTTTCTTTTCATTACCCTCCATACCCTCCCTTGCTTTTTAAAATAGAGCAGAGAGAGAACACTTTTCTCAGGTGTGCATTGCTAATTGTCAGTCATGACTTTATATATGTTGTAGCTGCTTCACTAGGTAGACACCTCTTGGCTTATTTTAGAGAGAGACCCATGCTAACAGTCTGTCTTTTTAAATAAGAATTGACGTTGAGAGTTTTCCAAGTTTTGATAAGCATTCAGTCGTGCTTAAAACTGCCAACACAGTTGTGGAACAGAGCCAAGATCTGGAAACCGAACTGCTTTGCATTACTGAACATGAAGTTTTGCTAAGTGGCAGGCATCTATTCAAGCTTGCACACGTGTAATAGGGGCTGTTTTCTGCAACTAGCACCTTACAGGTGTATAGTCTAGAATTGTATCTGTACAAGTGTGATCACTCAAGCCACATAATGACAAGAGGGACATCCACTGACAGCTGGATTGATTTTGAAATACTCCTATGGGCCATATCATCACACCTTTTACATAATCTTTGTCCCATATATTTACACATGCTGTTAGTAATGAATTCAAGGTTAGTTAGTGATTGACCCTAACAGATCATACAAGCAGGAAAGGGGGCAAGAGGGAGAAAGGATCAGAGAAACAAAGCTGTTCTTCCACCATTTCCCCATAACATTTACACACACTGTTCTCATGGTTGTCAAACATAGTTTCTCTCACAAGATCTTTTTCTCCATAGTTTATCACAGACAAAGTGGTGAGATCTTTCCAGATTCCTAGAGAAACACTTGCAGCACCAAACAAGTTCAAGAACTTTCAAGAAAGCCAGTGTTTCGAGATCCAGAATTTGTTCTATTCTCTTCTATACTGCTTCTAAAAAATGTTAGACAAAAACACATTTTCCAGACATTCCTTTCTCAAGTGCTTAATGATATTAACTCTATTTCTCTGTTGTACAAAAGCCAGGTTTAACTAAGGGCATGATATGACAAAAAGCAAAGCCCAAATGCTTCAAGTGGATTAAAGGCCTGCTCCTCTCTTCTGTTACATACAGAAAAAAAGAAATTCAGCAGTTGTTACTGCATCTCTACCTTAACGACGTCTTTCTCTGGTAGTCTTTGTGACTGGAAGTTCGATATTCATGCTATATGACAATCACATTGTATTAAAACTTCAGAAGGGCAATCTACAACACCAACCATCTCTAAATTTCTGTGCAAGTGATATTATATTTCAACATTTATAGTGAATTTTGAAAGAAGGAGTTTTGAAAAAGGTTTAAAAATAAAATAACTACCACCAATTTATTACTGTTTTGAAAAGAAGTAGTGGCAGAATTCTTAGCCAATGTTCTATTTGTCTCAGGTTTTGTTTTATTAGTAGAAATGTTTAACCTGAAAATATATCATATATGCCCACCCATGGACCTTATCTTGTTCATGTTTCTCCAAGGAACTTTTTGAGGCATGTAGCTGTAGTTTTTAAAGAGTACACCCTGGAGTCAAAGTGGAGCAGCCATTTATTTTCACGACATGCCAAGCCAGCACACACTGAAAAGCCCATCTTAAAAACATCCAGATGGTGCTGACCTCTGTGCTGATAAAGCTTAACATTTGCTTTAATGGTTCCTATATTTCTTTTAAAGGCATTCCCAAGGCTGAGCCTACTACCAAAGCCTTCTACTTGTGCAGCTGTCTGTGTATAAAAGTGCAGCCTCAGGAACATTAACAGCATTCTCTGAAGTGCACAGAGACCCTTCTTATTTCAGAATTTCCCCACCTAGCTTCTACTTGCTTGTTGTCTTTAAAACAACTTGAAGAGCAGCCTTTGCCTAAGGATGTATGAGATACATATAAGGAATCCGTTTCTAGGCAGTACCCTCACCTCCAACCACTTTTTCAGACATGAGTATGAATAACTATAAAATAGCCTGAACATAAACTACAATCATAGTTTTGACTGTGGTGTAAGTCATGGCCCTAAAATCACAGCATCCAGGGCAAAAAAACCAAACAACATGAACCAGGATTATAACTGAACCGTTTCCGTGTTGGGAAAAAAAAAACGGTGGGAAATAGGTCCAAACCCTTTAGGAGAATCTGTGTCTTCATCATGAAAGAAATAAATAGAACCATGGAATCATACAATGATTTGGATTGAAAAGGACCTTAAGACCACCTGGTTCCTACCCCCTTGTCCATGGCCAGGAATGTGACCCATTAGACCGGTTGGGCTGTGCAGGGCTCCATCCATTCTGGCTTGGGACACTTCCAGGGATGGATCATTCACAGTGTCTCTGGGCAACTTGCTTAAGTGCCTCACTGTCCTTTAAGTAAAGAATTAGTTTGTCACATCTAACCTAAATCTTTCCTCTTTTAGTTAAAAACCGTCCTCCCTTGTCTTATCCCCATCTGCCCATGTACAAAGTCAATCTTCCGCTCTTTTACAAACTCTCTTATAGTACTGGAGGATGACAATAACATCTCTCTAGAGCCTTCTCTTCTCCGTGGTGAACAGCCCCAACTCTCTCAGCCTGTCTTTATAGGACAGGTGCTCCATACCCCTAAACATCTTTGTTCCTGTATTCTGGACTGGCTCCAATTGGCCCACATCTCTGTTATGGTGAGGATCCCAGACATGAATGCAGTACTCCAGGTGGGATCCCACAAGGGAAGAGTAGAGCAGTAGAATCACTTCCCTTGACCTGCTGGCCACTCCTCTTTTGATGCAGCCCAGGATACTGTTGGCCTTCTGGGCTCTGAGTGCACGTTGTTGGCTCATGTCCTGCTTTTCATCCACCAGGACCCTCAAGTTCTTCTCTGGAAGGCTGCTCTCAATGACATCTTCTCCCATTCTCTGCTCTTGTCTAGGATTGCCCCAGCCCAGATGCAGCACCTTGTACTTGGACTTGTTGAACTTTGTGAGATTCTCACAGGTCTACTTCTCAAGATTTCCCATGTCTTTCTGGACAGGATTCCTTCCTTCTGTTGTGTCAACCACACCACTCAGCCTTCTGCCATCTGCAAATTTGTTGAGGGGGAACTTGATCTCTCTGCCTTCATCATTGATAAAGATATTAAAGAACATCTATCCCAAGACACCAGTCATTGTCAGAGCACTGGTAAACAGCATGGCTGAAGAGCACTGATCCCAAGATCATTAAGGAATGTTTTCATTGGGAGTAATTCTTCTTGCTACTCATTTAATATTGTCAAATTCCTACAAACACCTTGTCCTGAATATAAAAGAGAAAACTTCATGTCAATGCTCATGTTTAAATTTTCATTACCCTCAAAGAAAAGTGACTATTAAAAACCTGAATTGACCTAATAAATCCACTTGAGAATGTGACATTGTTTTTTTTGAATACACAGAAGTTCTCGTGCACATGCATAGGCAGGCCTCAAAATAGTGACAATACTGCTGCATTTTCTAAACTGTGCTCATTCACGTGGAAAAGTATAAAAGAAATAAAATAATGAGAATGGTTTTATCTTCTCTAAGCTTGATATGCTTGAAAGATATTTGAGTAAAAGTAATTTTCTTGAAACAACTCTTCCGTCATAAATCTTACAGCATCAGAGATCTTGCTCTGCAGTCCTGATGAAGAGTGATCATTACTCAATGTCCATAAGTGCATCAAAATGGGTGAATATATTTCCAAAATTAAATCACAAAATGTATACAAAAGACTACTAACTTTTTTCATATAAATAAGATTCTTAAAAATAGCCAGATCGCTTTCATTTCTGTGGTGATTATCATTGACATCATTGTCTTTTATTTACAGCTGCATAACTGAAAGAAAAAAAAACAAACCTTAATTAGATAAGATTTCTAATTTCCTTTCACCTATTCATCATTTGGAACAATTCACCTGCAATCATGATTTCTCATTGTTCTTTTAATCTCCCATATTTTCTGGTAGGAGAACAGCTGCTTCTCAATTTATGTTGCCAGTAGTTAGAGCAGGTAATAAGGCTGGGTTTTTTTTTTCCTTCTTCAGCTTTACCCTCAACAATAATTATTTGTTGTAATTAGGTTCCTCTGTGCCTGGTACAATTGTACTTCTCCATGTGATTTGCACATGAAGGGTATCAAATCTTGCAAACACCCACTGATTACATCTCAAAAAAACCCAAGATACCCAACTAAAATTCCTGATAGTTATTATAGCAGGATATTTTCTCCTTGAGTTTTTCAAAAAGTAATCATAAACTGCACAAATGCTACTCATTTACTCTACTTCTCTCTTCTCCCTGGTACTTTTTTATTTCTTCTGTCTTTTCAAACTTGTGCTAATGTGAAAAGAAAATTTTATCATTTAAATTTGGTATCTTAGCACACTCAAAAGGTTTTGGGGTTTTTTTAGCAGTGTTTTTAAACTGTGGTAAACTAAAATTAAACCCAATCGTGGTCCTGCTTTCTGTGCTAACTCTCTCAGAAGCAGATTACAGGAAAGACACAAGCAATTGAACATTGGAAAGTTATTGACATAAACTGTGATTTAGAAACACACTAAACAGGATACTTCACCATAAACAAGGATTTCACTAATCTTGTGAAACAGTTAAAAATTAAAAAAAAATCAAAATATCAATGATCATTAAATACTTTAAAAGCGAAGATATTTTTATACGTAGTTTTTTAAATTACACTTAGAAAAACTGCATAATCCTGCATTGAGCATAAACACATTGTTTTGTGCAAGGCCGATGTTCACAAGTGACCTTCCAAGTTCCTAAATAAGCCTCAAAAATAAAAAGAAATTATAAAAAATATTTTGTACTTGTTTTAGAAGGAGCTTCTGGAAAGTGGATGAGCTAAACACAGACCCCTCAACTGTTTCCATATCGTGTTTTGGATTTGGTGATTTTTTTTTCATTTTGTTTTTGTTTTTGGTTTGGTTTTGTTTTGTTTTGCATTGGATTGTTTGGGGTTTTTAAAATAATAATTCCATATTATTAACTGTAATCAAATTGTCCCAAAGTTAACTAGCAAAAATGGGTCGAATATTCATGGTGCACTACAGCACTAGCAGTAGGAAGTTTCTGAACGATACAGCAAAAAAACCACTTTCGTATATTTTTGTAGCCCTATAATATTGTTTGCCTAATATAGTGATCCATTCTGTGAGATACTACATACCTCCCAAAATTTAACTGTATCCTCAAGTCCCACTCAAGCTGATATTCAGAGACAGTATATAAGAGACAGAAATTCCTTATTTGATTGGCACAAAGCTTACAGATCATATTAGTGCTACCTGTCAATACCTGTATTTCTGGAAGCAGTCAAGCTGCACCTTCTCTGGAAATAAGAGGAAAAACAAAGTCTTTGATAACAAATTGTCTTTGATATCTGTGGGATTTCAAGACACCCTGAACACTGGAAACACCTGGAAACTCAAAACAGTCAATGGCTCCCTCTTGACTTTGAAAGAAAAATGACTGACTGCTGAATGCATTCTGCCTTTAAGTTTAGGTGCCATAGAAATGCACCTGTACTGAGTTATAGCATTCTCAGTTGAGACTTACTCCTATTCTTATGCCACCAGTTTTGTCATCTTGTGATTGAATGCAAACCTGTCCTTGCAAGCCAAGGTGGACTATGGGTTTCCCTCTAATGTGACATCCACCAGGAAGGGCAAAGAACAGAACAGCCATTCACAGAGCTTTTCTGGAGTTACTGTGACTCATGCAGTGTGGCATGATGTTAAATGTTGCAAGTCAATCCATAAACCACAGCTGTTCCCAGGTAACCTTTCCTTACTCAGTTCTGCAGCTGTTTCCTTTAGCCTCTCTCTGTCAGTCTAGTAGCAGGTAGATAAAAAACGAGCCAAATTTTTAGCATTTATATGTGTCTATATAAGCAGGAGTACACACATTTGCATGTTTTGATGCAATGGGAAAGCTTGTGGAATCCTGAGATACTGCTGAAGCCTCTCTTTTTTCAGTCCACTCTGCTCTGACCCTATTCTGGCACTATTATCATTCCTTCCCAGCTGGGCTTGAGTGGCCTTGTTAGGGCAGCCATTAAGATCCACAGCCAGAGGTTTCAATTTAGTAGGGAGCAAAGCTTCTCTTTTTATTACCCCAGGAGAATCGAGAATCCTGCCAGTGCAGTACTCCAATTTATCGCCAGGAGCAGATGAGGTGGAGGGAGAATTAGACCCACTTAACAACTGGTTTACACAGTACTCTCAGTCATTGCCACATGAAGCCGCAGGAGGTTTATGGCTTATTCAGAAGGGCAAATGTTTCTGTATCACTGCAAGATACTGAGCACAAATCAAAGCACATGGCTGTTCTACAGTGAGGACTGGACCCTTTTTCATCCTTTGTTATGTGTTTAAACCATAAACCAATTTGTTTACTGTAACCTCTACTGTGTTTGTGTGGGAAACATTTGGCTTAGGACATCAGTTTTTGTCATCAGATAGGGATTCACTGGGTTTTTATTGGACATGAAAAGCAGAGAATTGAGACACAAGATTTCTAAAATAGCATGAAATACTCTTTTCTTTATAGCTCATACAGACTGTGAGTGCAATTGACAAAGATCAGCCTCCTCGAGGACACAGATTTTTCTTTGAGTTGGTGCCAGAATTTGCTGTTCATCCGAACTTCTCTGTTGTAGACAACAAAGGTAACGGCTGACCTTAACACACCCCCCCAATATCACATAAAACTTAATTCAGAAACATTTCTTGATTCTGTGTTTCCATTCTAGACAACACAGCAGGAATTATGACCAGAAGAAACGGATACAGCCGTAGCAAGACGAGTACCTACCTTCTGCCAATCATAATATTTGACAACGACTACCCAATCCAGAGCAGCACGGGCACGCTGACCATCCGCGTGTGCGCCTGTGACAGCCGCGGGAACATGCAGTCCTGCAGCGCCGAGGCCTTGCTGCTGCCTGCCGGCCTCAGCACCGGGGCACTGGTGGCCATCCTCCTCTGCATCATCATCCTGCTAGGTAGGTACCTGTGATGAGGTGTTTACTTGACCAGGCAAAGATCTAGCCACTTTGAGAGCCCTGGTATTAAAACCCTTGCTCGCATGACCCTGCAGAAAAACGTCACTCTTTAAAAGATTGTGTGAGAAGAGTGAGACTGTGTTATTTAGTTTAAATACAATTGAAAATATAGGGTCAGTATTAGTTACCATGCTCATTTGAGTAATGTTCATACCATAATCAGATCTTCATTTAGATCAAGAGTTTCAAAATCATATTTCTGAAGCTGAGTGCTAAGTTTTGCAATGATTAAATGTTGTGAATTATATTAGCTATTTAATGATGAAAGATATGGTTTTTTTCTGTTCAGAAAATACTTAGCTCAAAAGCACCGGATAGTAATATTCATTTTCTTGCAAGTGGTGGTGAGAATAACTAATTAAATGTGTGAGCATAGAAGTCAGATGAGCTTTTCTAAGGCAGAAGCATTAGAAAGATGTGGTGACATGTGAAGGAAGTAAAATAAATGCTAGCTCATCATCTGGTGTTAAGAACATATAAACTTCAATTGCATGTTTTGCAAGAAAAGTGCCATTACCGCTACTTTCCAAGGAAACTCTGCAGAAAACCTCTTTCCTTTCCCACCTATCCTAGCAAACATAGCTTGCCAAGGGGTCAGTGAGAAGCTACAGGTGTCACTTTATATAATTATATGGGGTTTTTTTTTTCAACTTTTACCCTGGATTAAGGATAACTCTGTGATCCTCCTAATATTTGCTATAGGTATTAGAAGAAGGGCAATATCTATAAACTAAATCTGTACTGGGCTTAAGAGAAGGAGAATACTTGAGCTCTGACAAACTGATAGATAAACTGCTTAAGTTCAGGAATTGCTGCTGGTCTTGTTTCAGCATCAGCACCCTTGGATTCCCCAGGATGTTGCCCAGGCATAGTCTGAGAGCCAGAACTTTTAGGGCACCACTTTCAAGAGAAAATTGTGGCTCAAACTCTGCCAGACCTAGCTCTTCACCTTGCATAGTTCTTAACACCATGTCAACAAGCTCTTCATCTTTAAAACCATCCTGCACACTCCAACACAGAGCATGAAAAAATGGAGCATGAAGCACGTACCTTTACTTGTTCACAATGAAAACATTGTTCTGATTTGCTGCAATGCTTTAGTACAGATTGAACAATTCTGTACTAAACTTTGAACTTATCAAAACTCAAAATGTGCCTTAGGGCCACAGTAATAGCACATGAGACTCAAAAGAGGATCAGGGACCATTGCTGTGCAGAACAAGTATGACCACTTTATGTCTCTCATCCCCAGCAGTTGAGGCCCTGCTCTACTTAGCACTACTAACATATATGAAGTCAAAGAAACATGGCTGTGGAGCATCTAAACAGAATTTTCAGTCTACAGCTAGTGTGATACTCAGCATCTTCTTTAATTTTTCAACAAGGTGTAATGTGTTATAATGATAGACTGGTGTATGCATGCCCAATAAAGGCGAGACATATTAAGTACCAGGATGTGAAAGACACTTCATAATAACCTTTCAGTGATCTGCCCTTCTCTCCTACATAGAGATCTTAAACTTACCAAAGTATGTAGTTTCTCATATAGCATTATGAAAAAAGGGATCTCTGTACAGGTACAAGGAAGAAAACCCAAACAAAACAAAATGGAACACCCTTTATATTCAGAACATAATATCATGGCATGTGGAAGATCTCTGTTCCCCTCTCCCTACCTGCAGCACTTCCAATCTTATCTTTTATTCACTGGTGCTCAGGTGATTCAGAATAAAAACTTAGCTCCTAAGACTCAACAAAACCATTCAGCACTGATGTAATTTATGGTTCAGGAACCACTGTTATGTCTCATTGACAAATGGTCTTTCTGGCCTCTCTTATTTACTGCAGCTACTGGAGAGGGAGTCAGATTTTTAAATGCACTTAAGCATTGAATTGCTACTGAAATCAATATCGTTTAGACACCAAAATGTATTTACAAATCCTAACTTCATTTTTTTACCTCCCTTTATAGAGCTTCATTTTTGTATCAATTCCTACCTCTTCAGAAGAAAGAGTTATTCAACTAGCACTTCATAAATTAAGGGAATCATGTTTTTTCAAAAGAAACATTTCGTAACAAAGACTGGATTTCAATTCTCACTGCCATTGAATCAAAAGTAGTTTTGTCAATAATATTGATAGCTTAAGATCTTCAGGTCCTTATTTTCAGAGGGACCTGTAGATCTCATATTCAGAAGTAAATTAGACACTTGTGAATACCTAAATTTCTAGCTTTCAAGAGCGTGAATAACTTTTGCCAAAGAGATTCAACTACAATTGATGAAAGGACCCTTAGTGACTGCCAGAAAGGTGGTAGTTGCAAAATTAAAATCAAAATCAAACCCTAGTAGGATAATATTGTATGGTGTCAACTTCAGCTTAGTTGTAAATGTATTCAAAAAATAAAATATTTTGATCATTTCTCCCATAGGTTTAAAAAAATAATAGGTTTTTGACTGCTATCAAATGATCAGTACTTTCCCTTATTGACTTCAACTTGGACATAGATTTTATCACTATGTTCCTACTAAAAATCCCATTCCAGCCTTAAAAACTTTCCAGGTAAAAAGATGAGGTAAAATTTTGGGTCATTAATTTACTTTCCAGCTATCCATTTCTTCATTCATTTTTTGCTTCCTTTTAGTGTTAGTTGTCTTGTTTACGGCTCTTAAAAGACAGAGGAAGAAAGAACCCTTGATCATCTCCAAGGATGATGTTCGGGACAATATTGTGACCTACAATGACGAAGGAGGTGGGGAAGAAGATACCCAGGCTTTTGACATTGGCACACTGAGAAATCCAGAAGCAAGGGAGGAAAGTAAGATGAGAAGAGATGTCATCCCAGAAACAATATTTCAGATAAGGCGGACTGCACCTCTTTGGGAAAATATTGATGTCCAAGATTTTATTCATAGAAGGTTAAAGGAAAATGATTTAGACCCAGCTGCCCCTCCTTATGATTCATTAGCAACATATGCCTACGAAGGAAATGATTCCATAGCGAATTCACTCAGCTCCCTGGAATCACTTACCACAGAAGGCAACCAAGACTATGATTACCTCAGTGACTGGGGACCTCGGTTTAAGAAACTAGCAGATATGTACGGTGGAGAGGACAGTGATCGAGACTGAGAAAGTAATCCGTGACCTGGTCAGTGTTAGTGGAATTCATGTTTATGTTCCTAGATAAATAAAGTGGCCTACTCTCTTACTTGAGAATAAAAATTTTACAAAAAATAGGTGTTGTCTAGTAAGGGTTTGCTTAATCAATAAGTCAACGTGAATGAATATGAATGACTGAGATTTAAAAAAAACCTATAACTCACCCTCTCTGCCTAGAAACCTCAGATGAAAGGGTTTTATAGGGAATGAAAAGAAAATAAAAGGCTTTTTGTGCCTTTAATTATGACATGGAAACTCCATATTTTTAAATTGCTTTGCTTTACCTTTCCTACTGTGTTGGACAGTGTGCATCTGCATTGTAACTTAATCTCAAAAATATACTTTAAAAAGATTAATATTACTGCCATATTTATTGAGTTAAAGAATGTCTGTGTGTTGATTCATCCTGATATTTTTATATATGTATATTTATATTTTTGTATTTTTATTAAATAAATTAGAATTTATAAAAACACTACTTACTCACATACTTTGTTAATCATAAATAACTGTCCAATCTTTCTGAAGAAAGGAAACTTCATATTGTGCAATATTTCATTTTTGAATATATCTTCTTATAGCAAATTAGTAGTTTCAATGTACTGTGCAAGAACAATAGGGAGAGAGTGCTCTGAAATGGGAATGCAGTGTAGAAAACAGAAAAAACTACTTTGAAAAGGTGATTATATATAAACACACTCTGATTTGCAATGTGTATTGCTATATGCCATAATAATACAGTTTAATGGTGAGGTTGACTCACACATAGTTTTTTATGTGAGCAAATGGCCACAGAGAGGACTTAACAGACAGATGCCTGTGGATCTAAGGACCAATTTAAGTTTATTCTGGTAGATGTGAAAACAATTTTTAATATTCCTTCAAATAAATTGAATAATTAAGCTAACATCAATAACGAAAGGGAGGTTATTATATACTAATCTTATTTTGGATCTTTGAGACAATTAGGAAAATCAGACATATTACTAATAGTTTTTGTTTGTTTGTTTGTTTGTTTTTTAAAATAAGAAGGGGCCAAGAAATAAAAGCAAAGCCTAACGAGTATTTTATTAAAGATGTTAATGTTCTAGTCCTTCAAAGAAGTGTGTACATTTGCATATTTCCTAAAGCCTTAATGACAGTCATCAAGTATATATTTTTGTTTAAAATTTATTTGCTGGATATGCCTTTATGCAATATACATTTTTTTCACATCACAGAATAAAAGGAATACAAGTGGATCACGTGATCTAACACAGTTGAAATGTTTATCCATATTTCTTTAAAAAAAGAAAAATACAAAACCTCAAATGTATGGAAAAGAAGAAAGTTTTGACAATATAGGAAATACATTTTCCATAGCATTTCCATTTTTAATATTGACTTTATGGAAAACCAACACCTACAGATATCAAAACTTATAATGTTTCAACGCTTTTTCTGTATTGATTGCCATTTTTCAGGTTTTTTCATAAAGAAACTTAAGATACACATTGACAATATTATGTGGACTATTGAGACACTCATCTCTTACCATAAAAATAATAAAGAGGCTGAAGCCTCAGAGACTCTTCAGCCAGACATAAGAACACACTCTTGCCTATTAATTATTTTTCTACCATGTTGACTTTCAGATTATTTATCAAAAGTATTTCTTTATTCTTCAGCAAAGAGAGAGACGAGAGGTCAGAATTCCTTCCAGTGATGCTTCTGAAGATTTTCCTCCTTCTGTGAAAGAACTGACACACTGAAGTGCTGGGCATTAATATTTATGCACATCTTCATTCTCTGTGAAGTCACCTGGGCTTGTTGACCAAAGTTCCAGGTCCATGGGACTGACTAATATGTAAGACATCTCTCACTTGGGAGTTCAAGCCCTTGGAACCTTAGAAGAGGCTCAAGAGAAAGGAGAAAAGTAATTTTTATGGTGCTAATCTCACCAAGGATCTCTTTTCTGCCACTCAGAATCACTCTGTTGTGGTTCACTGCAAAGGAGAAGAAGCAGTTGGGAAAACTTAGAATTTATAAGACTAACTCAATCGCTAGCAGAAAACCTACTTGTGATTGCTAAGGACCAAGATAAATTTAGTAACTCCCAAGGAAATACTGTTAGATTTAGTGATCATTCTGCACAGACTTAAATCAATTTTGAATGGGCTCTCTCCAGGGTTAAGAACAAATAAGCTGAGAAAAAGGAGTAAAAATGAACATGAAAAATGTCAAGTGAATGTTCCAAAAGAAAAAAAAAAAAAAAAAAGACGAACATAAAGCCAGCTTGATGGAGGTCTTGTTTTGTAGTATCTATGTATTTGCTATTTCTTTTCACTTAAACTGACTTTTGTGCTATTCGCATAGACTTACAAGCTTAAAGTAGCAGTATTCAGTAAAAAGTAGTCTGATAAGTAGTCAGTAAAAAATAATGCCGGAGATGATCTCCCACAGAAGGTTACATTTTTCAGTGAAATGCCAAAACAAGCTCCTCATCATGCCAGGTTAAGCAGCCTAAATTCATTCGCCATCATGCATAAAAATGCCTAAAGTTTTTAGTTTTTCATTAAATCAAATGGTTTTAGAACAGGATAGTCACACAGAGAACAAAATAAAAGTATATGATTTCTCATGCAATGATGACAACAGACGTTAACACCTTTTGTTCTACCAAAGGCATTTCAACTGCTAGTGGCCTAATTTACAGTAAAAGTCATATTTTAAAGTTACATTTACACTTCATTTCTCACTTGTGCTAAGCAGACAGACAGCACACATAAGTGACTGGGTCATTGCATATTGGAATATTGTTACATTTTACGTTTTACAATTGATTTTATAGACAAACGAGAAGCTTCAGAAAAAAAAACAAACAGAATGAGGATATCACATTTTTTACTTCTGCCATAGGAAGATGAATGGGAAAGAGAAGAATTCTAGAAGAATTTTTCAGAAACAGGCATGGATAGTATTTTATAGGCACCTGATTTTTTTGTTCTTAAATGCATATGTGAGTGCATGTGTATGCATATATTTAAAAAAAAAAAATCCCCATTTTATTATCTAGAAGTTTTGCCAGCAGCAACCTTTAGGTACCACACCTCATGAGATGCCCATTTAAAAAGAAAAAAACCATGCCAGAAGACGAGACACATTCAACTAAATGCAAACTGGACGACAGAAAACAATCTGATTTCACAGATGGTTTTATGCTTTTCTAGTATCCTTTTGTTAGAAGGTATATTTTACTCTTTGGTTCAGTTTCAGTTCATGAATCATAACTCGAACGAGGAGAGATCTAGCCTGAACTCTATTTAAAAATCACTTCCAAATTTGGGATTTTTCATCTTCATTAAAATCTCACAGGAACTAAATGTAGAAAAGAATATTGTCAAAATCAACATTCTTGTGTTCCAAAGAAATCATGTTGACATTATTTCTACAGGGGAAGTGAGTGCCTTTGCTTGGAATCAGCCCACTGGCTGTCACAGGGCACCCTGCAGTGCAGGAAGTCCAGGAACATGTACTTCTTTCCTTTTACTTCCCACCTGCCATCATCCCCATTCAAAGCAAAGCACCTTTCTCCCACTCCAGCAAAATTCATTAGAATACTTTCCTAAAAAAAATTGAGATCACCAGTAAGAGCTGAAAAAGTGACAGTGTCTTGTCACAACTCCAATGTCTTTTTCTTGTGCACTGTTTTAGCAGGAAATACATTTTCATAACAGTCCTGTAACTTAAAATATGAGCACATTCCTGATTTCTTCATTTTATCATGGAATTTGACACATCTCCTGTCATAACACATATTAATATACCTTTTTCAAGCTTAGAATGAACTCCATAATTTTAAAAGCATTTGCTTTTAGAGTCAGTGTGGCAAGCATTTCTCCCATCACTTCTCACAGGGAAATGACAGGCTGTACAAAGTATGCCTGCACAAACACACATCTTGATTTTGGTGGGAGAAAAATGATAACATTGTTCACTGCTTATAGTTATGTCCTTCATATTACTTTTCGAGTTACAGGTAGACGTATAGTCCAGACTAGAAAGAGTTTATGATCTGTTTGATTAGTGCAGATATCTTTGGAGGAGCCCAGGACCCCAAAACCTGTCCAGGACCATTTACGGCCTTCCCTTCCCTACAGCAGCTGGAGGCAGAATGACCACCCCAGCCACTTCATTGTGTAAGTAGATTTTTGGCACATAGTAGTGGAAGAAGGGGTGAAAGAGTTTCATGAGTAAAAACAGTGAGAAGAAATTTAGGGCTAGGATTTTTGTCACTTGAGACTTGCTCTTTCAGCTGTCAAGAAGCAGGCACCTAGTTGCTAGGGGCAACAATAATAATACTTACTTCTTATATAATGCTTTTATCCCTAGTTTTTAAAGCTTTCTTACAAAGAAGGTCAGTGTCATTATCACTGTTTCACAGGTAGGAAAAGCTCTTATTTGTGCACCAGTTCCCCCAAAAGCACTCAGCAGGACAACACTGAAGACAGAAGCAAAAACCTGTTTTTCTCTCCACAGGCCATACCACCTTGAGGAGAGCTAACTATTCATATTAATTTATGTACCTTCACTGATAAAAATAAGCACATTTTTTTCTTGTAATTACATTTCACTGCCCCAAAAATTTCAGACATCATAAAAGAAGAAAATCTTTCATGTGACTGTGAATCAGAGATTATTTCCAAACTAAATTGTTCTTTGGACAAGTATGTGTTTTGCATACAAATCCAAGACAGTTTCAAGAGGACAATTTCAGTTGCTTTCCTGGGCCTGCCTAGTTCAGGAAAGTGAATGAAAGAGGCTTTTAATTCAGGTCTGAAGGAAAAATGACAGATAAAGAAATGTGCAATAAATCCTAAAGACTGCAGGAATATGCTCAGATTTGAAAAAGAAGTAGCTCTATCCTTAATCTCTCACTTAGAGCAGATTACAGTGGTGCAGAAGGCATGGACAGTAGAAGAATATCAGATTGTAGTACCCAACACAAGCTGGTCTCCACTCCTTCAGACCTGATTGGGTTTTATTCCTAAGGACTCCTTCCATGCCTTTTAATTTGATGTCTTGATGAGACATTATTTTTGATTGCTGGGGAAAAAAAATATTAAATCTCCAGCAATTCCATATTTGTAATTCAATGACAAATCTTTAGGAACAAGCCTGAACAGCACTCAGCAAGGATGCAGAGAGAAAGCAAGACATGAAGAGGCTTTTCAACCCCATCTACTGTGTAAATGAAGGGCTTTGTTTCAACTAATGCTCAAATTAGGATACAGAATGGGCACCAGGCAACACAGCAACATCCAACAGGAACCAGAGTGAGAGCCAAAGAGAGTAAACAGCTCCCCCACCTGCTTACACATATGCTGCCATCTGCAGCCTACCGACCAAAGGGGAAGTTTGATCTTTTCCAAAGCAATGCCAGCGTGTTTTCCTCTGCACCATGGATGAGTGCCTTCAGCCATCCTGCACAATACTGCCAGAATATTTGTTGTCACTGATGTTCAGCCAACCCTGCACAGTTTTACAGCCAGCTTTTGCACAGCAATAGCACTAAGGGCCAGATTTCCACCACTGCATTTTTCTTCCCAAGTCAGTGACGTGCTGGTATCCTTACCAACACTGAACTCATTGCAAAGTATTATGAACACAGTAATTTTTTAGAGGTAAAAATCCCCACATGTTAAAGGTCTTTCTCTTGATTTTATGAAAAGCCCTTAAAAATAAAACAAAAATGAGATTTGCATTACATCATTGATACAAACACGTTTCTACTACTAGTGCAATCTGATTTAATTCACAGATTTATACATTTGCAATAGAGTGAAAACCTGAGGAAAGAAGTAGTAACTTTTATCCAACTATATTAGCTGCTCTAATAAAGCCAGACATGCTTTTAGTCTTATGAATCGCTTCTCATAGGAGCATATTTCTGGGCTTACTGCATATTTCTTTATCCATCTTTTTTCCTGAAACTATTTTTTTTACTATCATACAATAATCATGCTTGAAGAAGGAGCAGGACAAAGAACAACTATTAATATACAAGTTTTTTACTAATTGCTGTGGACCACATATTTCAAGTTACAATTTGGGAAACATTAGAATATCTTATAAAAGAGACACATACATATCAGAATGATAGCATGAAATGGATAGATGTGAGGAATATGAAAGATAATGGACATTTGTGAAGAAAAATCAAATATTTTGAGCATATTTAAAAAAAAAAAAAAAAGTCACAGAATGCAAACAGACTGATCAAGGGACTGAGAGTGGACGGTCAGAAATATGGTCCATGGCAAAGAATAGAAATCGACTGACCAGAAATCTGTTTATGTGTCTGCATTAGGCTCTTGGTTTTAGTAATGGGAAGAACCACAAAACTAGAAAAGGCTAAATTTGTGAATTAGTATTGTACATCATTACATTACAATGGTGGTTGTTTTCAAAACTTTCAGCCATCAGTCATAAAAAAAATATATTATTTGTATTCAAAAGATGAATAACTCCAAAAAAAAAGATTTAATTTTTTTAACTAGCTTGAGGTATTCTTAAGGATTTTGTGCAGTAACTTTGAAATAATTTCAAATACAACTTCTCCTTCTAAGAGAGTATCTTGTATTTTGTGATTACTAGCAGGCAATATAATTCTAGCCTAGCAAATAGTTCAACAAAAATGGGGACTCCAAATTTATTAACTAGCAGTGTATTCAAGATCATATTTGCTCAGTACCCTAGTAGAAATATTGTTTTCATTCTTAGCCATGCCTCAAATGCAGCACAGAAGCAGAAAATCAAGCTGTGTTCCTTTTTGTTCATGCATCACCCATAGTTCTGCAATTAAAACTTCTGGAGTGAAAAGTGAAACACAAGGGAGGAGAAGACCTTGTATAAAAAAAATTGTCAAAAGGTAAAGTTTATTCTGAGATCACATAGGTTACAAAATAACTTGGCCTGTTTGTGAACTATAGAATGCTTAAAATAATTTAAACAAATGAAACAAAAAGTGTCCTTAAGCCCAAGCAATTTTCCACAGTAGATGGCATCATCCAAATTTGAGAAGGGCAGAGGAAAAAAAGTCTAAATACCAGATGTGGTCTACAAGATACTTCTCTTCAGAAACACAGGATATTCAATATATAATTATGAGTAGGGATATATAGATGGACTATAAGGAAATTCAATATCAGATGCTGATATTTTTTCCATTATAGAATTACGTCCCCAAGAAAAATGTAGATGCTCATTTCCTCCTGACAGTTTAAATTTACTGTGAAAAAACCAAACAGTGATTCAGTAGAGAACTATTGTGCTAGGACATAAGGAATGGAAAAAGAATGAAGGAGAAGGGAAATATTACCCTTTTACAGAGTATCATTTGAAATATTAAATATTTGTACATAGATTCCTTTTTGGTTTTATTGCATACTCTTGAGGTACAGACCTGGTCCTGCAGAGCTTCTCCACTGGAATACTTTTATATACAACCAAAATACCCCTATTAAATTGTCTTTATAGGTTAACTTTTTTTTGTTTTTTTTAAAAAAAAGGGGGTTCATTTCTTAGCAGTGGTACATAAGCATAAAGCCCCTGGGGCATGGGAATGTCAAACTTAAAACCCTGCTGTGATTTTTATGCCTATGTTTTCAAAAAGAAATGTCTATGCTAATACAGCAAAATGCTTGAATCAGCCCAGTATGTGTCATTTATAGGTTCTCTTGCACTCCTAAGGAATATTAAAAAAATATCATATTTCATTCGCCTTAATTTCACCATTACACAGAAGAAACCACAAGAAAATATTAAATATTTTGATTATGTTTGAAAAACATTAAACATGACATTCAATGTATCAGCTGTTAACAGCATACATTTCTTGTGCTGCTTCTTGGGATGTAATCAAAGAAAAACAAATCACCAATATGTCAGATATGGAAATTTAAATCTCAGTAGCATAAACACATTTTGTAAGCTACATTCAGATATAAATATTATCATTCCCATGTGGACCTTTTCTTTATTCTTTCCCATTTTTTGTGTTATATAGCACTGAAATTATTTGCCATTATCATACTGAGATATATTGAGAACAAAAGCATAAAATAAAAAAAAGGAAGAGTACTTAGTTGTTTTCTGTAGGAAAAATCTAGCAGGCATAGGCTTCTGCTGTTTCTATGCCACTTATTCTGTCACCCAGAAGGCTACCAAAAATATCACTCACAGACAGACCTGCTAACCCTAACAACAAGAAAGGACAGGCTTCTGCATTCAGAGAAATAGACCCAGGGCCTGCTGCACTGAATCCCAGCCTGTGCCACTGGGGAGGATGGTTAGAAGGGTGAAAATAAAGCAGAACCTGAAAAACACACTTAGGAACATGGATTAGTTCTTCATGGAGCTTCCCACACTGAAAGCTGGGGAAAAATTTTCACAATTTTGTTGCTGTCAGCTTATATTGACAGCTACATATTTGAGGCCAAATCCTTGATTTCAAGCCTATTTCATGGGGGGTGTTGTAACCCACCCTAGAAGGTGAGGGTATCTCAGGTTCTTGTTAATTGACTCCCTTGGTGCAGACTGGAGTGAAATGACACTGAATGATCAGTGTTGATATATACATATATACATATATATATATGTTTATTTTAGAAGAATTTTTTTGCAATGCAATGCGGTGATTAGAAGATATGTAGTGATTTTTGTTATTATTATCTAAATAATAGATATTTAGGTAGATAAATAAAGATCCTACTTAAGAAAACATACATGAAAGAGACAAATTATAATAGTAGAAAGATCTGACCACCCATGGATCCAAAAAGAGGAGAGGATTGTTGAATTTCAATGTCTGTTGGTTGAAGTGATGATTGCAGTCTTGATCCACTGTGGGGCAAAAAACCCTAGAACAATTATCTGCCATAGAACATCATTGAATAAGAATGTGATTTCTACAAAAACTTGTTTTTAAAGAAAAGCAAGTGCTCAGAAACTTTCCATTGTAAAATCCATCAACTGAACTGCTATATGACATCACACTCAGCATATGAAGCTGGGTGAGGAAGAAGAGGGAGACCCTTGGATTGATGGTGTTTGTCTTCCCAAGCAAACGTCACGCATGATGGGTCCCTGATCTCCTGGGAACGGCTGAACACCTGCCTGCTCATGGGAAGCAATAAATTAATTCCTTGTTTTGCTTTGCTGGTGTGCACAGCTTTTGCTTTCCCTATTAAATTGCCTTCCTCTCAGCCTATGAGTTTTCTACCTTTTACCATTCCTATTCTCTCCCCCATCCAGAGGGAGAGGTGATGGAGTGAGTGAGTGGCTTGTGTGAGGCTCATTTGGCAGCTGGGGTTAAACCACAACACAGAAAAATCACAAGCAAGGCCTCAAACATCAACTTTGAACTAAATTGGATGTATTTAGGCTATTTCAATACGTTTCTCTCCTTTAACCTAGGCTCTAGTCAAGATTAGTGCTTTCCCCTACCCTTCTGCATTATTTCCAAATCTTTTATTTTGACACATACTTCTTACCAGAATCCATACTCAAATCTGTCATAGTGTATCCCAATACAGCTTTCCAGTTGAATGAATATTTAGATAGGCAGACAACTTCAGAAATACACTGCAGAACCCACTGCGCCTGCTGTGCTCCTCAGAGACATTTGGCAGGATATGACATTCCACTCTGCCAGTTCCCCAGCTTCATGGAAAAGGATGCAGTTGCCCTTGGCAGGACTGTTCTGCCCACCTGGAACAGCTTGTCTGAAAATGAGGATACTAGCCAAAGAGTCTGCTACATAGCACCATGTAACTTAGGCAAAAGGAACACACGTGATCAGTTTAGAGTGTGGTTACATCATGATCAGAAATCAGAGCTCTCAGATCTTAAACAATTTCTTCACAGTCAGCTTTTATGCCTTCTCTAGAGACATCTCTTTTTGTAGAAAAGGGGTGTTGCATTTGCTGTATAAGTTTTATATGCCACTTCTCTTTTCTACAGGTGGTCATGACAGATTTTGTTAGCTTCAGTCTTGTAGCTGGACTTAATGATTAGAGAGACAAACTGATATGAGGAGACATGTATTAACAGAATAAAATAAATATAATAGGATATAAATAATAAGATATAATATAAAAACCTAGTTGGGATTTTGTTAAATTGTGCTACGTGACTTGTTGTCTCTTCTGAAATTTAAAAAACAAAACTAAAAGAAATTATGAAGTCTGCTTTTGTTAGGTGAAGTTACAGCTAGATTTTTCTGTAAAATATATCTGCATTCTTCTCAGAAAGAGTTATGTCCACCTGCATATGCATCATGTAGACAACTCCCTTCAAATGTTTATGCAGTATAGATTTTGACAATCTTTCCTATTAGAGAAAGTTAAATTTAATTCTCCATTCAGAAGGATAACATCTCCCAGTACACCACGAAAAGGCTGTAGATTTGAGGATGCAGCGATAAAAAGTCCTTATTGGTTCACAAGTATTCCTCCAGTGTCCTGATGATTCTGTAATACTGAGAGGATTTGTTGAGTCAACCACTAAAACTGCTAAACCTGTGCTATCATAAATGCTACTGCCAGAAAATTTATTCTAGAAGGTCATATGACCACTAAGTATAACCTATCACAGCATCTCAGTGTACCCAGATAAAAATAAAAGGCAGCGTCTTGACTCACAATCATTGTATGAGTACAGCTATGATAAAATCATTGAGCTTTTTCAATTTTCTGAAAAATTAAAAAATTCCACTTTTGATATAGCTATTTTACATTATTTGCATATTCTGTCACAAAGATGCCAATTTTTTCTGATTTCATGTCCTAGTAATAATTCTAATGCTGACAGTTAAACCTGAAACCTGGTACTCCTGTCCTTCAAACATGTAACAAAATATTCAGAATGTATTATTGTAAAAGAATAATAAGAACCTACTAAATGTAGACAAGGAAATGGAGGAGAGCTGTGTAGCTGGAATGTAGAGTGGAAGATCAAAAGTCTAACTTTGTTATGTTATAAGAAGAAGGTTTTTCAACACAAAGAAGTAGGACAAAAATGGGTTAGATTGGTAGGATAAATAGGATTGCTATGGAGATAATGGAGGAAGATGGGATTATCAACAATGACAAATACTGAAATCAGGTTGAGGACTCTTCATTAGCAGAGAATAAGAGGACATTAACTACTTCAGGGAAAGTGGTTTCTAAGGAAGCCACAGCAGAACGTTTATTGAATTTAGACAAAAAATTTGCCCCAGGGTAAGAAAACACATCTAAGAACTGTGATGAATAGATTTCGCATGCCAAAATACCCACAAGTTCAACATGAGAGAATTTCATGGTACCATTACACCCTAGGACACAAGCACAAAGTACCCTGAGCACCATAAGCAAGAGGGAGAGAGGATAAGAACTTTCCCCTATGTTACTTTGCTTTCTTTTTGACCTTTTTTGTCATATTCAGAATCAGTAGAATAAGCAGGACATTGTTAACAGATAAATTAAGAAGACAAAAAAAAAAAAGGTAAGAGAAAAAGTGATAAGAAGGAAAGGGGCTGGAAAATGGTGCAAGCTCTTTGTATTTTTCTGGGAGATGTAGCTATGGAGGAAAGGTGGGTCAGAAATAAGTCACAGGAAGACAGGCTATTTAATTTATCTTTTTGAAAGACTTGTAAATTAGATTTTGTAGTTCACCGGATACACCTGTGGGAGATTCTGGTAAAAAAAAAAATCCCACATTACTCTCCAAAGGCAGTTATTTTATGTCAGTACGAAAAACTAAAGGTCACAAAAGCCATATACATTAAATATATTAACTGTTTATTACCCATTTATGAACGACAATACTTAACATAAGGAAAATAATTGCCACCTGATATAATTACAGTGAAGTTAGAGAATTTTCATATATAGTTTAATATTTACTTTTAAAAGGCAAGGAAAGTTTAGAACTGATGTGTCAAAAAATGCTTTTGGTTTCACCCTCAAGCATGTTCTTTCATGCACTAAGTGAGAGGGAAATACAGGAAATTCTGGTTTATTGGTAAAGCACCATGGGAATATTTTCAGATACTGTGAAAACTTCAATTACTTCTTACAGTAGAGGAGTGCAGTCTTCATTTACTGACATCAATCACAACACTAAGGGTTTTTTTACTATCATTAATATTATTATTGTTATAAGAAAAAAATGTAAAAAAAGATGAAAGAAAACCTGCTACACTTCTGAAACCGTGGATAAAAGACTTACTATGTTGCTGCTTCTGCTGTTCAGCACATTAAAACCAACTACCATAAATATACACAGCAAAACAGGATCTAATTTTCTGGGTTAGTTAGTTAGTTAAGAGGCAGCAACTTTACTCATATTTTGATCAAATTATTATAACCAGTATTGCTGAGAGCTGTAGAACTAAATAATGACATCAGTGTTACACTTTATTTTAAGGTGTTTTTCTTGACTTAAGATGTTCTGTTCTAACAATAAAGAAAAAAATGCAAATAGAAAACCACTTTTGTTTGAATTTTCAAATTTCTGTTAAGATATATTTTTCTGTTATGCTGAACAGCATCAGTAAGTTCACGTTCACCTGAAATCTAAATGTTTTTAGAAACATCAATATCTGGGATTATTTTTATCCTAATAAATACACAGTTTTGAATCCCCCTATGCATATTAAACTCTCCTATCTCTTCTCTAAAAGTAGTAATCTGGCAGAAATGTGTTATTTATGTTTACCAAATTAATGATTTTGCTAAACAGGAGTAATTAGTACCATTTTTCTGAGAAAGCAGTATCCTCTTTCCCATTGTGTCTACAACTGGCAAATGTAGATTTTATTTTTTTTTACTTTTAATAAAAGAAATTTAAAATTTATTGTCAAGCTACTCGAAAAAGAATATAGAAACAGCTGTACTAGCCTTATAGACTGCATACTAAAAATAAACATTAAAAATATTAACAGCACAATTGTACTGTAGATGCAACTGCTGCTAATACAGATACAGCAGAGATCACTATTGTTTTCTTGAGAACAGTTTCTTCTACCATCTTTATAAAATGTAAGCAAATCTATTAAAAGAAAACTATTTCAGATTTCTTTATAATATACCTATTTATTGTGAGGGTGATGAGGCACTGGCACTGGTTGCCCAGAGAAGTTGTGGGTGCCCCATCCTTGGCAGTGTTGAATGCCAGGTTGACTTGTGCTCTAAGCAACCTGGTCTAGTGGAAGGTGTCCCTGCACCTGGCAGGGGGATTGGAACAAGATAATCTTTAAGGTTCTTTTCAATCAAAACCTTTCTGTGATTACAGAAATTGCTCATTGGTCTGGAAGAAAGTCAGACTCATGGAAACCTAGGATATGCTACTAAGAATGCATGCAGAACTCACATATTTATCCCCTAGTGTATATTCATTACAATACAGTATTTAATTGCTATTTATATAGTATTTTCCCAAAGGACTCTCTCTACCTTCCCATTTCATATACACCATAACTAGCTTCATAAAAGAAGAGTTTTTTCCTATTTTCTTATACTGCTATTACTTAATATTTGCCACATATATTATCTGCTGCATACTCTGCAGATAAACCACTGAACACAGAATTTTGAATTTTCTCGCTCTTGGTTCTCTGAGACAGATCTGGCATATCAGAAACTTTTATTCAGTAATTCTTACAGGGTAGGAAACAATTCTTTAGGCTACCACTGACAAAAGATATACTGTGCATATTACGCACTTCTCTATCTATAGCATACTAATTGCAGTATACCTCAGCTGTAGCAATCATCTTTCCAAGAAGGTTTGCATAAGCACTAAAAAATACAAGAAAAGAAGACACATTACTGCAGGATGCTGCTGTGAATTGATATGATGTGTCAGGAAGTTACTAGATATTCTGTTTTAATCATTCGGGGGTATAAATCAAGGACAAAAAAAAAAAAAAAAGGGCCCTAATCCAAGGATTATTTTGTGGCTTGCTTGAAACAGTTTTTTTAAACAGATGGTCTAAAAACATAGGCTTGTTAAACTGCACTCCCTTCAAATCAGTCTCTCCATCTCAGGAAACTTAGTTTTGGTTTGTTTTTTGTTGGTTTTCTTTTGACTAGTACTGATAGAGTTTCAAATACATGAATGAAACATTTCCATTCAACTTACTGTGTCCAGCTTGTCTCACCTCCTCTCCCCTGCCTGCAAAAGTTTTTTTGGTTATTGCAAGAGATAGAAGCTACAGATATGGCAATTCTCAGCATGTGGAAATACGACCTGGCCTTGGAGCTTGAAAAATTCCGTATTAGTTTTTGTTTATTTATTTATAAATATAAAATTATAAATGTATGTATGTATGTATTTATAGGCACGCACATATATAAAAGCTGCCATAACCTATCTTTTAGGGGAGAACTAAGGTTCAGTTCTGTAAAAGAGCATTCAACAGATGGCTATCTTCCCAGCAGAGGTGGAGGTAGCTGCGACCTCCCAAAATATATTTTCTTTAGCTCTGCATCCCAGTGCTGTGAAAGGCTTCACACTGTGTTTGTCAGGTTCAGAGCTGGTTGAAGTCTCTCTATGTGCACTGCACAGTTAATCAATACACACACCTTGTTGGACAGAAGTTTAGAACACAACTGAAAAGTTTATAGGAATAGAAGCGTCAGATCCACCCTCTTTCCTCTTCACACTCTTCCCCTACTCTCCTCCTACAGAAGAGAGTCCTCTGTGAACTTCTCCAATGTGAGACTTTCCCATGGGCTGCAGTTCTTCACAAACTGCTCCTTACACTGTGGGTTCCTTACACAAGGGACAATCCTGCAGGATTAGATTTCTTCAGCATTATTCCCCACAGGGTCACAAGTCTTGCCAGCAAACTTACTACAGCATGGGCTCCTCTCTAAAATTTCTGCCAGAAGTCTATTCCAGTGTGGAGTTCTCAAGGTCATAACCTCCTTTGGGCATCCACCTGCACTGATGTGGGACCCTCCAGAGACTGCAGCTGGATGTCTGCTTGCTTGTGGATATCCATATGCTACAGGAGAAATTCCGCCTCACCAAGGTATGCACTATGGGCTGAGAAGGAGAACTTCTACTCTAGCATCTGGAAACACCTCCTCCACCTCTTTCTTTCCTTACTTTCATGACTGCAGAGTAGCTTCTTTCACATATTTTCTCTCCTGCCTTCTCTGGCTGAAATGTCTCCTGAGCAGTAACTTCTCCCCTTTCTTAAATCTGTTTCTGCAGAGGCATTACCACCAGAGCTGGAGGTCCTGGCCATAGCCAATGGTGTGTCCATCTTGGAGCTGGCTGGCACTGGCTCCATCAGACAGGGGGTGAAGCTTCCAGCAGCTTCTTATAGAAACTCTTCCTGTAGCCCCACTGCTACCAAAACCTGGCCATCCAAAACCAGTACAAATCAATGGGTGGCATACACACACTAGTTGGTGCTATATAACTCTGATAAATGTCACACAATTTTTGTGCTAATAAAGCTAAAATATTGCCCATTATCTTTCACTCTGCATATGCAGTGAAAGGATATTACAGGAATTTGGCTTGATGAGTTAGAACCAAAAGACATGAACAAAAGGCAGGGGCTCCTTACTGTTCCTGAACACTAGACCACCTTTCACTGAACTATAATTTGTTATTCTGGCTGTTGTTTGAGAAGGCTGCTAAACAGTTGTATCTCAGAGCAAGTTTGTAGAGAAAAAAAGCAAAAACCAAAAGCCATTTGGGTTGTCTTCTTGCTGCAATAGAGTCGTGAACTTTTAGATTTGAAGTATGTCAAGAGGCAAAACTTTGAGCAGCTATTCAACACTTAGGAATGATTGTAATGATGTTTAATTCCCCTCTCACATAATGTTGTTACTATGGCAACTAACAATTCTGATCTGATGAAGCCAAAACTGCTTTAAAATTTCAAAATATTTCAATAGTATGTTTGGATTTTTTTGTTTTTGGTTTTTATTAATAATGAATTTAGACTTCACATGTTTCAAAGTGTATGGATAATGAGAGCACAACATTATGTGGACATAGTAAACAGGCAAATGATAACTTCGGACAGAAAGATTACAACAGCCTCTGATAAGAGTATTTGTTGGTAACTAGGACATGCAGCAAAAAAAAAGCATATGCCTAATCCAAACACAAGTAAGCAGATCTAGTGTGTCATCTCTGTAAGGGTGTTCAAGCTAAGGAATTAAAATCACACTTTGACACAGGAAGTATATTTTTTTTGTTTCCTTTTTTCTGCCTATTTGTTTATAAAAATCACCTTTTTTTTCTTTGTTTTAATGCAGAAATCATAATCCAATAATTTGGTTATGAGGCATTTGATGAGAAGTGAATTTGCTCACTGCTTATGCAAGGTGCTACTTTACTGTTCACTGTACACCCTTCCTCTTCACCTGTAATGCTATTGCTTAGAGACTCAAAACTTCATTGTAATTTTAAAGGCAAAACTATGTATTCCCTCAGCATCCCCTGGCTTGTTCTATAACAAGAAATATTCACTTTGAGTAGGAGTCTGCATTCCTTGTAAAAGTGACTTGTTTGATGGCTTCAGTGGGAGTCTTACTTGCAGAAAGAATTCAAGATGGAGCTTATAAATATGATGTGCAGCACTTCTGTATTCCTCACAGGGCAGCCAGAAACATGGAACTATATATGCACATACCTATTTTCAGAGGCTACTTAGCAGAATTACATTGGGTTTTAATAAATCCAAACTGTGCCATTTACAAAATACGTTGGGATCACTCTAGAGGAAAAATACTGCAGTTTTTGATAAAATAGCATTAAACACAAGGAGAGAGGAAATGAGAGAGGAAAGAAATGTCATCATGAAGCAATGCACCTCTCTTTGAAAACCTCAGTAGACCATGAAAATCCTCATGAACATCTTAAGAATATAAAGCATCTAAACACTTTTAGGAAGCTGTTACTCATTTCAATGCTCTGATTATATTAAAACCTCAAAATATGGCTCTTACAGGTTAAACAATTTTGATATATGTGAGTTTGGAATAGACAGTGGAAGCAACTGGATTCTGTTCCTTATTTGTTTCCTTACAGTTTCACACCTAGCTTGGGTAGTTATTGTCTCTCAAATAGCTCAGAAAATTCTTAGACTCTTCCTGGGTTCTCATTGCAAAGTACCAAAGGACCCTGTCTCGAAAGCAGCTACCACAGACAAATTAGAGGGTCTTTCATACTCGGTGCAGTGTATGATAAATGCTATTTTGTGAATTTAGGTGCAGAAAGTGGTGGAAGAGGCCCCCCACTGATGACCCATTTATGTTTCGCAGGAAGACTTCAGACCTGACAAGACAAAATTCAGTAAACAGGTACAGAAGATTTTAGAGTGACAGCACAGAAAACGTAGAGAAGCAGAAACTGTTTTTTTAGCAGAACAGAGTAGCAGCAATTGATACTGACTGTGAGTGTTTGGGATAAATTGAATTCTGAACCAACAAAACTCATTCTCTCTCTAGGCAAGATAATCTGGAGACAAAACTATTGTGACCTATCTGAGCACAAACCACAAATGGTTTTGGAAAAACCCATAAAGAGCAACAAACAGAAAGCGAAAGAGTACACAGAAATAAGTTACCATGAGAAATTCACTGTTGTTTTAGGGGAAGGTTACTTACATCCACCTGCTTGAAAAATGAATATTAATTATTCAGTTTTCTTTTTTTTTAACATATTTTTAATCTCTTTTCAACACTTAACCAACAGTATAATATTTCAGTTAAAAACACACAAGAATTTCAAATATAACTGTGAGGTTATTGCTTTGTTTCACATTGATTGGAGTGGGGGCTGTCACATTGGGTTTATCCTGGTGGGATGCCAGGCACCCACCAAAGCCCCTTTATCTGTCCCCTCTGCAGCTGGATGGGGAAGAGGAATATAACAAAAGATTCCTGGGTTGGGATAAGGATGGGGAGAGATCACTCACTAAACACCATCATACAAACAAGCTTGAATTAGAGATTAATTGAATTTATTGCTAATAAAATCTAATAAAAGAGCAAGGTAATGAGAAGTAAAGTAATACTTTAAAAACACCTTTCCCACAACTCTCCCTCCTTCCCAGCTTTATCTCCTTTCCCCAGTGGCACAGGGAGACAAGGAATGAGGGCTATGGTCAGTTCATCACATTGTTTCTGCCACTGCTCAGGGAGAGGAATCCTTCCCCTGCTCCAGCATAGGGTTCTTCCCATGGGAGATAGTTCTCCATTAATAAACATGAGTCTATCCCATGGGTGAAAGTTCTCCACAAACTCCTACAATGTGGATCACTTTCCATGGGATACAGCCCTTCAGTCACAGCCTGCTCCAGCGTGGGCTCCTCTCTCCATGGGTCTGCAGGTCCCTGCCAGGACCTTGCTCCAGCATGGGCCTCCCACAGGTTCACAGATTCCTCTCAGGCATCCACCTGCTCAAGCATGGCTCTCCTCCATGGGCTGCAGGTATCTCTGCATCCCTGTGGTCCTCCAAGGGCTGCACAGCTGTGTCATCATGGCCTGCACCATGGGCTGCAGGGAAATCTCAGACCTAGAACCAGGAGCACCTCCTGCCCTCCTTCTGTATGACCTTGGTGTGTGCAGAGTGTCCCTCTCACATATTCTCACCTCACTCTTCTCTGGATGCAATTACAACTGCACGATAACTTTTTCTTCTTCTTAAATCTGTTATCAGAGAGGTGTTACTGTCATTTCTATTTTACCCAGTCTTGACCAATGACACATCTGTCTTTGGCCCTGGTGGAAGTTTCTGGCAGCTGCTCACAGACACCACCCCTGTAGCCCTCCTGCTAGTAAAGTTTGGCCATGCAAACCCAACACATGGGGTGTTTTTGGTTTGCTTTTGTGGCTTCTTTGTTTTATATTTTTAAAGAAAAACTTAACAAATATAAAACTTGATCTAAACTTAACCTGACATCACCCCTAAAATTAAGGTGATAAAAAAAGGAACGAAGACAGAAAAAAGGAGAAAAAGAAGCAAGCTGAATAAACAACTCCTTAAATATCCTGAAAGGCACCGTAATTGCTAAGGAAGGAATGCACTGGAATCCCAAGTTTGGCAGTACACTCACCATAGTAAAACCGAAGGAGCTTTTTGAACTGTCAAGTGCCACAAGGTAAGCCTGTTGCAAATCCTTCACGGAACATTTATAAAGGGACCTTTAGAAAATACCTAAATTTTGCATATCGTTTCAGCCTAAAGGCAATGGGTGTTCTGTTGTTGCTTTTAATGACACACTATATCATATGCAAGTTATAGGTACATATCAACATCTTGCATTGTATAATCCTACCATACTTCACTGAAATGTTAAGCTTTCAGCACTCGCCCACAATATGATAATTACAGCCATTCAAGCACTAAAACTGGCACATTTCTTTTCCACAGAATATCATGGGTTGTTCAGACATTTCACACTCCACCTCCTTCTACAATTTTCTAAGTAGCACTAAGATAGATATAAAAAGTGAAGATGGCAAACACTGTGTGCCAGATAAGACTGTGAAAAGCAGACCTTTATCCTCAGCTCTGTTCTTCACCTGCGACATCGAACTCCAAAAACTTATTCTCCCTTCTCCCTCCCTTCTCCTTCCCTCATCATATGATAATGTAAGATATTCTTCTTTGATCTTTCCAAACATACTTCAAGCTCTTTTGATGACTGTGCATATGTAGTTTTTATAAATACTTTAAATTTTTTATAGTTTTAAAGGCTTCATGAACTATAAGAAGCTTTTAAAATTTAATGTTCACACACCCCATCTTTTTGTGTCTGCCTTCCAGAATGCTGTGAAAAGCATGCTGAGTGCCCTTGTTCTTTGTGTTACCCTCCTGGAATTTCACAGCTCCCTGCATGCACAGTAATACAAATTTAGTTAGTAAGAACACCTTGAATATTTTCTGCTAGGAAGTATGCCTCTGTAATAGCTAGTGACTCTGATTTTAGAAAACCTCAGGAAAGGGGTGTGTTATTTCTATTTTTATTACAGCAGTTACATGGTCTTACCAAAATATTTTTCTCTTTTCTTAAAAAAAAAAAAAAAAAAGCTGAGAAACCCCACATCACTTTTATAAAAGTGTTCATGAGTAGCTGGAATTGAGAAAATTCCTGGAAGAGCTAAAGGCTTAGAGGAAATGTTAGAAAAGAATAATTGCATTAGTCCTGCTATTAGTTTAGCTATTCATTTGAATTTGAATTATATATTTATTTTAAGTTATGCAAGACAATATGTTCACAGAGATTCATACGGTCACTTAGGTTGGAAAAAAATCTTTAGTATCACTGAGTCCAAATGGTGTCCCACTAAAATGGACCATTTTAAAATGTAAAAACATCTGTGATGAATTTTAGGTGCCATATGCAAGGCAGGAGAACTGGGTTTTTTTGTCTTTTGGAATTCATAAAGATTTGCCAACAAAAACTTGCCTTAACATCTTTAAAAAAAGGTATCAAACATGAATAGGATAGAACAATTCTTTGCAGCTTTGCAGCAGTGACCCCACTCAGCTAGCCCCGACACTGCTGCAAGCCCGGGGTTCTTGCCTGTTTGAGCACGAGTGTGACTGCAGCGAGGAGAAAAGGAGGGATTCTCTTTGGGGCCAACACAACCAGAGTTCATTGGCCAGAGCCCTCACCTCAGCTGGTGTCTCCAGAGAGAGACACCTGAACCTTCAGTGCAATCCCTTAAAAAGGGAGGTGGGTCTCAGGGGAGGGTACAACAGGGAACCAATGGGAGACAACAGGGGAGTGGCTGATAACATAACGAACATATACATTAACCAAACAAAGGGATGTGGGAGTGGGAGGCCTGGATCCCATCCAATCACTCGATGCCTCTCCCAGAACCTTCCAGATTCAGGGAGAGGCCCCAGAATGATGGACAGGACCAGGGGGTCACACAATTTGGGATTGACAGCTTTGGGGGAAAGGAACCAATCAGGAGGCAGTTACTAGGGTAGGGAAGGGAGAACGAAATGGGGTAAAAAGAACAAGATGGGGTACAGAGAACAAAATAGAGTACATAAACCAGATCTTTTACCCAAACCAGTGCGAAACCTAAAAACACACCCCCACACAGCCTGACATCCACAACCCACACAAGAGCACAATGATGATACTCCTCTGCTTTGTAATTAAATGGACAGATACATATCAAAGTTACAATGGTCACAATAGAGATGATTATTTTATAGTTTTTTGGCAGAAATGTTGTTGTCTTCTACAACATCCTTTCAATAAATTGACTGAGAAAAAAATAATCATGTGTATGAAATTAAAAGTAATTCAGTGGTCTTGTAAAGAAGTAGAGAAATGAACCAATGAAGGCTTTCATGAATCACATAGAATGTTTTTTATATTTCACTGTTTTTACTATGACACTTAACAGAAAATTAATTAGAATGTTAGAGCCTATGCAATGAAGAAAATAAAAGCTGTTACAGCAGCATGGTGTGTTGATTTCCTGTTTCTCCTAAGAATACACTATTAGGGTCATTTTGATGTTTTGTAGAAATACTTCAAATGTTTACAAAAACTCAACATGAAGGAAATTTGTTCCTGAAAAGCATCTCCTCTATGGATAAACTGAAACTTCATAAAGGTAAAGGGACTAAAATAGTAAAGCACAGAGAGCATTATGCACTCAATCTCATGAAGAAAATTATGCATTTTAAAGAAATAAATAAAAAATCTGCTTATACGAATGTAATTTAATATTCAAGACCAGCACAGGACAAAGTGCCTGGATATTCCTTCCTCTCATTGCAAGTGGAGCAGCTTTCAAGGGTGAACATAAATAATTGGTAGAGGAGTGACTGGCGGGAGATGGCACTCTATCGTTTGAAGACAACATTATCAGGGATTGCTTCTTCCTCCAAACAGCATTTAAGTCATCTTAAATGACCTACAGATTATTAAATTCAATGGCATCCTATTACATATTAAGAATAGCACTAGATTAACTTGATGCCATCATTCTCTTTTTCCATTATACAATATATAAAGCAAGATCTAACAACAGCTTATTTTAGCCATTAAAAGGAATAAATAACCACACCCCAAACAAGAAAGCCAAGTTTGCGGGACTGTGTTAGCATGAATTTTGTAAGCTGTCCTCGCATTTGCTATCAAAATCAGGGGTGATCCATTGTTATAAATAATTATCAGCCAATCTGATATCAAAGATTTTATTTTTGCCATTTCCAAATCAATCTGAGTCAGCCACAATCAAAGCATGCAACATCGATCGAATGCTGGGTGAATGGAGGTACAGCATCAAGGGTCCTTTCCCCTCCTGTCCACAAATGCTGAGTTTTTGAGTCCAGTTTTTATACAGTTTTTCCTGCCTGGCAGCGAGTCCATTGTGTGTCCCTGTCCAGTCTACATATTCATGTGTTTCTTTCTTTTGTGGATGAATTTTGAACGGATTTCCCGGCAATGTGCATGTTTTGAAAGGGGGTTCCTGGAACCAGGCATTGGAATGGTGATTGGCTCCATGTCCAGGGTCCTCCGTCAAGATTGGCATCAGACGCTGATCGTCCCAGGTGCACAGAGTCCATCCTGATGGATGAGCCATCTCCTGCTCAGCCTCCTCCTTTCTGTTGCAAATTCTGGTTTCGCCTTGCTGTCTCACAGGTGCAAAATAAGTCTTGATATATGGAGACGCTTTGGCAACTTACAGGAACCAGAACTTAAGAACTTACAAGACAGTTTCAAGGTTATAAAGTACAATACATTCAATACACAAGTTTATTCACTACATCTACCACAGTCCCAATATTTTAATACATGAATTTATCTACTACATTTATCACACATTGTTATCCTAATGATCTGCTGTGAGCCTCCTTGCAACTTTACTCCTTCTTCTCTCCATCCTCAGCAAAGGGAGCAAACTGGCCCTTTATCAGCGGCTTCTTCCCTGTCCTGCCCTACCAGCAGCTTTGGGAGGCTGCACACAAACACGGGGCTGCAGGATTACAGTCCAAATATTCAGGAACCATCTTTGCATTGCCCTACTGCCTGCTAGCCAAAACTACCATTAGTAGATGTCCCATGCTGATTTCATGTATAACAGACCAAGTAAATCACAACTTTACTCCAATCCAACAAATGCTATGATACTTTTTCATTCTCTACTACTTATAAGAAATCCCCATATTCCTCATTTGTTTGAGAAACTCCTTCATATTGAACTACCAAATCAGAAGGTTCTTGATGCTGTTACCATAAGAAAATGGTAATTTACCACAAGGTAACAGTAATTTATTTCCACAGGATTTGCCTGAAATATTAAATATCGCAATGATTACTTTTACTTTTCTATTAGGGAGTGCTGTCTGTCTTTGTAAGGCGAATCCTGATTTTTTTACCTCTGTACACAGAGATTTGCAATGTGTTCATTGCTTCATTACAAGGGATACTGACACCAGCAATAAGGAAAAGTGGAGGTGGTAGGATTTTTCTTTTCAAGCTTGGCAGCATCAGAATTGCAAGTATAAACTCAGTCTATTGAAAGAGCTCCTTTCTTTTGTGCTGAGAAGCAAGCCAACATTTGTCAGTAGAGTAACACAGAGATGGGAGCCACTTCTTTGTTGCTGAACATTCAAAGGTATCTATTTTCTTTTCAATAGGTCCAGCAACTCCCACTAACAATCAACGAGGCTTAAGCAGAGCCCCAGGATTTCTTTCTAAGAGCAGTACCATTTCTTAACTGGCCCACAGAAGAATTGGTTTCTTTTGTGTTGATTTCTTTCAAAAAGTCTTAATAAATCGTTTGGGTTGACCTTGATCAAAAATTCTGAGTTTGCAAATTAATTTGTGTGGAAAAATATACTAAAAAAGTACAGGAACTAGCTATTTACAGTATTACTCATTTTCACTTCAATGATGTCTCTATTAAACAGTATTAGAAATACTAACATATATTAAAAACAAAAATTACTTTTAAAAGTAAAAAAAAATAAAGGCCATGAAAGAAAATTAAATTTATTTGAATCCTTAAAGAATTACCTTGCCCTATTTAGATTAGAAATATTCATTTGAAGAACCCTCCTGAAGTAAAACGAGACTCAACAATACACCACAAGAACCTATACAGCATGGCTATTACAAGGAATCAGGGACATAAGAAGTATTTTTGTCATTAATAAAACTCCATATTTTGCCTATTATTAATCCAGATGTTCTTTTTAGGTTTGATGATGGAAAACAGGGGAGACAGAAATGTAAGTTAATGTCTGTTAATTTCAAAGAGGTTTTATACATCTTTAATTTGGTTTATTATTTCTCTAGCTCAATACTTGCATTAACTTCTATTTACCTGTCCTCATTTCCAATGAAAATTTAATATATTTGAGTTGGTTATATATCTCTGCCTCACCAGAGATGGAATATAACAAGGCAGAGAAGACCTCTCCGTACAGGGAAAAATAAAAAGACATAAGAGAGAAAAGAATAAAGAGAAACAAATGAAAATTAATTCTGAACCTTCTGCTGGATAAAAAATAAAGAATTTCAGGCTATGATTTGTAGAAAATAGTGAAACACAGGAAATACTCTCTTATGGCAAGCAAATCATCTTTTTCATGTGTATATTCCTTAAGGGCAATATTTCAATACTTTGAGCATCATGCAGAACACACTTCTGATCTGTTCTCAAAGTCCATGCAAATACTTTGGCAGAAATTGTTAGTAAGACTCCAGCAGAATCAGTTGTTGGTAGAAAAAAAAAAATCAGGTTTGTTCAAATCTTATTGGATTCAAAATTTCCAGCAAACCCCCCCCCCCCAAACATTTCCAATAAAACCGGCAATTTAATTTTTTTTTTTCTAAAAGCTCCTATGATGGGGCATTTTAGGAATAGTTAGTGATGTGACCAATTTGCACAAGATCATTGGTCAGACTGTACAATAAGTGCAATTTTGATTTTCACAAAATGACAGAACAAAATAATGAGGTATTGGATGTAAGTGGAGCTGTGGAAACTCATGCAAAGGTGGCAAATATTGAGGCTGGGAATGGAAGGCTTTTGGAAGTAAAGACTGAAAAAAAGTAGAACTCTAAAGGAAAGAAAAGATCTCAAATCTATAACAAGAAAAGGATCTAGAGAGTGGAAATATTTGACAGAAATGACAAAAAGAGAATCATTCAACTGATCAAACTTGTTTACCCATGTGTATCTACTTCCTTAGTTTTCCTTTCAATTGCTTTAGCATTAAGCCTTCATCCCCAGGGACAAGGAAGAACATTTCTGCCAGACATAATTATGCCATAGCTTGGCATAGTTGGAAGCATGGGCTTGTCTCTGAACACGCTGAAGAAGTTGAGCATTTGGAAACATTTAGATGACAAAATTAATAGCTGCTTCCTTTTTCCTCACAAGTAGAACTGATTGATGAGTCTGTCTTCCAATCACATCTAAAATCTGGTTACAATTTAAGAACGGTTCAAAAATTACTGATAGATGAAATATGAGCAGATAACCTTAGTGCCACAGGAAATCAAATTTAAAACCCTTTTGAGAACAAAACAAAAACAGATACCATGCAGAGACCTTGAATTGTACAGTGGAGCTGAAGTGATCACCTTGGCATTCATAGAGTAGTAACAAGTAAAATGCTTCAGAGTTTATAGTCAGTGCCATCTATGCCTTGCTGAAAACTAGAAAGAGATGCTTTTTAAAGGTACCTGGAGAAGAAAGAAAAGAAAAATAAGAAAAAAATGTCTATGGGAAGGTAGTGGAATCTCAGCAAAATTATTTTGGGCAGATGTGGAGTCTGTAGTGCTGTATGGCAAATTTACAATTTCTTTTTTTTTTACTCCTACATCTTCCTCAAAATTTATATCTTTTGCTTGCATTGGATGCTAATCTTCAAATAATTAGATTGTCTTTATGATGCATCTTTCCAACATGTCTCTATTCCATTTGACAGACAGACAAACCAAGGCAGCATGATTTGAATCTGTGTAAGATTCTTGTAGCATGCAGACCACAAAGAGAAATAGATAATTCAATTCCAGTTTTGTGCTGTTACAGGTTGACCAAAAGATTTACCATATATCTACTAAATATTTTTAGAATGAGTAAATAAATAAAAATGTAACAAGATGTTACATCAATACAACAGTTGGAACAAAAAAAGTCAGACATAATTAACAAAAAAGAACAGATTTTTCTGTATCAGAAACAGTTTCCAACAGAGTCTTTTTCCCTTCCAAAGTAAGGGAGATATTTTACCTTCAGCTCTCAGTCTCCTCAGATCTCTTCAGTAGTAACTGGAATGATTAGTCTATCTCTCCACAACAAAACAAACACCACTTGAAAAATGCAGGCCCACTCCCTCTTGATCCCAAGAGACAACAGTCGCAAACAGGCAAAACCAAAAAGAAAAGCAACCATAAAACTGCCTTTCATAATCCACTCACATCCTGCTCCCTAGGACAGTTAGTGCATCTCGTTTTGCAGCCAGCAGACAATGTGACATACTTAATAATGTGTACTATGTACAAAAGAGTTTTCTGGGAAATCTTGAGCTCCTATTTGGTGTCCTTTTAAGTACAGATATCCAAGTGGGTCTCGCCTTGGCAGAGTAGAGAGCTTCTCTTGATCAGTTGCTTCAGCATAACAGAAAAGGTGTCTCACTGAGGCCAAACATGGTGGGAGAACAGACATATCAAGTTCTTTTGTGAAAGAGAGACTATATTAACCAAGATAAACAAGCATATTTTAAAGTATGGAAAAATACTTTTCTTCAGGAAATATCTTTTGCATAAACTAAACTAATGCCACTGCTTATTAGAGCTGCTCCAAAAATTAAATTTTCATCTCTCAGAAAGACTAGGCTTTTGGTTTGCTTTTACTTGTCTTGAATCATAACTGATCATTGCTGCTGAAGAATTTCTCATGGAATAGAAATTCCAAAGTGTGTAATTCAGAGCCATCAAAATATACTGATTCAATACTGTTGGAGTGGGATTATAACATATCTTAAATAGAGCTAATTACTTAAAATAAAGCATTGCCACTTCTTCTATTGATAGAGGCATTTCCAGAAAAGCCAGCACATATCAAAATCCTGACTATTGCAAAGCCTGAGCTGCATTACCTTCTGAGTGAATCTACATGGCAATGTGTAAGTGACCTTGAGGCCAAGATTTCTGTTGTTCCACAATATTTACCCTCAAGGGTAAGACCTAATGTGAATTAGATTGTATGTACAAAGGGAAAACCCAGGGTACACTCTGTGTTTAAAAGGGCATGCTGTTACCTGCCACATAGGTAGGGCTCTGGAATGTATGATCATGTACTCCTATGCAACGTTTATAACACCTTAATGTGATCAATAATCAAGCTAAAAACACAGTCTGGCATGCTTCATGTAAAGGCACAACATCATTTGTTGTGAGGAGTTGAAATTCAATCTTCTTCCAAGAGCAGTACTCATAGCTGGAGCTGTGTCTTGGGAGTATAACAGGGTTTTCCAGCCCAGAGACCCAGAAACAATCTATTTGTAAGCAAGCAGTCACTTGTGTTCAGAAACAGTATATATTTTACAACTACCAGCTGAAATGTACTTAGCCATTCTTTCTGGAACAGTGATGCTTCAAACAATGAGGATTAGGGCAAAGCAAAAAAGAAACATATGCTGCATTGGAATGACCTTTACAAACAATGTTTCACCATGTTAACAGAGCTCATGGTGTAAATCACCTACAACTAAAGGCTTTACTGTAAAATTAATGCTACATTTAATCCTAGTTTATAAGATAGCAGCTTTCCTGAGGTGTGTCAGTCTGGACACAAACATGAGCATGCAGGAACTGCACAGTATTTCAGAAAGAAAGAAAGAAAGAGAAAGAAAGAGAGAAAGAGAGAGAAAGAGAGAGAGAGAAAGAGAGAAAGAGAGAGAAAGAGAGAGAAAGAGAGAGAGAGAAAGAGAGAAAGAAAGAAAGAGAGAAAGAGAGAAAGAGAGAAAGAGAGAGAGAAAGAGAGAAAGAGAGAAAGAGAGAAAGAAAGAGAGAAAGAGAGAAAGAGAGAAAGAGAGAAAGAGAGAAAGAGAGAAAGAGAGAAAGAGAGAAAGAGAGAAAGAGAGAAAGAGAGAAAGAGAGAAAGAGAGAAAGAGAGAAAGAAAGAGAGAGAGAGAAAGAGAGAAAGAGAGAAAGAAAGAAAGAGAGAAAGAGAGAAAGAGAGAAAGAGAGAAAGAGAGAAAGAGAGAAAGAGAGAAAGAGAGAAAGAAAGAAAGAAAGAAAGAAAGAAAGAAAGAAAGAAAGAAAGAAAGAAAGAAAGAAAGAAAGAAAGAAAGAAAAGACACCATGATTGTGCACAACTGACATGAAAGTTTTGATAGGGATTTGGAAGAAAAAAGAGAACTGAACCTTTCACCCTCAGCCTATGGACAACCTCGATAACTGCTGCCATTGACATTGGCAAGAATATTTAGCTTTCATCTTGGTTTTAGAAGTGAATCTTCAAGCACATTATTATAGTTCAAATCAATGCTGCACAGCTGGTAATTCTTCATACAACTTAGCTTGAACTGGAGTAAAAAAGACAGCAGCTCTAACAAGACTGAAAAGGAATTGCAGTTGTTTTTAACAGTATCCTTTGAACTGAATACTTTTGCAGCTGCTCCTTGAGGATGAACCCTCAGCTCGTTTCACAAGGTCTGAATGGAGTGAGCAGATAGTGGAGTAGCAGATGTGTTGCAGACACACCCCCACCCACTGAGAGCCACAGGCCACCCAACTACAGGAGCAACTTCAGAGGGGAAACTGGAGGACCATGAAGTGTGACCTCAAATTACCCAAATCAGTGGACACAAACTCACAGCAATTGTCCATGGTGCATAAACTGTGGTCTCAGTTACAGAATGGTTGCATAGATGTCTGACTGAAGTGGGTGAACAGGATCATGAATAAATGAAATGGTTCAATTCTCTGCGCTAAGTGAAAAATATCTTGCAAGTACTACAGATTCCTCCAAGTTATATGAAGGACAACGATTAAATTATTATGACTAAATAAAAACCCCAGAAACTTGATTCTGAAAGATAAATTCACAACTTGGCATCTTCTTTTTCTCTTCCCTTGTAAAACAGACATGGGAAGAAAATACCCCAAAAAAACACAAACGCCAACCCCACACCAGCACAGTTTCAAAGATATTTTGTAGTTATGGAGTTGGGCATTTGGGTTTTTGGGCGAGGGAGCTGTGGGGTTTTGCTTATTTATTTGGGTTTTTTTTCATTTTGGTTTGGTTCGGGGTTTTTTTTTTTTTTTTGGAGGGGGGAGGGTATCAGATGAAACGGAGGGTGAAAATGAAAAACAAAAATAAATTTAAAAAATAAAGATAAGAAAATTTATTTCCACACCAAAAGAAACCCTGAATATGTTATGGTATATGACTTAGTCCCCATGATATCAGATTATCATGAGAGAGAGGGAATCTTTGCACATCCTTTCTGACAATATCTTTATTATGAATGACATTACCACAGATGGTGAGTTTTCTGTTTGTGATCATATTTAGCTAGTAAGCTGATAATGTTAGAATTAAAAGGCAAATGTTTGGCACAGATTAAAAAATTTAACTCAAATAGAAGTTTCAAGGCATTTGACACATGCTAAAGTTTATTGAAAGAAGAAAGAAAGATTTCTCTTAATATCATAAGACAATGACTTTGATTTTCACAACACAATTTATTATTCTTACTCTGTCTCAGAACACCATCATTATTTTTTCTGTTTTTTCCCTTCTTCTAAATATTTGTACTGCTATTTAAACTGTAAGTAAAGAAAAATAAATAAGCTGCTTCTTTACATCTATCACTGGCCTCAAGTGGGGATAGTAGAAAGGAGCAAGGGAGGGGCAGAGTAGGGAGGAAACTCTTCTCGGCAGTAACAATTCTTTTCAAACAATATTATACTCAATTGCAGAAAACACCTCTCATTCTTTAACACTGAAGTGGATTGTGTATTGTTATAACTGATTTAATGCACAGCGTATACTTGCTGCATACTTGACAGCAGCTGAGTGACACATTTGGACCCAATTACAATATCAACAATTCTAATAATTACTCTGTAGTGATTTATTTAAAAAAGGATATTGATGTAATATCAATATCCAACTATGACAGACAAAGACTCTAACAGTTTAAAGTTAGAAAGTGTATGCTTATTACGACGCCGGGCAGCGTGTAGGATAGCTCCCAAATACACATGCGCCATTTACAGATGATCACAGGGTTGTTTTATGTACAGGAGTATTGAATACCCAAAACACAAATGCATATTCATAACTCTGGTACATCCCATTCTCCGCTTCGTATGGTAATTAGCCAAAAAGCCATCAAGCATGCATAGTTTGTTCTTTGAAATGGGTCGGTGGTCCTTTTTATGGGGCAGAGTCTCAAAATGATAAAGTAAGATGTGTCTTCCTTGCTTTGACTTTTTAACCTTTTAGTGTTACATGACAACTGAATCCTGTTTTTCCAGGGCGGTTTGATTTATGATTGTATTGTATTCTTGGAGTCTATTGATTAGTCAGAATACATAAACAGGCCTCATGATTTATCAGTTCCTTAAATCCGGCTTCTGTTAGTAGAGGGAAGTTTATCTATCTTACCTCAGCAATATCTGGTTTAACTAAAGTCTTTCATTCTTAAAAATTAATGTCTCATTAGGTCTTAAAATATTTGGTGTTCTTCTTAAAAACAGCTCACTGAAACAAACTGTTTACATGAGAGACTCATTTAAAACCACACCAAGTGTGCACTCCTTATGTTTGCAGAGAAAAGCATCAAAACATGTTTAGAATCTATTATAAAACTTCAAAATAAGTAAAAATAACTATCAAAACTCAACATTTAAAATATTTTCTTTGAATCTACCTTGATATTTTATTATACCCTGATTACTTTCAAGTCACTTGATATGTAGATTATTCACCCAATTGAGTGCAACAGAAATAGTCATTAAATATTATTAATCCAGATATTTTATCTTACCCATTTTGTTGAATTATTTATGTATTTATTTATTTTTTAATGGGCTTTTCCATTTGTCAGATTTCTTTTCTCCCAAATATGCAGTAAGTAATATCAAAGGTGTTTGTGGCAATTTCATTGAAACTGTAGAAAGAGAGAGCCTTAAAGATATGATATATCCTCATTTATCGGCCATTTAGAAGGTGGGGGGGCGGGGAATGGAAATTGAAATCCATTAAACAAGTTAGTGCTTCTTTAATTGATATTGTTTCTTACTAGTGTTTCACAGACTCAGATATTGTTTGTGATAGGGGAAAATCACCAATACCATGGCCTGTCTCTAATGATGGAATTCTGTTGTCGCGGAAAAGTGGAGGAAAATGTGCCAGTTACTTCAGTTAGCAAAAGGCACTGACTTTTTAAAAGTAGGCAAGTTGCACTGTGTAAGACTGTACGTAGAGTGAGCACTGTGATAATTTGATCAATCACCTCCTCTTTATGGGTAGACAGTACTGTGAAACTGAAATTCTGTAGAAACCAAGGGGAATTAAGATACTTGAAAGCTTACATAATCACAGTCTTAAACTACAGAAGATTTTACCAGCAGAGGACTGCCAGGCCCTCTAAACATAGAGAGTGTCAGAGTTTCACTTCTGGTTCAGCTTTCTTGACTCCTTGTCTTAATCAGGATAAAATGCACGATGTCATTTTGAATGACAAGCTTCTTTGCTGCTGGGACTTATTGTGTAAGCAGCATAATGAATTGAACAATTCTGAAGCCAGTTGTAAGCACAAAGGCAAGTAATTAGTGCTTCCAACTTCTGACTCTTAAGAAATTTGCATAGTCGTTGAGCTGGCATTCAAGCTTTCACGGCTGAATTAAAATTAAACATTTACAATGCAGTTGTTTGCATGTAAGGCAAAAATTATAGTCCCCTATAAAATCTATTTACTTGTAAAATGAAAATATCATAACACAATTTGCTATAGATTTTTGAATTTTTCATCAGCCATATATAATTGGCTGCTCCCCCCAGGAAAAAGACCTTCCACAGTTACAAGCTGCCAGAAAAATGAGTAATGTCTTAACATCCCTAGCAAAACTAGTATTTAAAATGTAGTGTATTGATTTATTGAAAAAAAAATAGGCTTTTCATACTATATAAGCATATTTTTGCTGTTATTACAACATCTCTTTAGGATTATCATAATAAGCATGAACTTTAACACCTTTTTTGACATCACCTCTATGACACCAAATGTTTAGATCAAAATTTTTCAATATTATTCTCTCATACCAAAATGAATGAAAAAATAAAAAGAAATTCACTAAGTCATAAGCTATGCTCAGCTAGC
The DNA here is from genome assembly GCA_024734555.1 of Trochalopteron elliotii. Lineage (NCBI taxonomy): Eukaryota > Metazoa > Chordata > Aves > Passeriformes > Leiothrichidae > Trochalopteron > Trochalopteron elliotii. The sequence goes on along the minus strand of JANPWX010000086.1, from coordinate 1,221,637 downwards.
AAAGTATATTGATTCATGCAAAACTTCAGATTGTTTCTATTTTCAGAAGAACTATTTGTAAGTGTGACACATTAAGATTTTCTAAATAACCAAGAAACAACTGGCCTTTGGACAACAGTGCTGAAAAAACCAATATTTACAAAACACAGAGGCATACATGGAGTATGAACTTGATAGATGTAAGAAAAGAGCAGAACTGATAATTCTCTCTGTTTTTCAGTACAGTTGTTTAACAGAAGAACTCAAGCACTACAGCCTTTGACAACAGCAAGACAGGAGACAATAGCCATCTTAGAGATGGATTGCAGAACAAAAGGACAGGAACTAAACATTTCCTTGACAGACATGTTTTTCTTTGGCCTTCTGGCTTGTATTCTACTAAAATAAAATAAAAAAAAATCTAAAAATAGATTTTTTTTTGAAAAGGGACTCAATACTTTTTCTACAAGTGAAAAGCTGTCAGCAACAAGACAACTGAGATGGCTTTCACCCAATCCCAAGTACAGCCAACTACTTATGAAAACTCCTCACCAATACTCCTCTTATGACATCTGCCTTTAACATGCAACCCTCACCTGGTTTAGAGTTACAATCCAGAGACATCTGGCTCACTAGATGCAGCTGTGTGCTGGTTTCTGGGCTGCTTACCAGCCAGCAGTAGTTCTTGGACCAGCATAAAAGGAAAGTTTGGTGGGTTACAATCTCAAGCTGTAGCATGGTCTGAGGCTTGGAAGAAAGCAGATCCTAGGCGTGGGTTGATGAGGTTTTATTCCGGTGAACTCCTTGTGCTAGAGCAAGTTTTGGGCCTTGGTTCTCTCCCTAAATACTCAGGGCGTCCCCTGAGCAGGGGAGAGCTTCCGGCCAATGGCAGGGAAGAAAGGGGGTGGTTCAAGACAGAGGTGTTTAACACAACAATGGGAAAGGTGGGTACTTGAGCACCTGGTCAAATGGGAGAACATCTTCTCTCAGGTCTATCAGGGTGATGGGCAAGGTGCTCCTTCCAGAGTGATACCACAGGGAACTGGAGGTGGGGGTTGAAAGGGATATACCAATACAAACAAATAAACAAAATACATATACAAGTTTGAAAAACCTTAATCATGCACCGCAACACAGCTGCTCATGTTACTCAGTAAAATATATCACTTCTGTTTCCAGGGACACTGTGATCCTCAAAGGTGGATTAAAGAAGTGAAGAACACTTCAATACAGACGTATCAAGGTGCATTGAAGAAAGAAGCTTCATGTAGGAATTCATGAAACCTATTTCATCAATCATTCTTTGATTGTTACCAGTCCTTTCTTTCATTCCATCCATCCTTGAGCTCCTCTCGCATTTCTTTCTCCTCACTCTTCCAAATTTAAGGTGTTTTATTTTTTTATTTAACATTTATCAAGGCATAATTTCCCATAATGTCATGACAATGTATGAACATATACTTTATCTAAGGCAAGCCAATTATCTGCTTTGTCACATTATTAATTCTTAATCACATAAGACTGACAAGGCACCTCCTGAAGATAAATATCTTGTAAAACATGTTATACTATACCCATCTTGCTATATTAGGAAGACATTAATTGAAGTGTGTTATCTATCTTTCCAACCAAGAGTAATTCTGATATGAAATAAATTATGCTGAATAGGATGAACTCTAATGAAGTAAGTTAGGACATTTTTTTTGTATAGTAAGCTCCTTAAGGAATCACTTAAAATTTCTCCTAATATAAAAAGACTTGGAGTACTCTCATGGGGTTAATGAGTTTACTGGCAAGCAACATCATGACATTTGAATATCTCAGTATATGTCCCAAAGGTCATATGGTATTGTTTTATTTCAGATTCATATAACCTGATATCAGCCTTTGGTGAGCCTCCATTTTTATCAGCCTGTACACAAGCTCATACATGTGTCTCTCAATATTGCTAACTTTTCCAGAAGAGAATAATCATACAGTTTCATCTCAGTATTTTCAAATTAAAAAACCAAACCAAAACAAAAAAACCCACAGAGGGGAGAAAGTTGAGAAAATTGAGAGGGGAAAATATTAATTCTCCTATTTTTAAAATCTATTTCTGAACCATCATTACTATAAAAACTAAATACATCACAGATTTTAACACAATTGTCTTCACATCACCACTCTAAAGTAAAGCTGTGATGTTGTTTCTGTTTTACAGCTGGGCAACTAGGAAATAGAAACTCTACATAACTTTGACACACCACTGGGTCAAATTAAGAGATTATTGAAGTCCTTGTAATCACCGGTAAGCACCGTCCTCAATGTCTAGCAAACTGGTCATCCACCTTACCAACAGGAAACTGAGTAGGTTGAATCTCAGAGCAAAGACCACAATAACAAAGAGAAATAAAATTCCACAAGTACAATGATTAGCTTTCCAAAGAAATTTTTTTTTCCACATGGCTCTGCAACTCTTGCCAAAGAATCCATAAACATAATACATAAACCAAGGAACAAACTTTCACTTTACCCAACATCTTGTTTCTCTTGTACATCTGCCTTCTTTTTCTTAGTTTTCAGTGTATAAATGGAACATATGGGGAAGACTGGGAAGCCTGTAGTTTTTAAATATGTCAAGACCAAAGGCAGCCAATTCTGTATGTGGGTATCAATCACCAACCCCCGCAAATGACACATGAAATGCTTTGTATACATAGGGCCCTAAAAGCCTGCTAAATGACACAGAAAAAGAAAAGATTTTTTTTTCTTGTAATCTGCAGGAATAAAAAAGATTTAGAAAATGGCATTAGTTAAGGGAGGGTGCCTGCTCTTCATCAGAGTGCATAATCCTTTTCTCTTTTCTTTTCTTTTCCATAGAACAAGCAACAAATCCTCCACTTGCATGAGGCCAGGAGACACATGATGTGGTTGTTGTAATACTTTTCAAGAATGAGAACAGGACTGGAAAACCTGGAAGAGATTCCAATGCAACACCTCATTTATCTTCCTGTGTAATCTAGGATGATTTCTGCATCCTGACCATGACATTCTGAATGTTAACTTGTCTCTTCATTGAGTGTCAAATAGAATTTAGACTTTTACTCATAATTTGCACCCTTGTAACTGCTAAAACTTCCACGAGTAGTCCTTTCGTGTTAAAACTCAAAGGTACTGCTTTGTTTAGCTCTTCTGTCAGTCAATGTGACAGAACGAATGTATCTGAAGAGTAAAAACCTTAAACTTTTTCTCACCCAAAAAATTCTTTTGCAAACACTTCAAAACCTTTCCAAGAAAATAAAATTTCCTTCTAAAAACAAATCAGTAGAAAATCCAAATTTCTTCTGGAAATAAAAAACCTTGACTGAAAATTCTGTTATTATCCAAGCTATTTTATATAAATGTTTTAATATATTATAGTTCTCAGCCTTAAAGTTTAGGAATGCTTCTAGATTTTGAAAATTCTGTCAGTGATATCTACCCTGGAAAATGGCTGATAATTTGATATATCTTTTTATCCACCATTTCTGATTTTACATAACAAGCATCATAGCAAGACAGAGAAGGATAGCTCCACTCTGATATTGGGGTACTTTGTTCTAGAAAGGGATGAAATAAAGAGTAAATAAAGTTTGAAAGTGAGCTGAAGAAAAAAAAATAGTGAGGAGCTATGCTGGCACCTGGGCTCCTGGAGAAGAGCCCTCACTCATCTGGGTCTGTACACAAGCAGCAAAGGCCACAGCTTCTGCCTCCTCCTTGGTAACACTTCAAATGGTACTTGGATGAGCAGTACTTGGAAAAGTTAGCATATGGAAGGTTAGCCCTTGTGCAGGACACCTGAAAATCAAGCAAATTTCTTGTGTTTGCTTTCTCTCTTACCTCCCAAGGACCTACGGAGAGCAGAATCACCATCTGCTGCTCCTCAGGGAAAAAGTGTAAAAGTCAACTTCAAACTTCAATGGCAAGCACCTGCTGTGTGTTTGCTCTAAAATACTTATCACATAAAACCAGTTTCAGTGGATTGAGGTTTAAGGTCTAAGCACACTGAGTGGAAACAGATTGCTCACAGCTATGTTTATTTCTGTATAAATGTCTTTTGATTACTTTTGCTTAATACAAAATTAGAGACTGCATTGCTCTTTACGACAGCACTCTGAGGACCTGCTCTTTTGTTCTTACTGTATTAGTCCAATTTCCACTTTGAAGCAATTAAAAGCTTAACCTTTCCATTTGTGCCAAATTAGTAGGAAGATGAATCTTCTTTTACCCATAATTGGGAAGCATTTTCTTTGCTCCTCAATCTAAAAAAGTCCTAAACTCTAACACAGATGTTTCATTATATGACACCTGTGTAATTGTTCCCATGTTGCTATGGGAAACTCAGCTTTTTATACCTTTGAAATAATTAGGACTCAAGCAATAAGCGTTGCTTATCATGAGACCTGGCTAAAAACATTTTTGTCAAACAATTTAATGAATTATGACATAATAATCTTCTACATGAATTTAAAGTTGCTAGATTTTCTATTTGTTGAAGAGTGACAACCAATTAAGCATGACACAAAAGACAATCATGACATTGTGAGATATATATTTGTATGATATATTTACTGGGTTTAAGATTACATTACATTGGAAATAAAAATTCGCTAAAAAGGACAGATTCAAATAGATGATGCTGAGAAAAGAAATCAGTGGCTTAGATTTTCAAAAGATCTACTAGATTTAGTCCATTCCTAAGGTAGGTCAAGGGAGTTGTTTTGTTTCTTTACTTTGTCTTTGAGAATACCACCTGGATCTCAAAAACGAAATCAAGAGCTTCACTGGCATGCAGTCATGAGTCTCAGCAGTGGGCATTGCTATGATTTGTCTTCTCATAGATCATCAAGTCCTGATTTGAGAGTCTTTGAATTTTTGTTGACTTTTTGTCATTAGTGAACATTTGTTTCAATAATAATTATTGAACTTTGATCAACACCCATTGTTTTTATTTAGCATCGATTCTATGAAGATGATCATCCTTCTCTTTGGTTTCAGGAACTGTACTTTGTGTCAATGCAGCAAGCTTCCTCTCCACAAATTGACCCAGCACTGTTAGTGGAGGAACAATATGCGTTCAGCTGCCTAAATAAGCTCTCAGGATACCAGGAAGATTTCATCCTCTGGATCCCAGCTGTATTCCAAATTCAGGTACAAGTTCGATCCCTGGGTTTTTTACTGATCTCTCCTGTGAAAACAAGGAAGCAGTTTAATTCTGTCTGATCAACAGCTCTTCATCAACCAAATGGAAGAATAATCTCCAACACTTATGAACAGAGCAATTACCACATAAACTGGTTAATGCACAACAAAGATTACAAGACTATTTCTGGCATTACTGCCATTATTAGAATAATTGCATTGAAGGACAGTATGGTTTAAAATTTCCAGTCAAGAATTTAAAAAAAAAAAAAAAAAAAAGAAGAAGAAAAAAAAAATCTAAACATAGCAGGAATGCTGGCTTTGTTCCTGCCTGAAGGAGATGTAGATCTAGGTTCTTCTAGACTCTTCATTCATTAAGTCCACTGAAGGTAGCACAGATTTTTATCATCAGCCCTGACAACATCTGAGAGAAAATCAAAGTATCTGCAGTCTTGTTTTTGAATTGAGATTGCCTTTTTATGAAAAATTGATGTTGGAAATGTTTCAAATCTTAAAAGATTTCAAGAGATGACAGCCTCAGTTTATTTGCTACTCTAATAATTGATGTACTGTTAAGAACTCTAAACAGACCTAAAGGTAACATTAAGGTCCAGTATAGGTGACAAACCTGAGTGGAGGAAAAAAAGATAGGAAAAAAACTAAAACATCTATGGAAGAATATAAAATTCAGGAATGTTTATGTAATTAGTACCATAGAAGACAAAATCCCCAAGATCCCCACCAACATTACAGAACCTGTTTTGTTGATACAAAGTACAAAGAGAAAAATTACTGAGGCTTCCTGATTCTTGAGGTTTTATACATTATATTCATTGATATATAAATATTATTTTATCAATTATCACAAGGTTAGAAAACTTAAAACCTTCTATATATGAAAACCTCCACCCAGCCAACCTAATTAAAAAAAAAACCCAACAAAACAACAAACCAACAAAAAAAAAAAAAACCGTAAAATTAAAAGAAACCTAAACAAACAAAAACATAAAAAGGTCAATAGAGACTGGAAGTCTGAGCATCAAGACAAATTAGAGAAGTAAAAGAAAAATTCAGTCTCATTTTAATTTATAAATGTTTACACTGAGTCATTCAAGACATATGTTTTAAGAGTTGTAGACAAACTTCCAAGTTGAATTACAAGTTAATTCTATTATTTTTTGGATTGTTAGTCTTAAGTGTCCATTGTAGCTTTCGTATTTCTCTGTGAAATTTTCATTATTTTTTTTTTAGTTTTATTGAGTGTTATCTAAGTTCTCAGATAAATGAACGTACACTTGAAGACCTAGATTGATCTAGTTGCCAATTTGATCCTTTAATTTCATTTATATAAATAAAAGACAAAATTGTGGAGTAAAAGGTTTTTTTTTCTTTACTCACATATGGCTCTCATATATTTAATTACACCAGTTTCCTTGTCAGATCTTTCCTTAAAGAATATAAACAGATCAATACAGTTAATTTTAAAAAGAAAAAAAACTTAAAAAATCAATTACAGACCAATGAGAAATAAATTTAATAATTGTAAAATGATTTATGCTAAAAATGACGGAGAAAATAAAAAGCACTGTATAAGTTATCTGAAACAATGGAGACCTATTTTGCTTGAGCACATTAAAAAAATCCTCTGTTCAAAGTCAATGTTAATAATATCTAAAAACTTTTGCCTGCTTTTGATCTTTTTTTTTTTTCCAAATTTAGTTTCATTTTTTTTCTTGTAGATGTATATTAGTGAGGTTGAGAGTTTGGGTTGGGTTTTTTTTTTTTTGGATTAAAACATCTTTTTACTTCCTGAAATGTAGACCTACTAGATACTGATTTATAATTGTATATGATTTTTTTTCTTCATTTATGTTTATGTTTTCATTCATCAATAGTTTTTCCAAAGCAACAAATGTCTGTTGATCTGTTGCTTTTATGATGGCTCACTATTGATGAGATTTTAAGGTTTTATTTCTGTGGCATTCTTCCAGTGTATAATTCTCTTAAAAAAAAAAAATGGATATATATAGTAGTCCTTACATTGAAGGGAAAATTTTGGGTCAAAGCTTCATTTTCACTCCCTGGAATTCCATTTTTCTCGGCGTCTGTCATCTGCAGCAGGGACAGTGGAAGAGAGCTCTCTTTTGCTTTTTAGTTAGTTTTTTGGAGCTAGCTGAAGCAGAGATGTTCCCTGGACCGTGGCTTTTTTTTTTTTTTTTTCTTGTAACTCTTCAGCCTGCTCTGGACTGAAAACCCAGAAAAACACCAGGAGGTCACACCTGTGTCCCTCCAGGGCGTGGGATGTGGCATTTTCCAGAACAAGAGGGACTGATAAGAGACAGAGCTACACCCCACGACAAGGGACTCTCTCTGAATTTCCCATCTCTTCAGAACAGTGAGAGGTTCCATTTTTTAATATTATTCACTATTTTTATATTTTTCGTATTATATTTTTCTTTATATTTTTCATACTTTGCTTGTTAAATAAAGAGTTTTTTCCACTTTTCTTGAAGGAAGCTTTACCTCCTGAACCAGTTGGGGGAGGGGCTTCTTGAATTTGCTTTCTAGACAAGACCACTCATAAGTTTCCTCCCAAAATTTGCCCTAAACCAGGACAAAGCATTATATTGTTGAAACTATGAAGTTTCAAAACCCCAAGTATGCTAAAGCTACCTTTGAAATACTTAACTGGAAAATGTATGGTTTCCTACTTGAAAATTTTTACTTTTTTGTGAGAAAGAATAAAATCATGAAACAATAAGATTGGGAAATACTACTTAGATATAGCTTGTGATTTCCTGTAGGAAGTGAAACTAGTCTCTCCTGACTTCGTACTTCACAAAACATTCCTAATCATATTTTTATTTCCCATAATGTATCCTGATCTTGTCTTTGAAAAGAAATCACAAAAATCACAGAATATTTTGAGTTGGAAGGAACACGCAAAGATCATTGAGTTCAACTCTTAAAGTGAATGGTCCATACAGGCATCAAACCCATAATCCTGCCATTATTATCACCACGCTCTAGAAAGGAAAACAGCAGATACTTTTCAAAAATATTTTCCTTGAACATTCAAAAAGAGAGGCTCAAGCAAAACATTTAAACTCCTGAAAAAACCCATGCAGAGATGTATTTTTTGAAAGTCAATTATCTCACATATCTCCTGAAATACTTTAAAACTTGATATTGAATCCTCTCTTTCAGAACTAGTTGGAGATAGGGATTACAATCTGGATGTGAGGAATTAAGATTATTTTTAGGAAAAAAATTATGTTTCAAAATAGGCCTGACTTAGAGCGATAAACATTACAACAGTTTGGAAAAATTAAAAGGAGAGCCTTTTCTGTTCCAAAATATCCTAAAACATTCTAATTTATAGCTTTGTACGATTCAGACACAGAATGGATTTAAAAGGTGTCTCCTACAAGCTGAGTTACCAAAATACTTGGCTAACGTATAAAAGTCAAAAATTGGTCTAGCACGAATAAGGTCTAGACTCCTTATTTCCTTTGGCTTTCCTTCGACTGAAAGTGCCTGAAACAAAATGCCTAAGCCTTGTTTCATGTAAAATGAAACCTACTGTCAGTGTGAAGCTAATTTATTTATGTACCTGTTTCAGCTGGGACACTCCCTTCCTTCCCAGATTCTTCCCCTCAGCCCACAAACTTACAGAAAACTGACATCCATCCCATAATCCTAGTGAGAGGCACCAGAACTGAGAGTGGTTTTGTAGCTGTTCAGAAACTGTCAAAGCAAAATTGCTTTACAGCTTGCTGCTGCTTTGTCTCCAAGCTCACTTGATTTTGTTCTGTGCTAGCCTATAGCATGTCAAACATGGCTTAAGCCATTATAAGTCAGCATTTTGTCTGTGTCTGCTGATCTTTCTCACTCCGTTACTGCTCTGTCATGCTGCAGTGTCAGATCTCTCATACAGTTCAATCTACATGCTGTGGACACAATACGTTTTATGTACATCAATGCTATGTCACCTCTAGGATCACACAAAAGAGCATTAGAGTAGTATTTTACCTTCACAGGTTTCAGATGGTTGTTTCACAAGAGAAAACATACAAGGAAAACAGTATACTCCTCTAAGGAGAGATTCCAGACCAAAAGGATCTGCAACACTGATTTGAGAAAAAATGTTAATTATGCTTTTATTTTTTGAAAGAAAGGATGAGTAAAGACCTAATAAGCTCATCCCATCTGTGTTGTTCTTTATTCTGTGGCCCTAGTGAATGGAATTTAATGTTCCAGTATTGTCAGAGGTCCTTAGGGTTCAGAGCTCATTTTTCCTTCGTGTTCATCATCATTCTAGATGTCAATTCTACACACCTTTTTAATACAAGCCTCTGTGTTCCCTAGTAAACATAGCTGTTCAATACTGAATGTGTAAGTCCAAAGAAATGAGTTGAATACCTTCACTTTTCTTCTTCTTTTCAAAGAGATGCCTATTAAACTGGCAGTGATAGAATGATGGCACGTCACTTGCATACATTTATTCAGTGAAAAGATCTGGCATACCATTTGGTGAGAAAGTAATTACAATCTATGTTAACACAATATGCATGGTATGTCACTGATTGAACACTGAGTTATGTTTGGTGTCAGTCATTTCTGGATTTTTTTTCCCTTTACTCACTGCATAAATTATAAAAGCACAGAGGAAAAAGAAAAAGAAGCAAAAATAAGATGATAGGCATTTTATTTTGTTTCGTATTGTAGCAACTTTCTGGGGTTTTTTTCCTTCAGACTACCTACTTGAAGGGAGGGAGAAAAAATATTGTTAATGGTGATAATAAGTTAATTTAATGACTTTTTTTTCAGAAGATTTGAACAATAAATGTAACCCCAAAACATTATTCCAAGGGAGGAGGCACCCTACTATGAGGCATTCTAATATTTTGCTCCCGATCCACTGTATGTCGAATTCTCTGCAATAGTTCTCTGCATCCTGCGGACAAGGTTGGAATGGTACCATTTCTAGGGCTTCAGAATGCAGCATGAGAATTTCTCAGAACTGCTGATTTCATGCTTAGTCCTTAAAAATTTTTATTAAATATCTCTTTACTGATAGGCCCACTGTTAGCAGTGCCTGTTTATTTTATGAAGAAATTTTATCTGATTATTTATCTGATTATGATAAGAAAAACATCGTACCCACTATTTAGACACTGAATAGGTTTTCAAAGTAACAATTTCAAATTATAGAGAAAAAAAAATCACCAAAAATGAAAGAATCCCTCAGTTTTTTCAACTGAGACCTGTTTCATTCTTGTTCAGAACGGATGGGACGGAAAGTACTGTGTACGTTTTCAATTTTAGTCCCTCTTCAGCGATTTCGAGGTTATAGCTATTTTCTTAATTATTATCAATACCTTTGTGGCTAGCTGATTCTCTGAGGATATGTGGTGAGTCGAGATGTACTGAAAGCTAATGCCTTTTTTATCATTTAGATGGTGCGGTGGTGTGCTGGTCTAAACACATGCAGCCACCCAGTGGTGAGATGGTGAGGAGAATCATGAAAAACAACTTGTGGGTGGAGATAAGAAGAGCTCAATAATTGAAACAAGGTAAAAAACCTCAAAAAACAAAAACAACCCCCCCCCCACCAACACAAAAACACAAAAAAAAACCCACCCCCCCCCCCAAAAAACCCCAAAGAACAAAAAAAAAAAACCAAAAAACCAAATCAAAACAAAAACTAACAAAGAACTGCAACAACTACTGCAACAACTAACATTAGTAATTTAAAAAATAAATGAAAACAAAAAGAACCCCAAAAGATGCACACCTAAAATTGCTCACCACCTGATACTCAGCAAATCCCCAGGCAGTAGCTGGCTTTTCCAGTCAAATTACCCCAGTTCATATACTGGGCATGATATTCTATAGTATGGAATATCTCTGACCAGTTCAGGTCAGCTGTCCCACTTATGCTTCCTCCACCTTCTTGTGAAGTGGCAGACCATGGGAAACTGAAAAGTCCCTTACTTAGGGTAAGACTACTTAGCAACAACCAAAATGTCAGTGTGTTATCAACATTTATCTCATACTAAATACAAGACAGCATTTTAACCAGCTACAAGGAAGAAAATTAACTCTGTGCCAGTGGGAACTAGGAAAGGTGCGTTAACACTGGCTGGATTCCAGGTGCCCACCAAAGCCACTCTATCACCCCCCTCCACAGCTGGACAGGGGAGAGAAAATGTAACAAAAAGTTCATGGTTCATGATAAGGATTGAGAGATCATTCCTGATTATCATCATGGCCTAAACAGACTTGACTTAGGAAAATCTGTTTAATTTATTACATGTCAAACCAAGGTAGGACAATGAGAGCTAAAACCAAATCTTAAAACACCTTCCCACCCACCACTCCGTTCTTCTCAAGATAACCTTAGTCCCAAATTCTCTACAGCTTCCCCCCAGTGGTGCATGGGCCAAGGAATAGGAATTGTGGTCATTTTATCACCTGTTGTGTCTGGTGTTCCTTCCTCCTCAGGGAGATGATTCTTCACATTCCTTTCTTTGGCTGCAATTCTTCCTCTTCTTTTTTATGTTGTCCCAGAGGCTCTAACAGAGACCCTATTGCTGATGGACTCGGCTTTGCCCAACAGGTCTGTCTTGGCCCTATCAAACAGGATGGAAATTTCTAGAAGCTTGTCACAGAAGCCACCCTGTAACCCTACCACCACCAAAATCCTGCAACACAAAGCCAATAAAAATGTGATATTGTTTATGGCAACATTCAGCAAAGTATCTTTGAAATACGATAAAATAGGAATTTTTTTTCCCTACATACATCCTAAGATTTTATTAGGAAATCATGCTTTAGTAACTATGAAAATGTCTGATTCTCAGTACAAAATCCTTAATTCTTTAGGTACTCCAAATAATTTCACTTTTAAGCAAACAGACCCAATCTTCTACCACTTTAAAAGTCTTTCAAGAGTCCTTGGCCACTTAGCATTACTGCTTTTTCCATATAATGAGATTTCTTTTATATCCCTAAACTCCATATCCCTTAAGACAGTCTTATGGGATTGTCTTTTTCCTCTAACTGGGCATTTTTCCAAATATCTAATAGAATGGGTTCTCAGACCTTCTGGAAAACAACCACTGAGCATATTTTACTAACAGTCCTTAGCATGTGCAGAACATGTAGTTAAATTGGCTGTACTGGCCGACCTTCCTAATTTTAACATAAAACACAGTTTATCAATCATGTAATAAGAAGTTCCAATGCTCTGCCCAGGGAAACCAAAATTCTTAAGCTAAACTTGCTTGGTTTTCAACAATTAAGACATGATTAATACTGGTACTAAAAATATATTGTGGCCAATTCAATTGAGAATGGACATATCTCTGCAAACTCAGAACCTCTAGGATTCTCATTAAATGTGAGGTATATATCAGACTATTTAACTCTGGTATGAGCAAATTGTCTAGAGTTACACACATACGTTGGAATTTCAGATCACGCTGAAAGTATATGGAAAATGAATTTGTGTTATCTTTTGAGTACTTGTGCATTAGAACCTCAGTGTGCTATGATTGACTGCCAATTGACCTTCAAAGCCTCAGTTCAAAGCCCCGGTTCCTCTGATCTTGTAATTTATTAAAATTCTCAACATTTATTAGAAAGGTGGGTGGAGAAGGCTATCAAATTCGACTATTTGAGCATAACAAGCATCTTACCCTGGCACACTGCATTACTGTTGTTTCTGGACAGTTAATTTCCTTTCATCTCCTGCATTTCTTGCTCATACACTGCTACTATGGTGTATCTTGTCAGAGTAACATCTTTTGCCTTCCAAACCAGAATGCATATCAGAAAGGTGTATCAGAACACCACAAATTCTACGAGCTAAGCCATTTTGGACCAAACATGTTGTATTTACATCTCTACTGCAATTGTACCTGCCTCCCTCACTCTGGGATCTGTAAGACACATGGTAGTTTTTCTCAGACTTACTTCTTCTTTCAAAATATTATTCTTAGTGTTTATCTGTCTAGGTTCAATGCATTATTCAAGATGACCCCTTGAAAACACTTGTTAAACTCTGCATGTTCAGTTTCTGGATGTCATGAGCTTCAGGGTGTAATTACAAGACACCTAGCAAGAAATTAAGTACTTTGTCTGAATGATTACTGTCTAGAGCTTCACAAATATTTTCTCTGCCATAGATACTGTAGAATTTTATTTTGCTTAGAAATATTACTGAATGAGAAATTGTTTATCTTGCCTCCTGGGACATTAATACACATCTGTACCAGTCAGGAATTATTAAGATTTGGCTACTTTGGTACAGCATCACACTGAATTGGCACAAAGTTTAAAAAAGGAAAATATGTATTTATTTCACTCTCCCCCTGCCTTCAGTGGATTGGTTCTAGGTTCTCCCTTGCTCTGGATATGCCCCTTGTACTTAACCTGAAACCCAAAGCCCAGAACTCACTTTTCACGTGGGCCTCTGGGTAGAATAAACCTAGTTGCTACCCACATGAGAGTCCTCCTTTATTCTACACCATTTGCCACGCTTCTGCTCGAGGTTCAGACCCACAAGATCTAAAGGTACTAAAGCTGTACTCCTATGTGTGGACTCGGGGCCGAGCTAGCCAGTAAGCAGCTCCGAACACCCACACCATCTACTTTAAAAGATTTATCTAGGCCTCCCTATGTCACTTCCATGCATGGTGCAAGAATGTAAACAGGTAAACAATCATAAAGACCAAAACCATGAGGTGAGCATCATTCATGCTGGCATGATCTGCAGTGGGGTGATGTAACACGGTGCACAAGGGGACTTCCTGGACCAGAGGAACCTCAGTCGAGAAGAGAGATTCATCAGGAGCCAGTGGTTTGTGCAATAGTGACTCACAAGATGTCAGTCATAAGATGTAGGAGAGGCTGGAAGCAGTTGTGGACAGCAAACGCCAAAATTGTCGCATGTAAAAGAAGCCCCTTGGGAGTGGTAGGGACCAGGGCAGACAGACAGGGTGTGGTGTGTCAGCCAGGGCTGCAGGGCAGCAGTTTCCATGGGAGTTCCCCTGGAAGAGTCTACACAAAGGGTGCTGAAGCCCTGCCAGCTCAGCAAAGGACCAATGGTAACTGTCTGGCAGAAGCCACAGCCACTTGTGAGGTCTACAACTTCACAACAGATGCAGATTTGCAGACAGCTCCCATGGGAGCATGCAAGGCACACCCCAAGGCCAGCTGCAGAGTAAGCCCTGCTCTTACACCAGGACTGGTTGGCAGCCATGAGCACACCTGTGGGAGGCGTGCCAGGGTGCAGGAACTCCTCTGGTTAGTGACAGAGCTCCAGGAGGAGGTGAGTAGGTTCAGGAGTATCAGGGAGTCTGAAAGAATGCCAGACTACTGAAATCACAATCTACCTTCCCTGGGAAAGGTCTCACAGGTAGACAGGATGCACAGAAATATTAAGGCTGGAAAAATGTCACAGGCACAAATCCTATGGGAAGCAACAGAGGAAGCTGATGCTGTTAAGCCTGGAGAAAAGGGGACTTGGGGGTAACTTATTGCTGAGTACAACTACCTGAGAAGAGGCTGTAAGTGAGGTGGGAGTCAGTCTCTCTTTCCTGAGTAAAAAGTAATAGGGCAAGGGAAAATGGCCTTAATTTGCACCAAAGGAGGTTTAGATAGGATATTAGAAAAAATTTGTTCACCAAAAGGGATGTCAAAGTTCCCTTGAAACTGGGTTCCCAGGGAAGTGATTGAGTGACCATCCCGGGGGGTATTTAAAAGGATTGCAGATGAGGCAACTAACATGGTTTAATGATGGGCTTGGCAGTGGGCTAACAGCTGCACTTGATCCCAAAAAACTTTTCCAGCCTGCATGATTCTATGATTCCTGTTTCATCTAAACTGTTTGCAGGACACAACACAGCAAAGCAGGTGCACTTGTAAATAACAGAACAATGTTGGTCCTTTTCTGTTTTAAGCAGTATAACCATGTCAATACAGTTTGAACAGTATGTTAATGATTCATACTGTTCATTTAGAACCTAAAATAAAGAACAAAATCAAAAATGGCTAAAATCAAAGGTTTGTGCCTTATCTTTATTTGTGCAATTGTCAGGCTGAGAATGTTAATATCTTCACAAGCTACAGGACAAGTCAATAATTCTCTCATGTTTTCCTTGTCATTCAAAAATAGAAAACGGGGCTAAGATGGGTATTATATTTGAGGTATTTTTTTGATATACAGATATTGTCCTACCAATCCTGTCAAAAGTTTGATTGTCTCAGATAATACTCAGCTAATTTAACCACAGTGCTAAAACTGTCAGTGGTACCCTTTGTGCAGTAATTGAATGGTGCTAAGGAGCTTCATGACCTTTGAAAATGCCAGCTCCCAACCAGGACCTGATGTAAAGTCTTTGCAAGCACACACATCCTTCCACAAGATGTAACTGCTGCAGCTGTCACACTCAATTTTTTTAATGTCAAATTCAGTTTGTCCTGTGTTTGGTATTTTGAATTCTATGCATACTGGTAGATGACAAGTCTTTTTATTTTTTTTTTTTTAATGTTTTTTTGAGACTTAATCAAAAACCATAGTGTTGGAAATCTTTTGTCTAAAGGGTGAAGAATAATGTCTTGTTTCTGACTATTTACTGAGGGTTATGTATTAGAGGTCACGAGCTGAAATGTCTGACAGTTTCCATTTTCTGTTAGAATAGTATTTCACCAGAAGAATTTCAGCATTTATTTTAGAACAACATATAATGGAATAGCTTATCTGCATCCTAAAATTGTTTATATTCTTATTATAATGACGTTCAAGAGGGCTTTCTAGACTAAGAGGTTTAACAGTGTAAAAGATCTATTCATGGTCCTGTTTACTGGTATCATACGCATATGTTTCTCCACATTACCGTATAATAAACCATTATTTCCACACAAAGAGTAACATGCAAAATTACAAAAGAATATGAATCATAGATAAAAGGATGTGATATTTCATATATCAGATTCTGAGCTCACCAAGAGGTGTTTTAGGTAGATCTCAGGAACACTGAAGGAGCCAATGCCTATTCTTACACATTGATGCCTCTGACAAAGATTATGAATTACCCTTAAGAGAGAAAGCAAACAGGAATGTGTATTTAACAGCAAAATACATTATACAGAGAAGTCTTCTGGCAGCATGTAAGAGACACTGCAATAGAAGACAAAAAAATATACAAAACTAAACAGTGCTAAACTACTTTTTTGACAATTATTATTCAAAATAGATTTTTCTTTCACATTTAAAAATAGGCAAAATAAACTGAACATAGACACATTTAATTTCACTCTTCTAGTTACTTGTTTGCTTGTCTTTATTCCAATCCATGAGTTTTCTAATTTTATTCTTAAGATTCTCTTCCCCATTTCATCAGATGGGAGTGAGCAAGTGGCTGTATGATGCTTAGTGACCAAGCTGAAGTTAAACAATAACATATCCCAAGTGGAATTCAGCAGAGAATTAGAAAACTACAAGGAAAATTCCCATTATTATTTCTCCATATAATGCATTGTCTAGGTAAATAGATAAAGGACTTTATTCATGGGATGTCCAGTGTTCCTAAGACTGAGTAGGATCTCAGTTTTTGTTATGACCACAACCAAGAATACCAAGAGCATTTCACAAGCCTTCAGAATATTTTACAATCTCTGAAAAAAATTCTTAATTTTTCCCCACCCTACCCATCCCTATTCATTTTTTTTTTCTTGGAAACTATAGAATATTTCTTGTGTACTATTACGACTATGACTTTTTGTCTATATAAAATATTGATACATTTACTCTTTAAAATAAACCAGATTCATATTCACCTTTCTCTAATACTTGCAATTCTCTTTTAATTAGGCTACCTATCAATGACCTAACCATGTTGATTCAGATTTTATTGACAGCAGTACTGTTTTTTAAAAGTATTAACACTCTCCGCTGGGCTATTTTGCAGACTGTCTCCAGTAATGAAATCATGAAGTCTTTTTCAGTTTGAAGAAAAAACAACAAAGATTGTAAAGGGTTTAGATAAACACTTTCAAGTTAGGAAACTATGTGACCTTTATCTAAGCACTCCATGCCATTCTCTAGCAGTAAAAAATTTCTTTAGACAATCAGCTTTTTGGCTGAGATTTCTCAGCTGTATTGTCCTCAGCTGGGTAAGAAACTTCTGCTTAAAATCTCCTTTAGGCAACAACTTGCATGTCTTCTGCCTTCCACATATATTTTCCTGCAATACATGTATGATAGATATAGGTAAAAATGCAAATATATTTATTTGTTCAGTTTGAGGCTAAAAGAATTTTTTTTTCCAGATTGCCTGTATATCTTCCTATCATGGTATCTGATTTGTGACACAAAAAGATGTGTCATGCTGTGAACAAAAGAAGGGGGGCCTAAGCTAAACTCTGGAATTGTGAATGTTAGAACAATGTCATTCAGCCTCTGTTGTGAACTGAAATCTAGCACTTACTGGAAGAAAGACAAGAAGAAGGGACCTGGATTTGGGATTCTATTTATTACATTTTCTGGCAAAACCCCCACGTATGTGTTGTATACATAAGTTTTGGTCTGTGCCAGCTTCAGAGATGTAGTAGGCACACTAAAATTATGTGCTGTTATTTGGCTGGACATCATGTCCTGAATATTGCCCTAGTATCTTCTCTATAGTAATCAAGGTTAGAGAACTAATAGGAGCATAAATCTCCAACACAAATCTTGATCACGAAACAGCCTTTTTTCATTCAGCCTGTCTATTATGGGCACAATAACTTTTTAATGTCAATAATAAGAACACAGATGTATCTCAAATTCAAGACTCACAATGCAAGGTACAAGTTATTCATATTTTCTAGTGGGAAATTATTTGAAGTTATTTGGTTTAATCTATATAAAAAACAGAAAAGGAAAAAAATGCAGTTTTATATACAGAGACCTATAAGCATCTGCTGGAACAAAGAATATAAAAAAGTAAAATAAAAATCATCAGTTTTAGGCAAATTGCAACTTGTCATAACACATAGTTTCTGTGCATTAACAACACTACCGTGTGAACTAACAAGGAAGCAAAAGTTCGACTTTTGTGTTGTACTGCTTCAAACAGTACAGACCTGATCAAAAAACTCGATCAAATTATTTAAAATTATTCAACTCATTGATTTAAATGTGTCTTGGGTCAGTGCCTTTGTTTATATAAGTAACACTTCCATAGTTTGGCTCCTAGTATTTGAAAGGTAATTTGCATGTTGCTTATCAGAAAAGTTGATGTATTAAAATTACTAGTTTCTGACACTGGAATTTAGTTTGTAAGATTTTATGAACAGCAAAGTGTTGCATCACAGTGACTTCCTCATAAATGTGACACTTTATGCTTTATTTTCCTGCAATAAAATGCAAATTATACTTGTTGTGTCTGTATGTTTTCATGGTGTTATCTGGGAATTTAGTAAACTGTAGAATGAAATTCTGCTTCTGTTGTTTTGCCAAGAGGCTATCGTTTTGATATTTATCATGGCAGTGTTGAAATTCTTGTGTG
Source organism: Trochalopteron elliotii (assembly GCA_024734555.1). Classification (NCBI taxonomy): domain Eukaryota; kingdom Metazoa; phylum Chordata; class Aves; order Passeriformes; family Leiothrichidae; genus Trochalopteron; species Trochalopteron elliotii. The sequence goes on along the minus strand of JANPWX010000086.1, from coordinate 1,202,936 downwards.
TTGGACATCAGACATCATCTTCAAGGAGAAAAAAAGAATTTTTCAGAGTATTTTAGAAAGAAATTTGCATTTCTCTATAGCCTCAGAGACCATTTTCTGTAAAAACATACCTGGAAATCAAGAATGTCTTCTGAACAGAGTCACATTGTTCTGCTAGTGGTCTGAAAGCCGTAGAGCTGAGAATGGGGGTACAAATTATCCGATTAAAGGTATTCTCCCTGTGGAGCACATAAGTAAACATCATACCCCTGAGAATTTCTTCAGAGGTGACCGCTGAGGTAAAATGCCTGCCATTTAGTTTCCTTGAACTTGAATTTCCTTGAAATATTGTTTCTCCCTCACAAGCTTAAACTGCTACAATTTTGCCCCGGATTCCTACTTCAATCTCTGTTTTATAGACCTGACCTAGTTTTAAATAGTGCAAAAATGAAAAGTGGCCTTCTATGAGTACATGTGCAAGTAACATTAAACCAAATATATTCAAGATATGTAACAATCTGAAGTTGCTGAGTTTGAACTCCCAGGTGGCATTAACTCATGCAAGACTACTGGCTGGTGGCAGGCTCCCTTGTTCTGCCCTTTTTACTGAAGTTAGGAAAAAAATAATTAAAATTTTTAAAGTTTCAAAGCTACACCTTAAAAGGTAATGGGGAAAATCAAATGTCAGTTGCAAAAGGCATACAGGATAATTGCTCCATGCTGCATATCTAGAGTTTTGGGAAAAACAAAAACAAAAACAAAAACAACACAAAAAAACAAAACAAAAACAAAAACAAAACAAAAAAAACCCCAAAAAAACAACAACAACAAAAAAAACAAACAAACAAAAAAACCAGACCGGGTTATAAGGCACAGGAATTCTACATTTTAGGATTTTTTTAAGAAAGGCACGTTTCCCGTAATTTTAAATTAGAAATACTTTTTTTGACACAGATGGCATCCATTGTACTTTTAGTACCATTTTTCTATAAGTAGTTTTCCAGAATAAAGTAGCTGTCTTCAATATTATACTAAGTAATTGTAACAGTAACAGTAAACTTTCATATGAATCATTGTTGACTTTTGTGTAGAGCTCCTAGAGTTTTGACAATTTTTTTTACTTGCTTTCTCAGAAAACCATTTCAAAATTTAGCCCTACATGAGTTACACATCTAAGATCAAAAAAATTCTTTCAACTCCAGCTCTAAATGGCCAGTTTCCTGAAGCTAACAGTGCTCAGCCCTGAACAAGATAAAGACCAGTGCTGAGTTCATTAATATGAAATGAAGATGCAGCAAAAAACAAAAGCAGCACGGTAAAACAGGCATTATAATTGTCTCAGAATACAAAAATATCACTGAGGCAAAATCTTCTGTCACCTACGTGGTGATTTTAACTTCAGATCAGGTTAAAATGCACATAGAAGGACTGTCAACACTGATGATAAAGATGATACTCCTGTTCTCTTACAGTGCCTCATCACCATCACATTTGCTATATGTGACCTGATACTGTCTGCTGAGAATTATTTTTGCTCCACTACAGGAAGTCATTTGGGGCTACTGATCTTCACAAAAGAGTCTTAATCAAGAGCATAGGTACACTAAATTAATCAGTGTTCATGTTATGCTGCAGAAAGCATCAGACATTGATGTACAGCCAAGGGTAATTTTTTTCCAGATATTTATTTTATTTATTTCCCTCTTTTCTTTTCTTTTCTTTTCTTTTCTTTTCTTTTCTTTTCTTTTCTTTTCTTTTCTTTTCTTTTCTTTTCTTTTCTTTTCTTTTCTTTTCTTTTCTTTTCTTTTCTTTTCTTTTCTTTCCTTTTCTTTCCTTTTCTTTCCTTTTCTTTCCTTTTCTTTCCTTTTCTTTCCTTTTCTTTCCTTTT